>OX103976.1:1491607-1609348 GCA_944470395.2 Schistosoma turkestanicum | reverse complement strand
TTGAGCAGTCACTTACAAATAACTATGGGTGAAGTTGCGCAATATCATAGATTGACAGAAGTTAAACTTCAACACCTTTGGATGCTGACTTAGTGGTTTAGAGGTAAGCATTCGCAAACGAGGCAAAGAGTCGTAGGTTCTATTCGAGCGTATGAAGATTTTGGATGAGCATTGTTGATGAGTCACTTGCCAGGACGTAATGACCGTCCAGTGCTTCTAGTTATTGAATGATGGATGGTCTAACAATGATCCATTCATGATTACAATGTGTATTAGTTCTGCAGGTTGTGTTAGGTTGAAAGCGCACTTCCCTACTTAAATGGTGTTTCACTCCATTTTGGATGTGCACACATATGCAAAAGTAAAAACAACCAAGGTTATAAGCGAATAATTTTGGCAAAGTCGAAAGATGTGTGTGAATAATAATAACTCAAGAGTAGGTGAACTTCTTTATATTCAAAAGTTCGGACAACCCATGTTCACATTAAAACATTTTAACACATCTTCTTAACCTATTTTTCAGTGTGAATGACATGTTCGCAAATGTCCCAGAGTATAGTTTATGGAATTTTGAATCAATAAAACTTCCACATGTATCAGTAAGCCACTTACAACGTGGAACTTAGTAAGTACGTACATCACTTCAAGTTGCCATGCCACATTAGCACAGAGAGATCAAATTGTCAGTTCAAATCCCACAGTGGTAGATGTAATAGAAGTATCACTGGTAATGGAGAACATTAGGGTACGAAGATATTATTCAAGAAGTATAACCCAGTGAAATAAATTTAATAAAAGATACAGGTGATGAGGAATTCAGAAGATTATAATCGGAGAGAACACTAAGAATGGATGCACCTGAGCCATTGCAAACGATTTTCAGCCATATCATTCAAGACCTCTATCCATCGATAATATCATCTCGCTGACCCCAACCAGGTAGTCTACACCCACCAATATGGCTCAGTTCATTTGTCAGTGACTTCATGGGTTTGTGTTATGTTTTGGTTTAGCTACCCCTAGCTTCCTTCCAGTCTACTCTACACCACAAAACATTGCTCGTTGAGGCAGTTGGTGGTTTGGCATTCGTAACACATGTCCCAACCACCTCAACTGATAAAGTTTCACTACTTCACCTATAGTTCTGCCATTCTTACCTAATACCCTTTTCCTAACAACCGCATTGCTTACTCGGTTGTCCCAAGAGTTACTAGCAGACTAAAAATTTCTTTCCCCATGGAAGCACTGAACAACCGTTTCGTGTTAATAGATCAAAAGTTTTCCGCAAGGAGAAACACCCTACATAGCTGTACAGCTTTAAAGAATTGACACGAATAGCAGAGAGGAGTTAGATATTTGACATAGAATGATGATCATACAAGTAAATAACTTGAAAGAATAAAGCAAAAGATGGCATCTTTTGAAAATCTTCTACAAATTTTCTTATTAGACAAAACGAAGTGTAGAATAATAAGGTGAATTCTCATCAGTTGATTACATCTTGTAGACAATTGTGTAAATTATTTTTCAACCGGTCTACATATTTCATATCGGTGAAGTTGAGTAGAATTGCGTTAATAGTTATGGAAGCATTACAAAGCACGTTGCGTCTGAGATCTGAACATCAGACTTACTAACCTCTCAGATTGACTACTTGGGCGAGAAGGCATCAGTGAAAGAGGAAATCGATTTGGCTGCTGAATAATACTCATGAATACTCATTGAAATGTATACCTTCATTCTCCTTGGAAAAATGAATCGATTTCTTGACCAATGTTATGCATCCGTCCTTTAGGATATTTCTAACTGTCTCTCTCTCTCTCTCTCTATTCTTAATGTATTAGCGATTAGTGTTGATCAAGTTGAAATCGTCTATGATCACCACTAATACTAATACTAATTACGAACACGTTCCCGAGAAGATAAATAAATCCATCGTAAAGAATATATTCACTGGCGATCTCGTGGTATCCAAAGAATACCGGAACCCAGCCAGAAAAGATGGGAGAAATTAGAGAGCAGGTAGAGCAAAGATGGCAGCAACATAAAATATATGTTAACAGTACTCACTAGTGACTAGCTTCGTGAGGAAATTCTCGGAGTTCTAGTGAGAAGACGTGACCAATGGAGTTCAACCCTGTCGGATGTAGGCAGTAACTACTACCAAAGACAAATGGGTGAGGTCGCGCAAAACCCCTAGATCAATCAGAGTTAGACATTAACACCGTTGGATGCCGGACCAGTGGTCTAGAGGTTAGGCGTTCGCGCACAATACCGAAGGTCCCGGGTTCGAGTGCTGCGAGGGGCAGGAGTCGTGGATACGCACTGCCACTGACGAGTCCCATACCAGGACGAAACGGCCGTCTTGAAGTGCTTCCAGGTTTCTAATGGTGGTCTGACAACAATGATTGATTGATGAATTCAAACGTGTAAAAACACAAACCTCCAAAACTCTGCCCGAAAATAAAACTGAAATTTGGCGCGTAAGAAGTAGTGTGTCATAAACAAAGGGGTTCAGTAAAACAACCATTGATACTATTGGGTTATAATAATAAATATTTCTATTAAATCAATCGCGTTCTCTTCATAAAACTACATCACTACAACTGTATGGGAAAATTTCTAGGAGGACCATTTTTAAAACACACATAAGAACATGTTTCTTGAGAATTAAAAGTAAACTGACGTAATAACAATTATGTAAATTGTTAGACTACCAAAAAGAGATGAGTAAAACTCAGAAAAGACCAATGAATATGAGAGATATTCAATGTTCGGAATATAAAATAAGATGTGACGTAAATAACTGACTGAAAATAGAGTTTACTAAGTTATATCATGAAGCGCAGGCCTCTGACTGGCATTCTCCAGCCAACTCTCTCTCTCTCCTGAGTCTTCCAATCCACTTGTAGCCGGCTGTTGTTCTTTTTTTCATAACTGCTTCCGAATCTTTGGTCTTTCTCTTTTCCACTGAACTTGAAGATTCTAAGTAAGGGCTACTCTTGTGATGCCATTGGATGCTTGATCATGAAAACTCGCCAGTACAAATAATATATAACGAAACTAGTTATCTATGTATATTGCTGCATGGTCTCAACATACACAAGAGAAAATGCAATAGCCCTTGGACACAACACAATATGCACCAACAAAATCATACTTGATAGTGAAACTTTGTAAGATGGGGAAACCTCTACATACTTGGACTGTATTAGTAATAAACAATGTGGGTCTGACTCCTATGTGAAAATACAGAATAGCAAAGCAAGGGGCAGGATTTCTACATGTGAACTATATCTGGAACCCTAAGACAACTATCAACCAACATTAAGGTCAGAATTTTGAATTCAAATGTCAATACAGTTTTATTGTATGAAGTAGGAACTTGGAGAATGTTATGCTCGTCACTTGGCATGCTTGGAACTATTACGAGTTCACTTTCGTCGATAAACGAGAACGAGATAATGAACCCAAGACACGCTCGGCTACTCTGATCTGTTGACCTAAAGGAACTAACGAGAAGTCTTGATATAGCGTAGAAAGCGTATTCTACAAACACCCTAACCCTAACTGTTAGGATATTCATCCAATATCCTAAGAGAATTATTGGTCAAATCCTATTGGTCAAAATTATGGTCGTTTTAACTGTCAAAAACAAATACTTCAATGATGTCTCTTATTGGTCATTCGGACTGTCAATGTCATTTCAAATTTTACTTCCTATTGGTCGTCTTAACTGTCACGGCCACAGAATTCGATGCTGTTTCCTATTCGACCAAAATGTATGAATACGCATTATCTGTAACATTTTACGACCACGACCAGGATCAGTACCCGGTCCCGGATCCCTAGTCCGGGATCCTGATTCTCTTCTGGATTCGGACCTCGGATTTCCTGGATGCTCGTAGAATACAGGCTCTACTTCATATCAAGTCTTCTTAATTTTTATTCACTATGGGGGGCTTGGATAATCGGATTTGAGTAGTATGTCGTGTCGCCGGATCCTCGATCTTCGCTGTCGTTTTCCGACTAGGTAAACTCGTAATAGTTCAAGCACATCAAGTTGACGTGTTTACGTGTAGGCGTAACACTAACCCTAAACCCTGACCCAAAAATACTAACGAGAAGTCTTGATATAGCGTAGAAAGTGTATTCTACAAACACCCAACCAGCACACAATGAATCCAAGCATACAAATCGCGTTTTATTATACATCATAGAAACGTCCTTGGGGCAGTCACAAAATAGCACACTAAAATAACACATCAACCAATGACAGTCAAGGATTTTCGTGGTGGGACATGTGATCTCAAAGTCAACTGACCGGCCAATGATTAAAATCCAAAATTCAGACATTTATCAAACGAGTTCTGAGGATCTAACATCCACAACAGAGAACTACGAAAGCCATCATCCGAAAAATGATACAGGTATTCATCAACAGTTGTCTATGCATGTTTTTTTCAGTACTAACACGCATAATAATTCAAGTTTTAGACTTTGTTTTTTTGACTAATTCATCATGTCAGTCTAGTGATTAGACATTACGGATAAAAAAAACAGACAGCGGATAATTACCAATGAACAATAAATAGTTGTGACGAAGTAAAGTTGTAAAAATTCATTCAACTTTCTTTTTTCTCTCTCGAGAATTCTATTCATTTGTCTGAAGGAAAGAACTAGTTTTTGTGTTACGTACAAAAAATGCGATACACATAGTTTGTATTTTACGGTTGTCAAGAGATAATTGCTTGATTGGTTGGTTGGTTGGTTGGTATGTATTTCAGCCTCATGTGATTTGAACTGTATTGACAGTGGGAAACAATGGTGGCATGATAATAATAGGTTCACACACACACACATGCACACAAATTCTTTCGAGTTATTTTTAATTTATACTACTAATATGACGTTTTAAGTACCAATGAAAACATTGAACATTGAGCGATGATCAACAAAAAACACCTTAACACACATTGATCTTTGAATTACTTCAAACCCAATTAACAACAACCAGAAAAAATTGAATTAATTGCCTTTGTGAACTGGATTCAATTATGATTTAAAAAAGTTGAACAGTATTATACATGAAATGTCTAATTACAAAATGATATGTAACACCGATTTACCGACTGAACGAAATATTACAAATCGAAGAATATACAGAAAAAAGATACAATTATCTAAGCATCATAAATAGATCATTGTTAGACCTTCATCAATAACCTGAAAGCCCAATTCCCTTCAATCATATGCTAATAAGTGATTAGTTTCGTGAGGAAATTCTTCAAGATCTAGTAAAAAGCCATGACCAACTTGATGAGAGTAAGCAACCTTGCCTGACACTGGTCTTCACTTCAAACGAGATTGTCAGCTGACCTCCGTTTACGATTTGGCAGTTTAATCTACCATAAGAATTCCGTATGATGTTGACTATTTTCTCAGGCACGTCGTAGTGTCGACGAAGCCTCCACAGTGTTTTCCTGTGAAGGCAGGTTTGCGTACTCTCAACGTTTCTCTTTCTCCTGGTCATCGACTGGATTATGAATATCTGGAGGGAAGCACGGTATCAACTGGACAGTTAGGATGCAGCTGGACGATCTGGAATTCGCAGATGACCTGGCTCTTAGATCGCACACACAACAACAAATGCAAGAGAAGACGACTAGTGTAGCAACAGTCTCCTCAGCAGTAGGTCTCAACATACATTAAGGAAAAAGCGAAATTCTCCGATACAACACAACATGCACCAACCAAATCACTCTTGATGGAGATGCCTTGGAGGACATTAACACCTTTACATATCTTGGCAGTATCATCGACAATCAAGGTGGATCCGATGCAGATGTGAGGGCACGGATTGGCAAAGCAACAGTTGCATTTCTACAGTTGAACAATATCTGCAACTCCAAACAACTTTCAACAAAAACCAAAATCAGAATTTTCAATACAAATGTCAGGACAGTTCTACTGTATGGAGTGGAAACGTGGAGAACTACGAAAGCCATCATCCAGAAGATGCAAGTGTTTATTAACAGTTGTCTACGTAAAATACTTCGGATTCGTTGGCCAGACACGATCAGCAACAACCTACTGTCGGAGAAAACAAACCAAATTCCAGTGGAGGAGGAAATGAGGAAGAAGTGGTGGAAGTGGATAGGACACACACTACGAAAAGCACCGAACTGCGTCACAAGACAAGCCCTCACATGGAACCCTCAAGCTCAACAGAAATGAGGAAGGCCAAAGAACACATTACGCCGAGAAATAGAGAAAGATATGAGAAGAATGAACAAACATTGGAAAGAACTGGAGCGGGAAGCCCCGGGCAGAGTTGGTTGGAGAAGAGTGGTGGGCGGCCTATGCTCCATTGGGGGTAACAGGCGAAAGTAAATAAGTAAGTAAGACATTTACTTATGAATTATTTTGAAAGAATTTTAAAAAAACGCCAAAATATTTTTTTTGTTCATTGTCAAGTGATCAATGTACAATTTCAACTGTGTTTGACTAACTATTCACTTTTTATAGTAGATGTTGCGGTAAAACTGTACTTGGAGTCACAATGTAAGAGTTATGTAAATTTAATGGTGTGAATCAATAAATCATCCAACCAAATTAGTTTATTTTGATTTTTAATTCATTTAAACAATTTTAAAATTAACTCAATAAAAACTATAACAATTGTTTTTAAAATTTATTTGGAGACTTTTATGATAAGTTCCATTTTTAAAAAAACAGTAGTTATTCAAGAGTGAAGAAACAGTTGAATTCACTCCAAGTTCAATCAAGAGTCAGTAGAAGTTGGGGGTAGATTTTAATAAAATATATATAGGAACTGATTATAAGAATTAAAGTTGTTGATTGAAATTTTTTATCAACATGCAGAAGAGTAGGTTGGAAGAAAGTTAGAGGCGGCCAAATCAAAACATGGCAGAAATCCATGAAGTCACTGATAAGTGGACTGAGTCATGTTGGTAGATGTAGGCTACCTGGTTGAGGTCCGCGAGACGAAAGTCACCAATGGTTAGAGACCTTGAACGACATGGCTCAGAATCGTTTGCATAGGCGCAGATGTACCCACTCTTTGTGTTCTCTGAAATTCAAACCTTCTGAATTCCTCGTCATCTATATCGTTCTCTTTCTAAATTCATCTCACTGAATTATACTTCTCGAAGCATATATTCGAACCCTAGTCTTCTTGATTACCAGTAATAATTCTACTACATCTGCCACTATGGGATTTGAATTTATAGTTGTGTCTCTGTGCTAATGTATTCATGTACGAAGTTCTAAGTTATAACTGACTGACTGACTGACTGACTGACGACATGTAACCACACTCGATCTAGATTTCATGTTAATCTACTCTGATCATCAACATGTACTTGTTTGTATTCATGAAGAAACTGATACGCCTTGATGAATTCGATCACATATGGCACTCACCTTCATAATGAGAGAGACATTACCATTTGGTCTATTCAGGTGACAACCAACCGGCTACAAATCGAATTTAACCGATTAAATAGTCAGCCAATAGCTAATCATTTTTAGTACAACTAAAAAGATCTCAGTGGAGGAGGAAATCAGGAAGAAGCGGTGGATTTGGTGGATAGCACACACACTACGAAAAGCACCAAACTGCGTCACAAGCCAAGCCCTCACATGGAACCCTCAAAGCAAAAGGAAAAGAGGAAGGCCAAGGAACACATTACACCGTGAAATAAAGAAAGATATGAGAAGAATGAACAAACATTGGACAGAATTGGAGAGGGAAGCTCAGGACAGAGTAGGTTGGAGAAAACTGGTGGGCGGCCTATGATCCTTTGGGGGTAACAGGCGTAAGTAAGTAAGTAAGTAAGTACTGTCAGTATTGAAAGAGTACTTGTTCATTTGTTCAATGTTTGTTCAATATTCAAAATTTTCACTTTCACACAAAAAAACCAAAATGAATGTCATATTGACTAGCATCAGTCAGTTGAACAATATTTTTGGAAAAACAAAAAACCAAAACAGAAGTTATTCATTTAATTTTTCGCTCTCTCTCTCTCTAAACAAAGTAGTAGTACTTTTGTTTTGCACAAAAAAAATGCAATTTAAAATGTATTACCCCTTTTTTTAACTTCTATTAATACTAAATAATATAAACGGAATTGTTTAGATAGATGTGTGTGTCAGGAAAAATGATGACAGAAAACGCAGCAAAAAAACACCAAATATTTTTCTACATGGTCATTAGTTTCGTTTACGTTTAGAAAATGGTGGATAAGATCAATTCAGACAAATTATTGATTGCGTCGAACTTGTCATTTATTAATTTGTTTGAATGAACAACAACTAAGTCTGTGTTGTTTGTTTGGTGTGTGTAGGTGCGCGGGCGCGCGTATTCAAATCACTCTCTATTGATTAGTTTGGATTGCTACTACTGTGGTGCTGTGGTGCGAGCTACTTATAAGTAGTATATGACGTGAGTGTAAACGTAATGTCTGGCAGCAGAAGATGGGGGAAGATCAAGAAAGGAAGAGTGAGGAGAACACAATGGAATTTGTATGAAACGCATGAATAGTGACAATGGATTGATGTTGTTTGCAACAGGAACAGTCCAGTTCGATATGATGAACTGATATTTTGCAAATTAATGATTTACGATATGGTTTTCCAATTTCACTGAGTGACTCTGTAATTTTCGTTAAATACAATTCGGTTGCCCCACCTGTGTTCTCGTTCACTACACTACTATTATTATTATTATTATCGAATAAAAGGCGTGTTTGGTAGTTTCCACATAAACAAAGGGCAAAAGCAAGATTCTCCGATATAACACAACATGCACCAGTCTAATCGCACTTGTTAGAGAAACTTTGAAAGATGTATAAACCTTTACATAACTGGGCAGCATCGAAGTCGATGCAGATGTGAAGGGGCGGATCGGTAAAGCAAGCGCAGTATTTTTTCAATTGAAGAACATATCAACTATCGACCAACACTAAACTCAAAATTTTCAAACAAAAATGTCAAGATAGTTCTACTGAATGGGTCGGAAACTTGGAAAACTACGAAAACCATCATCCATAAGATACAAGTGTTTATTAACAGTTGTTTACGCAAAATATTTCATAATCGTTGGCCGGAAACCATCAGCAACAACTTACTGTGGGAGAGAACAAACAAGATTCCAACACAAGAAGAAATCAGGAAAACGTGTTGGAAGCGGATAGGACATACATTGAACAAAGCAGCCAACTGAGTCATTTGGCAGTTCCTTACCTGAAATACTCAAGGCTAACGGGAAAAGAGAAGGATCACATAGCACGTTACCCCGAGAATCGGCGACACGCATGAAAAGAATGAACAAAAATTGTACAGAACTATAAAGGAAGGCTTAGGACAGTGTAGGTTAGAAATTGCTTGTCGGCAGCCTATGCCCGATCGGAGAGTAACTGGCGCAAGTAAGGAAGAAAAATCTACAACTTTAAAAGAACTGATGTTTAGTTGCGTATGAAATTCAAACTTTTATCACTCAGAATAACAGTGAATGTGATTACTACTGACACAGTGCAAAACTAAGATATTTACATTGATTACTGTTAGGTTCGTCACTAGGTACGCTTGAAACTATGACGAGTTCACCTTAGTCGATGAAATGCGAACGAGTCAATGAACCAGAGTCCAGGTAGGCTACCTTGAATCCCAAAACGGCAAAACAGAAGTCTTGATAAGCGTAGAAAGTATATTCTACAAACACCGAATAATCACACAACTCTCGTTTATTTATACAACATAGAAACTTCCTTCGGACAGTCACAAAAATAGCACACTAAAATAACACAGCAGCCAATCACAGTCAAGGATTTTCCTGGTGAGAAATGGAATCTCAAGGTCAAATGATCAGCCTATACTGGCCAACATGAAATCCAAAATTAAGGCATTTATCCAGAGAGTTCTGGGAATTTAACATTCCCCAACAATTACCTATTCATCAATTCATAGTTTTATTTAATTGAATTCTATCAAATACGTAGCCCAATAAATCAGCATCAACTTACACTTGAAAAAAAATTTGGTTAAGTGTATATATTTCAGACAGACATAGTTTATATTATTATTATTAAAAAGGGCAGATCAAGTTACATCATACCAGACAATAAATAATAAAATGAAAAATAAAATCATTGTATGTAATCAAACTGAAACAAAGTGTCTGTGGATAGGAAAAAAAACATTCTGAATAGATTAGGAGTAGATTGGGGATAAATATAGAACAGGAAAGCAGGTAAATGTTTTCCATGTAAGATAGTTTTCTGGTTAGCGTTTTTTTGGGTATTGTTAAACAGAATGAAGGACTTCGTAGACGCCCAACTTCGAGATCAACAGGCCGGATTTCGTAAGGATCAATGGTGTACTGACCAAATTGCTACATTACAGATCATTGTGGAACAATCAATTGAATGGAATTCACCACTCTACATCAACTTCATCGACTACGAAAAAGCATTCGATAGCGTGGATAGGAAAACACTGTGGAGGCTTCTTCGACACTACGGTGTGCCTGAGAAAATAGTCAACATCATACGGAATTCTTATGATGGATTCAACTGCAAAATCGTACACGGAGGACAGCTAACAGACTCTTTCGAGGTGAAGACCGGTGTCAGGCAAGGTTGCTTACTCTCACCCTTTCTCTTTCTCCTGGTCATCGACTGGATTATGAAAACGTCGACATCTGGAGGGAAGCACGGTATCAACTGGACAGTTAGGACGCAGCTGGACGATCTGGACTTCTCAGATGACCTGGCTCCTCTATCGCACACTCAACAACAAATGCAAGAGAAGACGACTAGTATAGCAGCAGCCTCTACAGCAGTAGGTCCCAACATACATAAAGGAAAAAGCAAAATTCTCCGATGCAACACAACATGCACCAACCAAATAATTCTTGATGGAGATGACTTGGAGGACGTTAACACCTTCACATATATGGGCAGCATCATCAACAACCAAGGTGGATCCGATGCAGATGTGAGGGCACGGATTGGCAAAGCAAGGGTTGCATTTCTACATTTGAACAATATCTGGAACTTCAAACAACTTTCAACCAAAATAAAAATCAGGATTTTCAATACAAATGTGAAGACAGTTCTACTGTATGGAGCGGAAACGTGGAGAACTACCAAAGCCATCATCCAGAAGATACAAGTGTTTATTAACAGTTGTCTACGCAAACTACTTCGGATTCGTTGATTAGACACCATCAGCAACAACCTACTGTGGGAGAAAACCAATCAGATTCCAGTGGAGGAGGAAATCAGGAAGAAGCGGTGGAAGTGGATAGGACACACATTGCGGAAAGCACCTAACTGCGTCACAAGGCAAGCCCTCACATGGAACCCTCAAGGCAAAAGGAAAAGAGGAAGGCCACAGAACACATTACGCCGAGAAATAGAGAAAGATATGAGAGGAATGAACAAACATTGGACAGAAAACTGGTGGGCGGCCTATGATCGATTAGTGATAACAGGAGTAAGTAAGTAAGTAAGTAATCATCCATCATTTTTGATTAGTGGCTGCTTCACAGTCATTGGCTTCCCGCCAGAACGCCGAGAACTACTCTCTCACGACACTAATCACTAAGGAGTACATGATAACCCTCCTTATACATCAATACTTGTTTTGTATTAATTTAGTTTTTTCAAATCGACCTGCAAATTCATTATTACTAATGATTTTTATAATCTTACTAACCTTAAAAAAAAAACTCACAAACATATAAATCATCTTTGTTTATCTTAGAATGCCGGTTTTTCCAAAAAAAAAAATTTTGATATCGAAAGAACAAAGTGAAGGGTCTTTTTCGTAGATTTATTTATGTGTATTTCTGTCATTTAGATTAGCGCAATAAATAGATGACCCGAATACCGAAGTCTGCCTCTTTCTTTTTCAAATTTTAAGTTAGATTAATATAAAATTGATAGGGATTTTTAAAATAAAAATTGAGTGAAGGTCTGTCTAATGATGTCTATCAAAAAAGATAGTGCATTCGATGTAACATTTCGGCCATTTATCTAATTACTACTACTACTAATACTACTCACACTACTACTACTACTGTGGTGCGAGCTACTTATAAGTAGTATATGACGCGAGTGTAAACGTAATGTCTGGCAGCAGCAGAAGATAGGGGAAGATCAACAAGAAAGGAAGAGTGGGAACACAATGGAATTTGTATGAAACGCATGAATAGTGAGTGAAATGTCAGACAATGGATTGATGATGGATTGAAGATTTGCAAATTAACAACGGTTTACGATATGGTTTTCCGATGATCTTACTGAGTAACTCTGTAATTTTCGTTAAATACAATTCGGTTGTCCTCACCTGTGTTCTCCTTCACTACACTACTACTCACACTACTACTTCTACTCCTACTACTGTGACTGTTATTCTCGTCAGTTGATATGCTTGAATGCTATGACGAGTTCACCTTAGTCGGTAAACGAGAGCGAAGAGAAATGATCCGGTGACACTAAAGGCTACTCTAATCCCAGTGTCTCAAGGCTCCGCTAAGTAGAGGAAGAAGTTTTGATAAGGCGTAGAAAGTGTATTCCACAAGCAACAAGAAAATATAAAGTTTTTCAGGCACACAAATCAAGTTTATTTGAATAATATAGAAACGCCTTTTTGATAACCACAAAAATAGCGTACTAAAATAATAAATCAGCCAATAACAGTCAAGCATTTTCCGAGTTGGAAATGTATTCCCAAGGTCAAATGATCAGCTCATAAGCAACAACATAAGAAATTTCAAAGTTAGGATTTTACCCAAGTGATTTCTTGGGATCTAACGTCCCAAATACTACTAGTGAAAGAGAACACAGGTGGGGCAACCGAATTATATTTAGCTAAAATTACAGAGTTACTCAGTAAAATTAGAAAACCATATCGTAAATCGTTTATTTGCAAAAGATTAGTTCATCCTATCGAACTGGACTGTTCCTGTTGCAAAACATCAATCCATTGTCACTATTCATGCATTTCATACAAATTCCATTGTTTTCTAACTCTTCCTTTCTTGATCTTCCCCCATCTACTGCTGCCAGACATTACGTTTACACTCACGTCATATACTACTTATAAGTAGCTCACACCACACTACTACTAATACTAATACTACTGTTACTATAACTACTATGTTAGGGATAATAGATCCCCATATGTTTTGAGATGTTGGAAAAAATTTGTAATTCAAGTGGATTATTGTGATGGAGTTTCGTGTCTCTCTTAGCTGGATCTTTTGGTTGTGGAGGTTCTGAACAACATAATCATCAGCACAACTAATCCAGATGGAGGTTAATAGAACAATCTACGAGTTAGACGTGGAGTAATTCGAATACTTCACTTCTTCTACCTGAAGTTTGTTTCTCAGGAGAACAATGGAAGCTGCATAACCGAACGAATCTCCACAACAATGACAGAGTGATTGGTAGTCCTGTTGATTTTGAGCACCAGACAGCTGTTTCGTCCTAGTATAGGACTCGTCAGTGGCAATGCGCACCCACGACCCTTGGTCTCGAGCGCAAATGCTTAACTTGTTAACTAATGGGCTGGCGTCAAACGGTGTTAATGTCTAACTTCAGTCAATCCAACATATTGCGCAATCTCACTCTTAGTCTTTGGTGAGTAACTGCCTACACTTGACATGATTGAACTTCAGGTTAATAATGCTGATCAAACACTGGTCAATCAACCATTTCAACAAAACATAACAAACTCCACAACCATACAATGAAAATTACCATGTTCCTACTTATGACCAGTTTCATGAGTTCTAGCCAGTTCTAATGAAAAGTCATCATCAGTGGAATTCAAGTTATGCCGGGGGGTGAGGCTGTTACTCACTGAAGACTAAAGATGAGGTAGGGCAATATCGTAAATTGATTCAAATTAGACATTACCATCACTGTATATCGGCTCGCTCACGTATGAGACCGAAGGTCCTGGGTTATATTCCTGACGATAAGATCGTAGATACTCACTACTGACGAGTTCCACCCTAGGATGAAACGATTATCTAATCTTTCCAAATCTTTAATGAAAGTCTAACAACTAAGTGACTAATTAAGGATTTCAACATTCTCATAAAAAACAACTAGATTATAGATAAATGTTTCATTTTTCAAATATTCTGCCAACGAAATCTATCAAATTGAACATTGACTGATTGATTGACTGATCGATCGATTAATGGTTTGTTCATTTCAGTTTTTCTTATCATCTTCATCATCATGATGATGATGATTATTTGTCCAAAATGAAATTAACTCAACTAAAAATTGTTTGCTTAAATTACAAGTGATTTAATTAGATTTTTGGTTGTTTATATTTGTTTCTCTTTAAAACAAGAAAGTTACATAACCGAGTGAGAGAGAGAGATAGAAAGGGAAGAGAAGAGGAGAAAATGTGAATGAGGCAGCCTGGAATAACGAAAAAAAGTGCATAATTTTTTGTTTTGATATAGAGTCATTCACTTTTTGTTTTCGGGGTTTGTTTAAGGTGTACCAACTTTGGAAATATACATCTCTAATTGGAACATTGATCAGTTGAGATTTGAATTTATTGATAATTGAATTGAGATGGTTTGTGGACGCATTTTAATCGGCTATACATGACTGATTGATATTACTTTGACTACCGTTAGAAACCTTGATGATGGCCATTTCGTCTCGGTGCGAGATTCATCAGCAATGCACTTCCATGACTCCTACTACTCACAAGATTCAAACACAGGACCTTTGGTCTTGAGCGCAATCGCTTACTTAACCTTTGGATACCGGTTATAGGGGTCCAGAGGTGAAGCGTTCGCGCACAAGACCGAAGAATAATCAAATTTTTCATGATGGAGTTACTGGAGATTGTTGCTTTTCGCTGAAATCATGAATCGCCCACTGTTAGACCACTATTCGAAACACGGCTGTTTCATCCTAGTATGGGACTCTTGAGCAGTCCACATCCACAACCTGTGCTCACAGGAATCAAATTCAAGACATTCAACCTCACGTGTAAATGCTTAAACCTCTACAACACTGTTTTTAAAACTTGAGATGTAAATTCTACTTTATGTGGATATTTGATCAATATTTGAAAGTAATTGTTTGACAAACATTTGGCGCCTAGTATGCAGAAAATATTTTTTTGTGAAAATTATATGTCTATTTGAAATAATTTCAATGAAATGAAATTTTCTCAAATAATTATAACAATTTGTTCAATACTCTTGTCTGGATTACATTTCATTGAAAAGAAAGCGTTTTCGTTTGAATTTACTGAATTGATATAAATAGCAATGAGATTTAAAAACATTTTTCATGAAAGAGTTATGGAGATTGACCACTATTAGAAACGTGGAAGTATTGAATGACGACCGTTTCGTTTTGGTATGGAACGAAATCGGCAGTGCACGTCAATGACTCCTGTCACTCGCGGAACTAGAACTCAGGATCTACGGTCTTGTGAGCGAACGCCTAACCTTTGGACTACTGAGCCAGTAGCAAATGGTGTAAATGTCCAAGTTTGATCAATATAGGGATTTTGTGCAACCTCATCCATTGTTTTCGGCAGTTACTGCCTATACCCGACATTCACTTGTGCAAGGATAAAATCAGTGATATTACGAAGGTGATTTTGTGTGTTGATACACGATGATACTCTAGTGCCTCTACATATAGTCCAGTTCGCTTACATCTAATTTGGTTAAGCCCTTTCGATTAATTTTTATTTAATCAAGCCATTTGTATTGGGAGCAACAATCTGTATGTACCATGCGTTCTTATTATTATTGTCTGGTTTGTATGATGGGTTCGCATGACATGTTCCACTTGTCATTTGACCTTGTCAACTATTCGTCACTTTTATTCATGTGTGTGCATGTCTATCTCGTTGGTCACATGTCTGTCTTATACTTGTCTGACTATTTATTCCTAGTCATGCTCTATCTCTTTGAGTTGGCGCATTAGCCTTCTCCAATGCGCTTCACCTGTTCATTCGCCCATTCGTTCGCTTTGTAATCCAAGGAGTTGGCTCAACAGCCTTCGCCAATTCACATCGCTTCATTAGTTTTATTCACTGCTTCTCCGCTTCGCTTTGTGGTGTGTATAAAAATAAACGTATTCAACACTATGAGTTCACCTTTTGATTTTTAAACCGTCAGACGCTACTTTGTAACGATTGTCTGTACGAGCTAATTACTGAGCTTAAGAACACACACAGTAAATCGACACACTACAATATACATGATGTTTATTCGATGACTTTCAAAATTTATGATAATCATCACTATGAATAGGCTTTTATAGTTAACTGATATGCTTACACTCATTATGAAGATACGATTAGATATCTGTGAATGTCACGTAATACAGTGACATAACAACAGGGTGCATTTGGTACTTCAAATTTCCTGTCCCACATAAAAAACCAAAAGTCACGAAGATTACCAACCGATTTCTGTGGCTCAAAGGTTCCCACAACAAGAAAGTTTATCTATTCTCTACTGCCCATCTCAAATCCAACTGGAGTAAGATGTCCGAAGTCATCAGAGGAAGGATTTTAAGGATGGTGGTCCAGTTTTAGCAGCTAGATTGATCGAGATCTGAGGCAGGATTTGGAAACTGGACGTAATCCCATCTGACTGGTCCCAATCCCTTGATTGTCCCAGTTTATAAGAATGGACAAACGTCTTCTTGTTAAAATTACAGGGGAATCAGTCTAACTAATCTAGTTTCAAAATTGTTAGCCTTGATTATGCTTAGACGCCTAACTAGAACTCGTGAAGAGTAGACTCGAGAAAACCAGTCTGGTTTTCGACCTGGACGTGGTTGTATAGACTACATATTTTCTCACTACGACAGGTCCTGGAACACAGACACACATTTAGACGTCCGACAATAGTTGTCTTCCTGGACCTTAAGGCGGCATTTGACTCAGTGGATCAAATGGCAAATCAGTAGATGAAGTAGTGAAACTTCATCAGTTGAGGTAGTTGGGACATGTGTTACGTATGGCTAACCACCGACTGCCGCAACGAGCTATGTTTTGTAGTGTAGGAGTAGGTTGGAAGAAAGTTAGGGGCGGCCAGACCAAAACATGGCAGAAATCCATGAAGTCACTGACAAGTGGACTGAGTCATGCTGGTAGACGTAGGCTACGTGGTTGGGGTCCGCGAGACGAAAGTCACCGATGGTTAGAGACCTTGAATGACATGGCTCGAAATCGTTTGCAATGGCGCAGGTGCATCCACTCTTTGTGTTCTATGAAATTCTAAGCTTCTGCATTCCTCATAATCTCTATCCTTCTCCTTCTAAATTTATCTTACTGAATTATACTTCTCGAATCATATCTTTGCTCCCTAATCTTCTGCATTACTGCTAATACTTCTATTATTGCTATCACTTTTGGATTTGAACTGACAGTTGCGTCTCTGTGCTGTGTTAGTCTGTTATGGCAACCTGAACTGATGTACTTACGTACGAAGTTTTGCGTTGTATATGTCTAACTGAATTTACTCAAAACATAAACATCTAACCCACCGAACTACTACAATTCTCTGTGTGTGTACATGTTCTCTTTCGATTGTGTTTGAATCCATTTCTGTAACTTGGTTACGAACAATATTCAATAATTGAGATCATTTCTCAACACTTTCAACTCCGAATTAATGTATGTGTGTATATATTTCACTCTAAAGTTTGTTGATTTTGGATGACCATTGCATATCTGAACATGATTCTCATCAACATATCTGTCATTTCAAACTTGAAAGTTTTATTGTATTTTTGTGCATTCTACCCGTGACATCAACAAATCATTGGGGATGCTTAAAATAGTGATGTCAAGTGAAAATTATTCATTCATTATGTCGAGGAGACACAATTCATCAAATGAACAGAGAAAAATTAAATATGGCCGACAAAGTTGCATACTGTATTATCTATTGAATATTGAAATTGATCAACTCATCATCGAATTGAAACTGATCAAAATGTTCACTTGACAATGAATAAAATTGTCATTTGTCATAAAATGCATTTCTGTTCAAATGTGTTTAGTTTTTTTGTCAAACAATATGACAGTTTTTTTCATGATTTCCGTTTTTTAACTATGCAAAATATTTTGGAGTTGAAGTGAGATGAATTAAACTCTAAGTATCAGTATATATTCTAGTTATTTCTCGTTTTTTTTTAAATGAAAAGTTGTGTAAATTTCGCTCGACTAATGAATTGATCACTATTAGACTTGTGGAAATACTTGACCTGTTAGGTTATACGAGCTTCATGGATGCGCACTGCTGACCGGTATTCTATACTAGTGTTACGCTCGTCTCTTTAGTTATGCTTATAAACTATTACGAGTTCACCTTAGTCGAATAACGAGAACAAAACAATGAACCAGTGTCCAGGTAGGCTACTGTGGACCCCTTGACCAAAAAGGTATCAGCAAGAAGTCTTGATATAGTGTAGAAATTGTTGTATCCTACAAAACACCCAGTCAGCACACAATAAGACCAAGCACTCAAATCGCATTTATTTATAGTCAATAGAGACGTCCATGGGACAGACACAAAAGTGGCACACTAACTAACACATTAACCAATCAAAGCCAAGGATTTTCCTGGTGGGGCATGTGATCTCAAGGTCAACTGATCGGTTCATGAAATAAATCCAAAATAAAGATATTATTTATCAAGCGAGTTCTAGGGATGTAACATCCCCAACAACTAGGACATAACGTTCATGCTTCTATGTTTCTTATGATCGATTTATGATTTAAATGAAACTTGACAAGCTGCACAACTGATTAATGACAGTTATGTAAATTGCTTTGACATTATGAACAGACAGGAGTTAGACAACTATTGAACACTAGGAAAGCAAATCAGTTGTCTGAGTGTAAAGCGTAAGTCGTAAAATCAAGACATCCGTAGTTCAGTATCGTATGCCGTTTTGATGTTGACTTCTAATTGTTATATCGGAACAGAAATGAAAGAGAATGATAATTCACAAGATTAATTAACTCCATCTGGAACCTCTTTAGGACTCCTGCCGGTCCCATGCGGCGTGAATCAGGAGAGTTGATCATGGAGTTATCGAACTCATCCCTCAGAAAACCATGTTTCAAACTTTTTAAAATCTGCCCTGAGAGTTAGACGGTCTTCATCTGGAAGGGTTATGGCGTCTCATGACGAAAGCCTAGTTCATTCGGAAGTCACGAGGCCGATGTGCCTTCTGACAGTCAGCGTAGCCATTAATTAAGGTATATGGAATATTCATACAATATGTGGAAGACCAGGAGAGTCATTCAAGTTGCTGTATAAATGAAAAGATACAACCTAGTAATGCTTGGAATCAGTGAAACACATTGGACGCAGCTTGAACAACAAAGACTAACTTCATGAAAGCTACTGCTGTTATTAATTTATAGACTAATAACTCATACAGTTGTATGATTTACTATTCCAAATCTATGTCTACTTCATTCATCAAAGTCTCCTTTTATTCACAGCTACTTTTGACTTGTTCATGCATTATTGTTATTAATGTGTGATATGGGGTCAGTTTGATTAAATTAGATTAATGAACTTTTAGACTCAACTCAGAGCATGAAAGTGAATCTTGAACCTCTATACAAAATGGTTATGTTTGGAGATAAAATTGATATTTTCTAGACCATCATCACTAAAAAAGAGTTTCGTTGGATCATGCTGTAATGACTAGTCAGTCAGTCAATCAGTCAATTACAATGTAGAACTTCGTACGTATGTACATCAGTTCAAATCCCATAGTGGAAGAGATATTAGAAGTATAAGTGGTAATGGAATAGATTAGGGTTCGAAGATATTTTATTCAACAAGTATATTTCAGTGAAATAAATTTAGCAAGAGAAAGATAAGTCTGTTGAGGAATTCAGAAGGTCAGAATTTGAGAGAACACAAAGAGTGGATACATCTGTGCCACTGCAAACAATTTTGTGCCGTATCGTTCAAGGTCTCTAACCATTAGTGACTTTCGTCTCGCAGACTACACTGCTAAATCGAGCATGAAAGACATCTGGCATGGCATAAAGTGGACAGCTAAGATGCAGCTAGACGAACCAAACTTAGCAGTTGATGTGATTGTTATATCTCACAAGCAACAACAAATGCAAGAGCAGACAATCAGTGTAGTTGAAGCCTGTGAAGCAGTAGGTCTCACTGTACACAAAAAGACAAAAGCGAAATCCTTCCATACAACACCCTATGCTCTAATAAAATCATACTTGATGGAGAAGCTCTGGATGAGGTGAAAACCTTTACATATCTGAGCAGTATCATTCATGGGAACCGGTAGATCGGATGCAGATATGAAGGTATGAATTGGGAGAGTGAGAGAAACGTTTCTACATGTGAAGAATGTCTAGAACTCAAAACAACTATCAACCAACATAAAAGTCACAATCGTATTGAGTGGAAAACCTGGAGAATTACCAAAGCTATCATCCAGAAGATACAAGTATTTATTAACAGTTGTTTATGCAAAATACTTTGGATCCGTTAACCAGACACAACCAGCAACAATCTACTGTGGGAGAGAACAAACTATATTCCAGTGAAGGAAGAAATCAGGAAGAAGTGGTGGAGGTGGATAGGACGTACATTGCAGAAAGCATCCAACTGCGTCACAAAACAATCCCTCACTTGAAACCCTCAAGTTTAATGGAAGAGAGGAAGACCAAAGATTACATTATGCCGAGATATGCGGACAGACATGAAAAAGGATGAACTTCAATTGGATAGAACTGGAAAAGAAGGCTCAGGATTAGAGAAGGTTGGAGAATTTCGGTCAGCAGCATACGCTCTACTGAAAGTTAACAGGCGTAAATAAATAAGTAACTCAGGTCTAACTCAAATCAATTTAAGGCTTATGCAAAGAGAATAATTTCATTTATGTAGCATTTACAGTCAATAGTTATGAAATAGTATTAATCATTACAGATTTATAAACAAAATATTCATTTTTAAATCGATTTCAATTACTTTGTAATACAGTAAAACATATGAACCATTTCACACTCTTTGTACATGGCCAATGAGAGTAGAAGATACTCGTCGGTTATTGGTTTTCGATCATAGGTGTCTTCGAAGCATTGCTCGTATATCCTGGGACACCCGAGTGAGCAACGCTGTTATTAGGAATCGGGTGCTAGGTAAGAATGGCAGGTCAATAGATGAAGTATTGAAACTTCATCAGTTGAGGTGGTTGGGACATGTGTTGCGTATGCCTAACCACCGATTACCTCGAAGAGCTTTGTTTCGTAATGTAGGAATAGGTTGGAAGAAAGTTAGGGGCGGCCAAACCAAAACATGGCACAAATCCATGAAGTCATTGACGAGTGGTCTTAGCCATGTCGGTAGATATAGACTACCTGGTTGGGGTCGGCGAGATGATAATAATCGATGGTTAGAGACCTTGAATGACATGGCTCAAAACCATTTGCAATGACGCCGGTGCATTTATTCTTTGTGTTCTCTCAAATCCTAATCTTCTGGATTCTTCAACACCTCTAGTTTTGCCTCACTAAACTTTTCTCACTGAATCATACTTCTTGAATAATATCTTCTCATCCTAACCTCTCCGATTACTTCTAATACCTTTACTACCTCTTCTACTATTGGATTTGAATTGACAATTACATCTCTGTGCTAATGTGGTATGGCAACATGAACTGATGTATTTACATACGAAGTTCTACGTTGCATCTGACTGACTGACTGACTGATTCATCGCATGAATTTGATATGAACATTTTGTATTATGCGTAAAAACAATATCAAAACAAAGTACACTGATCAGTGTGTGTGATAAATAAACTCTTAGTTTAAACAACATAACGAAAAAAAGCATATCAAGTGTCTGTCTATAAACAAATTAGCCCGTATTGAACATTGAACGAGTAAATTGAGGTCATGACATGCTTTTAAAGATTATTGAATAAAGAACAAAGTCAGAGAGAGAGAAAAACGGAATGAAAATAAATATAAACAAACGATAATACTGTACAATTTGTTTATTGGTAGAGTAAAAAGTATCATTTCAAAGCTGTAAATGACCAAACCTAAACATTGAATTAATGCCTATTTGCGAATAAAAACAAATACTTACTTACTTACTTATGCCTGTTACCCCCAATGGAGTATAGGCCGCCCACCAGTTTTCTCCAACCAACTCTGTCCTGGGCTTCTCTCTCCAGTTCTTTCCAATGTTTGTTCATTCCTCTCATATATTTCTCTATTTCTCGGCGTAGTGTGTTCTTTGGTCTTCCTCTTTTCCTTTTGCCTTGAGGGTTCTATGTGAGGGCTTGCCTTGTGACGCAGTTTGGTGCTTTTCGTAGTGTGTGTCCTGTCCACTTCCACCTCTTCTTCCTGATTTCCTCATCCACTGGAATCTGGTTTGTTTTCTCCCACAGTTCGTTGTTGCTGATCGTGTCTGGTCAACGAATCTGAAGTATTTTTCGTAGACAACTGTTAATAAACACTTGTATCTTCTAGATGATGCCTTTCGTAGTTCTCCAAGTTTTTGCTCCATACAATAGAACTGTCTATACATTTGTATTGAAATTCCTAATTTTGGTTTTGGTTGATATTTATTTAGAGTTCCAGATGTTGTTCGATTGTAGAAATGCAACCGTTGCTTTGCCAATCCACGCCCTCACATCTGCATCCGATCCACCTTTCTCATCGATGATTCTGCCCAGATATGTGAAGGTGTTAACGTCCTCCAAGGCATCTCCATCAAGAATGATTTGGTTGGTGAATGTTGTGTTGCATCGGAGAACTATGCTTTTTCCTTTATTTATGTTGAGACCTACTGCTGCAGAGGCTGCTGCTACACTGTATTTGCTTAGTTACAGATGCTTTAACTAACTCTGTCCTTGGTTAACTTTTCCGAGTCTACTCAATTGCTATTCATTGATGTCCGTCTAAAATTCTCAAAGTAGTGTTTTACTTGATCTAATTGTTTTCCTTTGATCTTGTGGGGTTCTAAGCTAGGACTTGCCACGTGATACAATTGAATGATATTCGCAATATGTGCCCTATCCACCTCGAGCACATTTTCGTGATTTCTTGCACAGCTGAAAAAATCTGGTTTGTTCTCTCCTACAGTAGGTTATTGTTGATGGTGTCTGTTCAATGAGAAAATTAAGTGAGGAAAAAGAAATAGTCGCTATCAACACAGAAAATTTTTTGGAAAGAACTCTTCTCTTCTTTACAAGATAAGTTCCAAATGAATTTGATATTTTTGGCATGATAGGGTGGTCAAGATTGTTGACTTAATTTTTAAGATCATTAGAAACCTAGAAGCACTGGACGGTCGTTTCATCCTGATATGGAATTCATCAGCAGTGAGCATCCATGACTCCTGCCACTCACAGTATTCGAACCCAGGACCTTCAGTCTTGTGTGCGAACGCTTAACCTCTGGACGACTGAGCCGGCCCAACCTTGTCCATTGTCTTTAGTGAGCACTGATAAATACCCGAACGAGGTGAGGCTCCACTGATCATGACTTCTCAATGGAATTTGGAGAAACTTGCTCACTGAGTTAGTCAGTAGTGAGCATATGATAATTTGCAGAATAGGGACGTCTAGTGCTTTCAGGTTTCTAATGATAGCATAAAACTTATCGATGTGCGGTGGCCGATTTACTGTGTGTTCTTAAGCTCGGTAAATAGCTCGTACAGACAATCGTTACGAAAAGGCGTCTAACGGTTTAGAAATCAGAAGGTGAACACGTTTATTTTTGGGACACACCACAAAGCGAAGCGGAGAAGCAGTGAATAAAACTAATGAAGCGACGTGAACTGGAGTAGGCTGTTGAGCTAACTCCAAGAGATAGAGCATGACTAAGAATATATAGTCAGACCAACGCGATAGGCATGCACACACATGAAGAAAAGCGAAGAATGGTTGACAGAGTCAAATGACAAGTGGGACAGGTCACATGAGCTCATACAAACCAGATAATAATAAGAACGAACGTTACATATAAATTGTTGCAATACAACTGGCTTGGTTAAATAAATTAATCGAAAGGGCTTAACCAAATTAGATGTAAGCAAACTGGAATATTATATGTGGAGGCACTACAGATGCATCATATCAAATAGACTTAACAATCTTCACAACCCTACAATGCAAATTATCTTGCGCTCGTTAACACCGATGGATGTCGGCTCAGTGGTCTAGACGTCTAGCGTTTACTGTCAAGAACGAAGGTCCTGGGTTCGAGTCCTGCGAGTTGCAAAATTCATGGATGAGTCCCATAACAGGACGAAACAGTTGTCCAATGCTTCCAGGTTTCTAATGGTTGTTTAAGAACGATTCATTCATGATTTCAATAAAACATACTTGACAGGATTTGACCCACCATCAATTTGTATAACACGTCCTAGAGTATCTTAACGAGGATGATTAATTGAACAAATGAATAAACAGAAGAAATTGAACATTGAAATGGAAACAGTAGAAATAAAAATAAAGTGATATTTTGAAAAACAGGAAATGTTTGTCTTGTGAAATATGTTGAAATTGTTCAATGTATATTTTTACAATTTGTCATACTAACCGCGTTATTTTAGCGAGTTATTTATTTTTGGGATGGAGTCACCAACCCCATGCCCAACCTTCCTTCTTAATCCGGGCTTGAGACCTGTTGTAGCTTCAGAGGAGCTTCAGGCGGAGGGAGAGAACAAATAAGATTCTATCGGAGAAGGAAATCATGAAGAAGCGGTGGAAGTGGATGGGACACTGTGGAAAGCACCGAACGGCGTCACAAGACAAGCCCTCACTTGGAACCCTGAAGATAAAAATAAAAAAGGAAGACCAAGGAACACATTACGCCGAGAAATAGAGAAAGATATGAGAAGAATGAACAACTATTGGACAAGGGAAGTTCAGGAAAGAGATATGGTTGGAGAAAACTAGTCGGCTGCTCATACTTCATTGGGAGTAACAGGCTTAAGTAAGTAACCGCTTTTAAATGATCAACAGTGACATATTCATCTGGTTAAGGCTTGGATCTGTTGTTGTCTGGTTCAGCGAAGATACACAAATGCACTAATAAGCCGTGTACACTATGATTATGTCTTTATAATAAAATTCTCGACTCTTTCTTAGCCTCTTCAATTCCTAGAAGGTTGTAGTTGTAAGTGAACTGGACCGACATACCTATTTCTGTTAATTACCCAAGTGATCGATCAGTTAAACCATAGAAAAACTAGTATAAGAACCCTCAACAGTGCATGTTTGCTCTCCTACAGCTTGCTGATCTAACCAGGCTTAATCTTGTTGGGGACGTTAAATCCCTAGAACTCACTTAACAAAGGTTCTCAATTTGGATTTTATGTTTTCATTCATAAGCGGATCAGTTGACCTTGGGATTACATTTCTCACTCGGAAAATCCTTCACTCTTATTGGTTGGTGGATTATTTTAGTAGGCTATTTTGTTGGCTCTCCCAAGGAGCTCGATTTGTGTACTTTTGGACCTCATATTTTCTGGGTGCTTGTAGAATACACTTTCTAAACCTCATCAAGACTTCTTGATATAGTTAACCGGGCAGAGGAAAATCGAATCAGAATAGCCTATCATTCAGTTAACTGAATAAGATGAACTCGTAATAACATTCAAGCATATCTACTAGTGACGAGTATATCAAATCTTTAGACTACTATGCCAACATCATATCATATACAACAAGTCTAACTTGTATGCTGGAAACCAAAAACATCCTCAGTTCGATTACCGTATACAAAGTAGTAGACGCTTCATACTAGTTATCTTATCGACAAAAATGTATCATTTCAACAATCTTAAACAAATTGATAATTCAATCAAAATATTGACATTCTGACATCATCATCATCATCAATCACTCGGATAATGATAACATTCAATGCTTTACATTGGATATTGAATGTTACACCACCAAGGTTATAAAAAGTGTTTTATTGATAAGCACAAACAAACAAATTCAATCTAAATATATCGAGAGAGAGAAAAAGAAATCGATCAGCGTGCGTACCGCACCTACACACATAATATATATATATATATATATATATATATATATATATATATATATATGTATATATATATATATATATATAACATTGAATTGTTAAATTCCACACCAACATTGAACATCGATATCTTGGTTAAAAGATAATATTCACTTTTATATATTTTTTATCTTTGGGGAAAAGAGGTTTTTTTGAAAAAAAACCAAAATGCGCACACACACAGTTTGAATGATTCAGAAAAAAAGAAACGATTTTGCAAAGATTGTGATATGATTTAATTTGTTTGAATGTTTTTATGATATTACAATCAAACTAGAATGAAATGTTTGTTAATTAATTATAAAAATGGTGCATTGAGAGTGTTCTTGACAAGAGTAAGAAATGTTTTGATTCAATCTATAGTAATATTTTTGTTGGGGATGTTAGATCCCCGAAATTCGCTTGATAAATGCCTTATTTTAGATTTCACGTTTGAGAGCATGGGCTGATCAGTTGACCTTGAGATTTCAATTCACACCAGGAAAATCCATGGCTGTGATTGGCTGCTGTGTTGTATTTCAGTGTGCTATTTTTGTAACTGTCTCAAGGACTTTTCTATGATGTATAAATAAACGAGAGTTGTGTGCTTGATTGTATTGTGATTGGTGGGTGTTTGTAGAATATACTTTCTACGCTTACCAAGTCTTCTGTATTGCAGTTTGGGATTCAAGGTAGCCTACCTGGAGGCTGGTTCATTGTCTAGTTCGCATTTATCGACTAAGGTGAACTCGTAATAGCCTCAAGCATACTTAGTGACGAACCCAATAATTTTATGCTCTAATCATGAATCAATCATGGTTAGATCACCGTTAGGAAGCTGGAGTCAAAGGACGGCCGAATGGGAGGGACTCTTCAGCGGTAAGCATCCATGAGCCCTAGAACACGCAGTATTCGAACCCAGAACCTTTGGTTGAACAGGGTGACTTTATGGTTTTCAAATGATATCTATCTTTTTTTCAACTGACGTTTACTAGTGATGATTATTGACAGTGTGACAAAGGTTCGTCACCAAGTATACTTGAAACTATTACGGGTTCACCTTAATTGATAATCAAGGACGAGACAATGAACCAGCGTCCAGGTAGGCTATCCTGATCTGTTGACTAATGAAAAGTCTTGAAGTAGCTTAGGAAGTATATTCTACGAACACCTAGAAAGCACAATGCAGTCAAACATACAAATCTCATTTATTTATACATCATAGAAACGTCCTTCGGACAGTCACAAAAACAGCACACTAAAACAAACATCAGCCAATAACAGCCAAGAATTTTCCTGGTGGGAAATGAAATCCCAAGGTCGACTGATCAGCTCATGCTCACAAATATGAAATCCAAAATTAAGGCATTTATCTAGCGAGAGCTTGGGATGTAACCTCCCCAACACAATAAAACAAAATGACGATATTGATTCTTAAAAAGATATGTAAATCACTTCCTCCAAGTTCTAGCGAGGAGTCGTGACCAGTGGAGTTCAACCCAATCTGGGTGTGAAGCAGTGCTCACCGAAGATAGTGAATAAGGTTGCGCAAGACTATCGATTAGTAAAAGTTAGACATTAACACGCGTAAGACTGAAGTTCCTGAGTTCAAATCCTGAAAGCAGCAGTAGTCGTGGATGTACACTGCTGATGAATCCCACACCAGCACGAAGCAGCCGTTAAACGCTTTCAGCATTCTAATGGTGGTCTAACATGGATCGATTCATGAATTTGGTAAGTACCTCACCAAAATGTAAATTTTTGAACGTTATTTCAAGCAAGAAAAGGCTCAGACGATTACGTAGAAATAAAAGGTATCCATTTTCGTTGAAATTAGTTATCAAACGGAATCATCTGTTGTAACTTCTAATTTTTTGACTACATAAGTGATTCTTCAATGACAAACTTTATTTCTAAGTAAAGTCAGGTAATCTATTGATTTTATGTAAGATGGATACACATTAAACTATTGAGTAACTATGAGTTCAGTGTACTCAAATTGATTGATCGACACGAATATTTTTAGGTGGATAATGGGCAGAAGTGGAATCTACGACGACACGAGTTTCATCATGTGTCAGACTTTTCATAATCTGGATGTATCTGCCAGATATCAAAATTGATCTTTACTCCGAGACTCGAGTTCAGTACTCTTTGCTTCAAACTTACTTACATACGCCTGTCACTTCCAATGGAGCACAGTATTCTCCAACCTACTCTATCCTTGGCCAACCTTTTCAGTTCCGACCAATTTTTTGTTCATTTTTCTCATATCTGTCTCGATTTCTCACCGTAATATGTTCCTTGATCTTTCTCTTTTCCTTTGACCTAGAGAATTCCAAGTGAGGGCTTGTCTTGTGACACACTTGGGTGATTTTCTCAATGTATGTCCTATTCACTTCCTTGTAGTCCTAAACATCAAATAAGGACTCTCAGTGAACCATTACAAATGTATTTTCCATTTCGTTTGCTGAATAGTCAGTGAATAAGTCAGTTATCTATTTTCACAATCAGCCTTGTTGTGCTACTCATGTCGATGCAGTAGTAGTAATCAGTTAGTAGATCGATATTGAATTCAACTCACTACACTGACATTCTTGTATTATGTTAAAGTCATTACAAATTACATGACAATATCATCCATTTCTTTGTATTTTCTGAAATTCTACTCTTCTGAATTCCTCATCACCTATCTCTTTTTTTTTAAGTTTATTTCATTGTCTTATGCTTCTTGAATAATATCTTCGAACCTTTAATCTTCTCCATGACCCCTAATACTTCTACTGACTCTACTATTGTGGGATGCAATCTCTCTATGCTAATGTGATATGGCAACTTGAACTGATGTACTTACGTACGAAGTCTTAACTGACTGACTGACTGACGGACATGAGAAAATGTTTTATAATAATTAAAATAAGCATGAATGACGACCACCATTTGTTTTAAACACACCTACAAATCACATGTTCAAGGTGAAAAATTCTTAACTGCTTTATTTTTCTTGTTTTTTTTTAGCTTTTTAAAAATGAATTTTTATTCAAATTTCAAAATTAGATTGAAAGTGAAAACACAATGTGATTAATTTTTAAACATTTGTAGATTATTCTTTCTTTCCCCTAATGTTTTAAAACAAAGAAATAAGTGTTTAAATGAAATCTAAAACATTGTTTTGTTAACCTAACTAACTTGTCCATTTTTTGCAATGGATAGATGAAAATGGGAATTTGTTCGCCATTTTTGTAATCAGTCAATCATCAATATATTTCAATTTTGAAATTTTTCATTGATCATTGAACGAACATTGTTCAATCGGCTTCGACTAATTGACAGTTTGCGGTGATGAGGGATAAAATGTGGTTGGTCAACGAGTGTGTGGACAGACACAAGCACTCAACCTCTAACTGACATGTTGTGGTGATGAGTGATAAAATGTGATTGGTCAACGAGTGTGGATAGACACAAGCACTCAACCTTTCCGACTATAAAATATGTGATTTCCTTTTTAAGTTATTGATTTTTACTCCGGACTATACACTGAGTGTGGGATTGTTTCTCATTGTTTATCGCTTATTGTGGTTTCTATTGTGGTCGCGAATTGTATAGTTTGGTTCAACCTCTCTACATGGTATACCATTCGAGTCTGCATTTCAGTACTAATCTAAATTCGGTCACTCATCTTGTCACGGTGAATATAATACAGGGGATTGAAAAAGGTAATCCTAGAAACATTGAACGGCTGTCTCCTCCTAGTAAGGTCCTTTCAATAGTGCACTTCCAATCATTCCCGCTCATGGAAATCGAACACAAGACCTTGGATCTGGCGCGTGTGAACTCCTTAACCTCTGGATCACTGAGCCAACCATATCCAACAGTATTAATATCTAACTTCAATCAGCCTGAGGTTTCGTGCAACCACATCAATTTCCTTTGGTAGTTACTACCTAAACCCAACAGAGTTAAACTCCGGTGATCAGGGTTTCTCACTAGAAACCATAAACTCATTGAAGTTTGACAATAACACCGTTGAATGCCGACTCAGTGATCTATTTCGTCCTAATTTGGAACTCATCAATATTAAGCATCCATGACTCAGGATCTTTGGTGCTAGGTGCGAACACCTTAACCTCTGGACCACTAAGCTGACAGTATCCAACAGTATTCATATCTAACTCTAATCAATCTAACGATTTTACGCGACCTCACTCATCCAGATTTCAAAATCAGTTATGGGTAACAGGCGTTAGTAAGTAAGTTAGTAAATAATTATCGGTCTTTCCGTCATGAAATCGTGGAAAGACTATTAATATATCTACGATAAACGTATCTTACTCAAACTTTCTCATTATTTTGAATGGTTTCATCTGGGAATACCTTGTTGCCTTTGAAATCCTGCTCAATAAATATGCTGAAGTGTTAGCAATTGAGTTGTCCATGAATATTCACAGTCTGACAACATTGCCGTCTTTAACCTCTACATTGTATCTTGAGGTCACTCGAATCAGAAATGAAAAATGATGATGTGTGAAGATATATTTTTGAATAACACCATTGAATGCAGGCTCAATGGTCTATTTCGTCCTAATATGGGACTTATCAATACCACGCATCCATGACTCAGGATCTTTGGTGTTGCGTGTGAACACCTTAACTTCTGAACCACTGAGCAAACAGTATACAACAGTATTCATGACTAACTCTAATCTATCTGCATTACGGGGTTGTTGTGAAGATTGTTAAGTTTTATTTGTAACCATGAATTGATCAATGTTAGACCACCATTAGAAACCTGGAAGCACTGTGGTCTAACGGTTAGGGCGTTCGCGCACAATACTGAAGGTCCTGGGTTCGAATCCTGCAGGGTGCAGGGGTCGTGGATGCGCACTGCCACTGATGAGTCCCATACCAGGACGAAACGGCCGTCCAATGCTTCCAGGTTTCTAATGGTGGTCTAACATTGATCGATTCATAGTTACAAATAAAACGTAACAATCTTCACAACAACCCAGCAATGCAATTACATGTGTCCACTAGTGACTAGCTTGGTGAAGAATCTTCTCCTCAAGTTCTGGTGGGAAGTCGTCACCAGTGAAGTTCAAACCTGTCCGGATGTATACAGAGTATGAGGTTGCGCAACTCCACGAATTTGATCAAGTTAGACATTAACACCGTTAGATACCGGCTCAGTGGTCTAACGGTTAGGGCGTTTGCGCTCAATTTCGAAGGTCCTGGTTTCGAATCCTGTGGGGTGCAGGGGTCGTGGATGCGCACTCCCACTGATGAGTCCCATACCAGGACGAAACCACCGTCCAGTGCTTGTTCCAGGTTTCTAATGGTCGTCTAGCATTGATCAAATTAATCTATCTAACGATTTTGCGCAACCTCACCCATCCATATATGAAAATCTCATCCCATCCTAACAATCACTAATATAAGTAGTATAGAAATTAATGATGAATAAAATAATTTTCCCATCAAAAATTTATTTTATTGTATTTATGTTACAATTTTAATTATTAAAATTAAAATAAACTTTTCCATGTTAGAAAAAAATGACAAACAAACAGACAACTTACACTTTATTGTGTAACACTCAATTTATACGGTAACATGGATTACCATAGTGATAGGAGGATATAGAAAGAAATAGAAAAAAATGATTGGGGGTTTTAAAAATAGACATTTTGTGGGTGTTACTCGCTGCCTGGTAAAGCAAATCAATACAACTATGTTTTGTTTTAATGCAGAGCATAGAAAGATGATGGTAGTATGAAAAGACTGACATAAAAAAATATTATTTATGAATTATGATAAGAATTTAGAAAATTATGCAATTTGTGTGCAAAATGCCATTGAACATTTAACATACACATGGGTTTTATTCTTGTATTTATGATGAGTCGTCAGTCAGTTGGGTTACACACTTGATGAGAAGTCGTTGTAGACGATGTGGAAACCTTTATCCATCTGAGCAGCGTTATTTTATCAGTCAGTCGGGGATGTTAGATCCCCAAAACTCGCTTGATAAATATGCCTTATTTTGGTTTTCACGTTTGCCAGCATGGGCTGATCAGTTGACCTTGAGATTTCAATTCACACCAGGAAAATCCATGACTGTGATTGGCTGCTGTGTTGTATTTCAGTGTGTTATTTTCTTAACTGTCCCAAGAACGTTTCTATGATGTATAAATAAACGAGAGTTGTATGCTTGATTGTATTGTGTGATTGGTGGGTGTTTGTAGAATATACTTTCTACGCTTACAAAGCCTTCTTACCTGATTTGGGGATTCAAGGTAGCCTACCTGGACGCTGTTTCATTGTCTCGTTCGCGTTTATCGACTAAGGTGAACTCGTAATAGCCTCAAGCATACTTAGTGACGAACTTATCATATGTATATATTAGTTTAATAGCTGCAATCGTACGTGTTCGGCCTTTTAATTACAGTACTATGCATTCTAGACCAATAAGATCAGGTTTCATAAACATAGACAGAAACATCGCTCCACATTGTACATCTTTCTTCTTCTTACAGGAGAAAACTAAAGATTAGTATTTGAGATACTTGAGAGGCCTGTTTAAAAGACAAGATAACACAATGATATATGTAGGCATAACACATGTATCAACTAACTCAGTAAACAAAAGTCGATATATTTATCGACCACCAATGCGCTTAGGGTTAATGAGCGGGTTAATGACTCTAATTAAATGTTTTTGGGGCAATAAACAGAGAGCGGTAAGTTGTAACAATTGAAAATAATCCCAGGGACATAGGCTCATTTAAACAAGCTTTAAAGATGAACGAATAAATGATTGAATGAATAAAAGTTTCATTCACGTTTTGTGTAAATACAAATATATACATATTTACATATTTTTTAAAAAAAGTAGTCCGTCAGTCAGTTACAACGTAGAACTTCGTACATAAGTAAATCAGTTCATGTTGCCATACCACATCAGCACAGAGATGTAATTGTCGATTCAAATCCAATAGAGTAGTAGAGGTAGTAAAGGTATTAGAAGTAATCGGAGAGGTTAGGATGAGAAGATATTATTCAAGAAGTATGATTCAGTGAGATAAGTTTAGTGAGGCAAAACTAGAGGGGTTGAAGAATCCAGAAGAATAGGCTTTGAGAAAACACAAAGAATAAATGCACCGGCGCCATGGCAAATGGTTTTGAACCATGTCATTCAAGGTCTCTAACCATCGATTATTATCATCTCGCGTACCCCAACCAGGTAGTCGACAACTACCGACATGGCTAAGACCACTCGTCAATGACTTCATGGATTTGTGCCATGTTTTGGTTTGGCCGCCCCTAACTTTCTTCCAACCTATTCCTACACTACAAAACAAAGCTCTTCGAGGTAGTCGGTGGTTAGGCATACGCAACACATGTCCCAACAACCTCAACTGATGAAGTTTCATTACTTCATCTATTGATCTGCCATTCTTACCTAGCACCCGATTCCTAATAACAGCGTTGCTCACTCGAGTGTCCCACGATATACGAGCAATGCTTCTGAGACACCTATGATCGAAAACCAGTAACCGACGTATATCTTCTACTCTCACTGGCCATGTTTCACAGCCATAAAGTAAGACGGAGCGAACGTCTGCACAGTACACTCCTTCTTTTAGTCAGCAAACGGATATCTCGCCTGCGCCATAAATGACAGATTGACAAAAGCCAATCGAGCCTTCTGTATCAGTGCTGAGATTTCGTCAGTCACCAGGACATCAGCACTGATCAGACTCCCAAGATAAGTGAAGCGGTCTACACGTTTGACTACTTCACTCTCTATCACTAGTTCAGGTGCCGATTCAACCCAATCTTGAAGCAACATTTTGCATTTCGAGGGGGAAAACCGCATCCTGAACATGCTTGTATTGTTCGAGAGCGGTAAGTTGTAACAATCCAATAATAATCCCAGGCACATATCCTCATTTAAACAAGCTTTAAAAATGAACGAATGACTAAATAAATGAAAGTTACATTCATATTTTCCACAAATATATATACATATTTTTTAAAAAAAATATAGTCAGTCATTATTATTCAATGTACAATAAATATCTAATGACATTTTTGTTTTATTTCATTTTGTTCAATGTACAATTTGACGCCATTTATAATTTTTGTCGCCAATCAATAAAAAAGCCAAAACAAAACAATGATATTCGTAAAAATTGATATACTACTTTATAATATGAATAATAATAGTAATATACATAAAAATATCATTGTTTAATTCTTTGGGAAAATGTGGTGAAAAGGGAATGAATGATCAAAACATCAGTATCCATATTGTACAGTTTATATGAAAATGAGGCACTGCTGATTTAAATGTGTGTCTGAAATGATTGTGAAAGTGATTTTGGTTTTTTGTTGAAAAATTTCAATTTTATGGTTTATGATTCAACAGAAAAACACACACTAAGAGTCAGAATTTGCAATATGAACGTTATTCGTCTTTTTTCTATTGTTTGGACTAAAGACTGAAAGCAAACCAGATTCCAGCTGAGAAGAAACATTAGGATGAAGCATCTGACCACATCACAAGACTAGCCTTTACTTTGAATCCTAAAGGCCAAATGTAAAGAGCAAGGCTGAGAAACACATAATCTTGAGAAATGGAGACAGATATGAGAAGAATGAACAATAATTGGGACAGAATTGGAAAGCAAGACCCTGGACAAAGTAGGTTGTAGAATACTGATCAGCAGCCTATGCTTCATTGTCGGTAACGGGCGTAAGTAAGTAAGTAAGTTTCAAACAAACGATATGAGATTTAAGTCTCGGAGTGAAGATCTGTTTTGAAATCTGGAAGATACACTCAGATTATGACAAGTCTGACGACACATGATGAAACTCGTGTCGTCGTAAATCCCATTTCTGACCGTTATCCACGACTCCCACTGCTCTCGGGATTCGAACGTGGGACCATCAGTCAGATATGATAGATATGACAGAAACATTTACATTCATATTGCACAGTCTATGAAAATGAGGCACTGATCTAAATGTGGTGGAAATGATTGTTAGGAATGAATTGTATGCTTTGTGATAGTTTTGTGAAAGCTTTGAAAGATGAAGAAACCTTTACATATCTGGGCAGCATCATAGATGTGCAAGGTGGATCTGATGCAGATATAAAAACAGTGACTAGTAAAGCAAGGGCGGTATTTCTACAATCCGAGAACATTTAGAAGTCAAAAACTGGTATCAACCAACAACACTCAATATATTAACTACTCAAATGATAAATTCACATAGCTACTAACTTATACAGGAGACGTAGATGCGCACTGCTGAATAGTAGTCTCATGTGAAGACGAAACGGTCGTCAAGTGATTCCAGGTTTCTAATGGTGTTGGTCTAACATTAATCGATTCATGATTTCAAAAAATATTTCTTCCAGGAGGATTTTGGATTTTTTGTGTCTTCACGCATAAGTTGCTTAGTTGACCTTGAGATTACACCTCCCACTCGGAAAATCCATGACTACCATTGGTTGACGGATTCCCTAAGTACGCTATTTTTATGGCTCTCCCAAGGACGTTTCTATCATTGTATAAATAAACTCGATTTGTGTGCTTGTGAAGCCTCATGTTTTCTGAGTGCTTGTAGAATACCCTTTAAATGCCTTATCAAAACTTCTTGATAAAGTTAGCTGGACCGGGGACAGTCGGATTAGAGTAGCCTATCGTGTAACTGGATCATTTGTCTTCGCTGTCGTTTACCGAGTAAGATGAACTCGTAATACTTTCTGTTGGAGATGTTAGATCCCCAAAACTCGCTTGTGAAATGCCTTATTTTGGAGTCTACGTTTGCGAGCATGGGCTGATCAGTTGACCTTGAGATTTCAATTCACACCAGGAAAATCCATGGCTGTGATTGGCTGCTGTGTTGTATTTTAGTGTGCTATTTTCTTAACTGTCCCAAGAACGTTTCTATGATGTATAAATAAACGAGAGTTGTATGCTTGATTGTATTGTGTGTTTGCTGGGTGTTTGTAGAATATACTTTCTACGCTTACAAAGCCTTCTTACCTTAGTTTGGGATTCAAGGTAGCCTATCTGGACGCTGTTTCATTGTCTCGTTCGCGTTTATCAACCAAAGTGAACTCGTGATAGCCTCAAGCGTACTTAGTGACGAGCGTAACACTTTCAGTCATATCGATTGACGAGCAATATCCAAAGAATACACAACGAAATGTCAAAACTGTTTGACTCTTTTTTATATTTACAAATATCATAGTCATTAACATTTTCACACATGATTGCTATACACAAACATTGATCAGTTAAACAGTAAATACTTTATCAAACTTTACATATATATATATATATATATATATTCACTTCCGTACCTACATACAAAATGCAATACACAAGTATGTATATATACATACACGCACACACACAAGTAAACTGTGATATTTCAATTAATCACTGATCAGTTTAATGAACTGTGTAACATTGTTGTTGACAGTTAGTTATTTGTTTATTCGATAATGAATAAACAAGTTCACATTTCCCGGGTTTTTGTTGTTTGTTTATTTGTTTGATTGTTAGTTTCAATGTTCAATCGCGTTACAAAACAAGATTCATTGAAAATTAAAACAAAAGCGAAGAGAAATTTATGTAATACAATTTAAAATTTAAAAAATTAGAGAGAGAATTACGAGAGGCAAGGAAATGCTGTACATTATTCATGAAAGAGAAAAACAATTTTAAAAATACACTTGTTTTTCTTCTTGGGAAAATATATAAACAAAAATGATTGAAAACATTGAATGAATAGATAGGATAGGATGGGATAGGATAGATAGATAGATAGATAGATAGGTAGGTAGATGGATAGGTAGATGGGCAGATAAACAGATAGATAGATAGATAGATAGTATAGTATAGTATAGGATAGGATAGAAAGATAGATAGATCGATAAATCGAAAAATCAATAAAATTCTATCAAATACTTACAAAATCGGTGCAATCTGATCATAGCTTGGCGGTGGAGCGCTTGGTTCAATAACCAACTGATCAGTTCTTTCACTCATCATCATCTCACTTTCATGTGTAGTCATATAATTCAAGTCATAACAGTTGGGATGATAGTCTATGGGGAATTTCTGTTTCTGACCACAATAATCACATCGTTGATGATTCGATGCGCAGTGATGTAGGCCGGTACAATGATGATGATGATGATGATGATGACGACGACGACAAAGATGACAACAACAACGGCATACTTGTCCATGATGACATAATTCGTCAGTATTGTCATGTAGACTGCAACAGCATTTCGTCAAATCCTCTACATCAGAGTCATGTGCATGTAAATATTTGTAAAGATTACTAGACAGATGATAAATTTGTTTAAAATAAGCCTCATTATTATTCGTAATATTAAGATTGGAATGTTGAATAATAAATTCATCTAATAAATATTTAATAGATTCACTAAAATGATGATAATTATTATCATGATTTAAAATACTACTCATGGTACAAATATCAGTAGTATTGTTCACATCATTGTCATTATTACTATTGTTATCATTATTACTATTGCATAAATAATCACAACAACATGTATCGATTTTTGGTTTTATTGATTTATCTAAGGAATGTTGTTCACTGTCTTCTAAATTCACCAAATCATGGACAGGATGTGTTGTGATTATCAGATCGTTATTATCAATGTTATTATTACTATTATTATTATTATTATTGACAAGGCAGTCAGTTTGTGAATACAATGCTTTGGAATGCAACACATTCGCACACTTTTGATCAATGTTCAACTGGCCAATTTGTTTTAACGGTCTAATTGGAGTGATGCTGAATTTCGCGCCATTTCTAGTTTTCTCCAATTGATGATAATACATGGTTGATTGAGAAGAATAGTTTGATTGTAATAATAATTTGTTCACCAATTGTATACGCAGTGATTTTTTCAAATAAATCAATATCAAAGATGAAATAATCACAATGAGTAGGATACCAACTAGAAAACCAATTGAAAATGCTGTTAACCATGATTGTAACCATTTATAATAAATATGTGTTAATAAGAAACGCCATCGTGTTTTCATATTCATCGCATAATCATCCCATGCTGATTCACTCCAATCATCTAACCATGCCGGCAACTGTAAACCATGAATCAGCGGATTCGGTTGTGCGTTGTAATCGGTGAATGTTGGTATTGATCGGGTAGAAAATAGTTTATCGATCGGATCAGTATGATTCAATTGTTTGTAAGTTGTTGTAGTAGTGAACCACCAAAATGGTGTCAACCATAGCCACCATGTTAATTCTAAGTTATTTTGATTGGAAGTGATCTTCTCAGGTTGATTATTATTATTATGATGATGATGATAAGGTGGTGAACTTGTTCGCATAAAAAATTCCCATGATGTACGTAAATATTCAATGAAATGAAATGATTGTTGAAATGAATTTTCATGAACAAGAAAATGTCTATTTGAAAATTCCGCAATTTCTTTATTCGACAACATTGGTAACCAATTTAATCTGGTCCAAATTTCTGCTAATGAAAATGTTTGTTTATTTGCATAGAAATGCGTTTTTGGCAACATATTCAAATTACATCGTGTCCATAATTGATCACGATCAAAATTCTCGGTAGTTGCACACCAATAACCAATCCATGTTGGATAAATTTTTAATAAATATTGGGAATTTTGTGATCTATTATCCAGATTGGTAATACCAGGTAGACATTGTGTAAAATTTTGTGGTTTCTTCGGATTGGATAAAGTTGCTTGAAATGGGAAATGACATGGAAAACCAGGATCATTGCCACCTTCAGTTTTAATCTGATTATTATTATTATCAGTATTACTATTAACATTCTGTGTAGTTGTTTGTGGACATTCACGTAGCTGATTCAACTCTGTATGACATATCCAATGACCAACAAATGGTTGACATTCATAATCACTAGATTTAATTAAACCGCCAATAATTGTTGTAGATTTTTGTTTAAAATAACATGGTAATTGATATGGTAATTGTGGTCGACATTTTGTCCATAAACCATCAAAATCAAAATCCCCAGTAGTTGCACACCACCAATAACCAGTTTTACCATTATCAATTGGTATAGTATCATTGATATGTTCAAAATTCAATTCACCAACATGACGTATACATGTTGAATATAAACGTTTCTGATATATAAATGGAAAATGACATGATTTACCTGGTTGATTTCCAGCATATGTCGAGGCAGTCTCTGGACATAATTGCCATTCAGGATAATGATCAAAATTATCAGTCAGAGGACACCACCATTTTGATTTTAATGTCTGTCGATGTTCTTGTGGTTGTTCAATGTGTTCAATAGGAATGTGTTCATTCGGTGCAGATAGATCCATATGTTGACATGCATAAATTGCTTTACGTTTATAAACTGACGGAAATACACATTGACGTTCTTTCATCAGTTTTGTGGATTTTTTCAAATTCCAATAATAGTTATTAGTATTGGATATTGTTGTTGTTGCTTGTAAAATTAATAATTTTGTCAAAATTATATATTTTAAAAATAATAATAATAATAATTTCATAATTTCTATTTGAAAAAATTATAATAATAATTTATTCAATGTTCAGTCGTTTTTTTAAAAAAAAAATCCCATTATAACTAACTACACACTCGATGTTACCACATTGATAAATGCATATTTAAATCTATATATATTTAAATTGAACGCCGAAATGAACCAATCAAAATCGACGGTACAATTGTCATTTAGACCAATGAATTTGATTGGTTGAATAAAATTGAAAAAAAAAATATTGTTCGGTTAGATCGGTATTGATAAGCGAAACGATCATGGAATTTGGTTGTTTTTTTCGCGCTGATCATTTCATAACCAATTAAGCACACTTTGACAAATCGGTCGAAAAGAAAATAAAACGCTGTCATCATTATCTCTGTCTCTCTGATTTTATCTCTTCCCTGACAAAAATTGAAAAATATAACTAACTGATCATAAACTAAAAAGCTTATCAACAATAACTATATAGTTCAATGTCCATTTACAAAACAAAAACTTGGAAAAAGTATATTTATTATTTTTTTTAAAAATGTAGGAAGATGGGGTAATAGTAAATTTCTCTTTTTTTCCCAAAATACATTGCGTTTATTGAACAAGAAAAAAAGAGGGACATTTTCCTTTTTTTAACTAACTAATCGTTCGTTAAAGAGTGAATGTTACTTTTTGTAGCGAAAAAGGAAAAATGAAACAAACGTACACAAAAAAAGACAAACGAATTTATGCGCGCACACACACACACACTATATTCAAACAAAATGACAATGACCTTGAACGTTGAAATATTGAATTTGTTTTAATTTTTTTTGAAAAAAAAATTTTTTTTTTTGAAATTCTGTTCATCCATACATATCTTAGTGAATGTGAGGATGAATATTATTTTTATTTTCAATGTTCATCGATTTAATAGGTCAATCAGTTTACACTTATAATAAGAGAAAGTATTGTTTTTACCGGAAATCTCATTCAACCATAACAAAATCCTATTTATACCTGTCATTTTTTTGAATAATAATGATACGTACGATAAGAATAATGTCAACTTATCTGATATTTTTAAAATGAAGAAACAAATGAAGTATATAATTTTTAAAGTGTGTTGCAATCCAGTTCACAATGATTCTAATGTTTATTAACTACTAAATGAATGGTACAGAAATACCAGATATTGAATATTGAAAGTTGATGTGCGCTACATTTTCATAGCGCGTAGTTCAATCATTCAACTATGAAACAGAAAATAACACACACACACACTTGATTTAGGAAGTTCAAACAAATTTCCGGAAGGATAATCTCATTGTTATTATGTATATATATAGATACACACACACACACTTACAAGCAACTATACACACTACTGTCATTAATCAACCCTAATTTTAATTAAGTAGTATATTTAATATCAAGTGAATCAATGTCATTCAAATTAAGTGTTACGTTTTTAGAAAAATAAACACTTAAGAATGATGAGTATTGTTTGTTTTTTATAAAATTTTGATTAAATATAAACAATGTTAAGTATTAATTAAATTGATGTCATCTTATACTACTTAAATGTACTGAGTAGTGTTGATTTTCTCTCTCTCTCTCCCTGTTAGCGATAGCCATATTATAAAGATGAACAGAATAATCTCTATCACGACTACAAATGAGATTGAAATAGATAAATATTCGTTTTTTCTCTGGTTTGTCAGACATTGTCAGCAACCACCTATTTTGTGGGAGAGAACATATCAGATTCTAGCTGAGGGAGAAATCAGGAAGAAGCGCTAAAAGTAGATAGGATACACAATGAGGAAAATATCCAACAGAGTCACAACACAAGTTGTCACATGGAATTGTCAAGGTCAAAGGAAAAGAGCAAGACCAAAAACCACATTACGCCGAGAAATGGAGACAAATATGATAAAAAAGAACATGTACATCATGTGTTCCTTGGCCTTCCTCTTTTCCTTTGACCTTGAGGGTTTCAAGTGAGCACTTGTCTTGTAAGGCAGTTAGGTATTTTAAGCAATATGTATCTTATCCACTTACAGCGCCTCTTCCTGATTTCTTCCTCCACCGGAATCTGGTTTGTTCTAGCTTATAATTGGATGGAACAAAAAAGGAAGATCCAGAACAGAGTACGTTGGAGAATGCTGGTCGAAAAGATTTGTGAGGAATAAAAAGTACCAACAAAATGGAAAGAAGAAAATCTCATCAAAATATTAAAGAAAGGAGATTTTGTTTACACAGTGAACACAACAGAAGAATCATTCTAGTCTCAATACCAGGAAGAGTTCAACATAGTGTTGTTGGACAGAATGAAGGATTCAGCAGATGCCCAGCTTTGAGATCAGAAAGCTGGATTCCGTAACGATCGATCAGTTATGTACCTAAATAGTCACCATCCTATAGATCATTGTGGAACAATCTCCATAATATAAATCACGACTGTACACCAATTTCCGTGAAGACGAGAAAGCATTCAATATCTTAGACAGGATGACACACTGAATGCTTCTTCAACATTCTCGTGTGACTGAGAAAACAGTCAACATCATATTGACTTCTTATGAAGGACTACATTTATAAGTCATGCATGGAGGACAGCTCACATACTATTTCTAAGTAAAGACTGAAGTCAGGCAAGTTGCTTACTTTTATCCTTCCACTTTTTCCTGGTGATCGACGGGATTACAGAGACGTCAATATCTGGTAGGGGGAGGCAAGGTATACAGTGGACAGCTTGGATGTAGCAAGACTATTTGGACTTAGCAAATGATCTAACCCTTATATTCCACATGCAACAACAAAGGCAGGAGAAGACGACAAGTTCAGTAGTAGGTTTCAAGAAACACAACACAACATGCTCCAATTGGCGTAACAGGTGTAAGTGAGTAAGCAATGGAATTCACGACCAATTATATTTCATTTGATTTGTGATACCTTAATTAGACAAACCAACTATTCAGTCTTAATGTACACGATGAAAATAGAACTTATTAAGTTCTAATAACCTATTGACTTTTGTTCAGCGTTTGCGATATTATTTATATGTACAGCTTTAATTAAAAAGTCACTATTCCAACTTGATGAACACCTCAATGTTAATTTTTAGTTATAAGAAATCAGTATATTAAAATTGTGGCTACCGTTGGTCGGTCCTAAGTTGATCTTACAATCAGATGTACTAACAATGTGGTGTATGCATCAATAATGAAAATCAAAATTTCACCGCCTTATCATGACAAAGATGTTATTTACCATGTTGAGGACAAGGCCAAAGCCTAAACTGGTTCAGTGGAAATGGAGGATCCATTAAGAGCAGTTGGAAAACTCTCATATCAAACCAATCACACACTTGAGATCCAGGATTCTGAAGGAAAAAATACTATATAGACCTTCTGTTAATCACCGGCTACAGTGAAACTGTATCTCCTAAGATCATCCCACTGTCTCATGGATTAAACCTCCAAGATCAAAGGTTTAGCACAAGCACAAGTTTAACCCTACTTTAAACAACATCTTATCAATATTTGTATATATTTATATTAGGTTCCTGATGTTAGCCTACTTGTCAGGTATATAAGTAGTTTGAAACATTAGACTCAATTTTTAAGTATCACTGATGATTTGGAAACTGAATGCAGATCAACATATTGTCCGTTTAATTTTCGATTTACTATTCCCTTATTTTCATGAATAATGATCCACAGAAGCTTATCAAGAATTAGGGGAAGGGTGAACTTAAATTTCCAGGCGATGGTGTTACAGAGAGAATAAATCTAGAACTAGAAACTACGTTGGCGAAAACATCCTACAGCGAAATTATTTGTTAAAAACATGTTCTTCAATATAAAGTTTATCAGGTACTTCGTTTCGTGTTACTGCAAACTATGTATACAAATTCATAAGCATCTGCCAAGGTAGAGTTATATTAGTAGAAAAGAATGAGGGGCTTACGTTCGATTTAAAAGAACATATTCCAAGTGGGCTAAAAACATTCGCGAATGCGATCTCAAGACATCTGTCTTGATACAGGATATCAAGTGAATACAATGAAGTCTTTCAACATGAATGAATCCTTTATCGCAATTCATGCTTCAATTATGTCATTTTCACTTCTCTTGAATTTACAATTATGAGCCTAGTAGACTAATTTGACAACAAATCATTTTTTACGAATCTCATCTCGTTTAATTCATAACACAATCTCATCTTAAGTTTCTTTGATATCTGTTCATTAGTTCAATATTCTGGAACTTTTCCTCCAGCACTTTTTAAACCTGTGACCTATTTCTTTTAGGATTGTTTTAATCTTATTGAACACTTCGCGCAACACCATGATGTCATTTCACTGATCACTTTTATATTATTTATAAATTCGAATCCTGCGAGGTGCAGGAGTCGTGGATGCGCACTGCTGATAAGTCCCATACCAGGAAGAAACGGCCGTCCAGTGCTTCCAGGTTTCCCTAATGGTGGTCTAACAATGATTGATTGATGATTTCAAATGTGTAAAAACACTAATCTCCATAATTCTAATTGAAAATATGTCACTACTTCTATGATCCTTTTGATTTGAGAAAAATACAATAGGTTTTAAACAAATGATGAGAACACATAACGAAAATAGAATAAGTCAGTCAGCTACAATGTAGAACTTCTTACGCACGTACATACGACTTGCTATTCCATTTTAGCACAGAGACGCAATTTTCAATTCAAATCCCATAGTGGTAGCGATAGCACAAGGAGTATTCAAGGAGTATAATCCAGCGAAATTTAAGGCGAAGAGATGAAGGTCGTGAGGAATTCAGCTCGGGATTTGGGAGAATACCACGAATGGATGCAATTGCGCCATTGCAAACGACTTCCAGCCATGTCATTCAAAGTCTCTAACCATCGGTTACAATTATCCGGCGGATCCCAACCAGGTAGTCTACACCTACTTATATGGCTCAGTCCACTTGTCAATTACCTCATAGAATGGTATCATGTATTGGTTTGGCTGCCCCCAGCTTTCTTCCGACCTACTCCTATACCACAAAACATCACTGGTCGAGAAAGTCGGTGGTTGGGCATACGTAATACATGTCCCAACGGCCTCAATACTTCATCTATTGATCTACCATCCTTACCACAAACTCGTTTCCTAACTACAACATGAAATAAAATAAATTCATACTAAATTCTGTACCAATCTTCATTATATTTCGCTTTGTTCAAATTAATAAAAATAGAACTGTTAGGATATTTATCCAATATCCTAAGAAAATTATTGGTAAATTCCTACTGGTCCATTTTATGGTCATCCTAAATATCAATGTCACGTACTCCAATGTTTTTTTCCTATTGATCACCTTAACCGTCAATGTCACACACTTCGATGCTGTTTCCTATTCGACCAAAATGTATAAATACGCATGATCTGTAACGTTTGATGACCCGGATCCCTAGTCCGAAATCCTGATTCTCTTCTACACTCGGACCCCGTACTTTCTGAATGCTTGTAGAATACAGGTTCTACATCATATCAAGTCTTCTTCTTTTATTCAATGATGGTTTGAGACAAACGCACTAGAGTAGCATGTCGTGTCACCAGATCCTCGCTCTCGTTTTCCGACTAAGGTAATCTCGTAACAGTTCAAGCATATCAAATGACGTGTTTATGTGCATGCGTAACAAGAACTGTGTGTGATGAGAGATGTTCTTTCGATTTCTGTTGGGGATGTTAGATTCCCAGAACTCGCTTGTTAAATGCCTTATTTTGGATTTCACGTTTGCCAGTATAAGCTGATCACTTGACCTTGAGATTGCATTTCCCACCAGGAAAATCCATGCCCGTGTGAATGGCTACTGTGTATTTTAGTGGGCTATTTTCGTAACTATCCCAAAGACGTTTCTATGATGTATGCTTGATTGTATTGTGTGATTACTGGGTGTTTGTAGAATATACTTTCTACGCTTACAAAGCCTTTTTACTTCAGCTTGGGATTCAAAGTACCCGCCTACACCTGGACGCTGGTTCATTGTCTCGTATCGACTAAGGTGAACTCGTAATAGCTTCAGTCAAGCGTACGTACCTAGTGACGAACCCTACAATTTTCCCCTTTCTAAACATAGAATAATGTATACTCTCAGTTCGACATTTTCATCTTTATAAAATGTTGTTCGAAGTAAAAAGTGAAACATTTTATTAGAGATATTTCAAGAGTTGAAGAGAGAGAGAGAGAGAAATATATATGTACACAATACAGTGGTGGTTGGATGACCCAATGTAAATTCTGTAGAAAAATACTAATAATAATCTTGTACACATAAACATGGAAAGCAGTCACTGAATCAATCAACCAATCAACCAATCGATTAATCCCACAAACGTATATTCCCATCCCAACCGGCAGTGATCACTTTCGATGTTTCATGTGGTAACCATGCACAATTAATGCATACACCATCATGGGCTTTCCATTTTGTCAACAGTCGTGTAGTTTTCCATTCCCACAGACATAAATACCCATCACCATCACCTGAGATGACATAACGCATATCTGGTGACATATCTACAGTGCATGCATAACCACTGACCATATGACCACGAAATATTTTCTTACGCATACGTTTAAATCCGGCGAATATATTGAATACAACTAATTGATTGTCGAGAGATTGACATATTAAAAATTTACCTGAATAAAAAACGCGGGAGAAAGAATAACAAACAACATTTTGTGTGATCAAATCAATTGATTGAAAAGGTGAAAAGTTAAAATGATGAAATGATCATTTAGAGAGTTAAGAATGACATGGGACTTATTCATCAACAGTGCACATGTATGACTCCCGCATATAGGGATCAAACCCAGGGTCTGTGACCTCGTGCGCCAACGCTTAACCGACAGAACATGGAGTCGGCATCCAACGGTGCTTATGTCCAACTCCGACCGATACACGATGTTGCGTTTCAGATAACTCTCTCCTACCCGACATGGATTGAACTACACTAACCGCAATGGCGCAGGTGCATTTATTCTTTGTGTTATCTCAAATCCTAATCTTTTGGCTTCTTCAACACCTCTAGTTTTGACTTTCTAAACTTATCTCACTGAATCATACTTCTTGAGTAATATCTTCTAATCGTAACCTCTCCGATTACTTGTAGAACCGTTACTACCTCTACCACTATTGGATTTGAATTGACAATTACATTTCTGTGTGTTAATGTGGTATGGCAACATGAACTGATGTACTTACGTACGAATTTCTACGTGGCATCTGACTGACTGACTGACTGACACTAACCGTGGCTTCTAACTATCACTGGCTAGAATGTATCTTGAAGTTAGTCATTAGTCGGTGCATGATTGTTATTAATGAAGGGGATTTGTGTAGATGGTATTATTCTTATAGTTGAAATCACAAGTGATCTGAACTAGCGGAGTTCAAATGATTATATCATCAGTTATAGTCAGAAATATTAGATACCATAGGTGAGCTTGAATAGTAAACAGTGTGAAAAAGTGGGCCTAGGAGAAGATAGAAAGTAAGTGCACCATGTCCCACTGCGTTCGATTATGAGTCCCATAACACCCAAAATGTCCAATGATTGACTATGCTTACACCTTATGGATCCGAACTAGGTAGGGTCTGCACTTACTGGCATGATTCAATCCAACAATCAGTGAACTCTTTTGATATCACGAATCGACCTAAGTTGGTATACCATGAAGAACTGTGGAAGCACTGGATGTTCATTTCGTCACAGTACACGAGATTCCATAGTAATCTGCATTCACGACCCCTGCTACTAGGGGGTCAGACTCAGGGACTTCGGTTTCACGCGTGAACACCTAAACACTAGACCACTGATCTAGGATCCAACAGCGTGGAATTATGACTTCAACCAATGCATGATAATGCGTGACCGTCTTCCATTGTCTCTAGGTGGATACCTTCTTCACCCCTAACATGGTTGAACTCCACAAGTCAGAGCTTCTCGCTAGAACTTCGAGAATTTCTTCTCAAAGTTATTCACCAGTGAGTACCTGAACGCAACGCGACTCTATATTTTCAATGATTATCAAACTTAGATTGATTCAAAATATCAGTAAAATTCAGCAGTTTTCACAAACCTCTTAACTGATAATTAGTGACTGCACAGACTGATTCTAGTTTTCGCCTGATTTATTCCTACTCTAAATATTGAATGGTGAATAAAAGTATGTGCACATTAACATGAAAAGCAAATTACTCTTTATTTAATCTGTTGGAGACGTTAGGTCCCCGCAATTCGCTTGATTAACGACTTATTTTGGATTTCACGTTTGCGAGCATGAGCTGATCAATTGACCTAGAGATTTCATTTCTCACCAGGAAAATCCATGCCTGTGTGATTGGCTACTGTGTATTTTAATGTGCTATTTTTGCGACTCTCCCAAGGATGTTTCTATGATGTATAAATAAACGAGAGTTGTATGCTTGATTGTATTGTGATTGCTGGGTGTTCGTAGAATACACTTTCTATGCTTATCAAGACTTCTGTTTTGCAGTTTTGGGATCAAGGTAGCCTACCTGGAGGCTGATTCATTGTCTAGTTCACGTTTATTGACTAAGGTGAACTCTTAATAGCTTTAAGCGTACCTAGTGACAAACCTAACATAATCTATATGCCAAGTGCAGTTAGGCTCTCCCAATTTTTGTATATTATTTTTTTATACTACTTTTTAATAATCAGTAACTTGTTTTTATTTCTGAAAATATGATGTAACGTTCCTCTGTGTATGTGTATTCATTATGGTGAATTACACTCTGTCAACTTTTGTAATGGGTCAGCTCCAAATCTAAGTCAACTCCTTCAGTTTTCGTGTAAATGTAACAGCTCACATGATTTTTCTGTGCTCTCGATGGTCTATGTCATCAAAATTGTTTGTCATAAAAGAATCATTGTTCAAATATCATTTCAACAGAATTAACATGATAAATATCACAAATAAACCGGAAAAAAAACACATATCTACATACCATTTGGTGAAACACTAACCGCTGGCATTGAATGCAATGAAGGATCAGCTAGATATTTAAAATCTACCGGGATATCCCATTCCCATACACGTAATGATTTATCATCTGATGTGGATACAAAACGTCGATTATTATCAACAAAGGCAACAGCATTCACAGCGCCTAAATGACGATCGTATTGTTGAACAACTTCACCACTACGTGTATCATACTTCACATCGGGTGTTGGTGTTTTTTTGGAGAAAAAAACAAACAGTTTTAGTTAGTTAGTTGGAAAGAAAACGGAAACAGGAATCAAACGTTACGTAATAATAATACTAACATGATTACAACGATGACAATTGAATGCCTTTATCGGCTTAAGTGTAATTAGATACGTGTTTAAGGGATATGTAGAACTTGGCGCACATTTACATTAGTTCAGATTACCACATCGAAACGCGAAAATCAAAATGAATATGAGAGCAATAGATACAGGAACAGCTCATACTGCGGTCCTTCAACAGTAACTACTGGTATCAAGCTCGAATAAAGGAGAAAGGTTGTGCAACAGGTTAGTGACCCAATCCCGTAAGTAAACTAACTCGATAAAGAAAAAACACTGACCAAAAAAAATATTTCAAAATGTTTAAACTCTGTCCTGGGGGTAGGAAGTCCTTCATCATTTAGAAGAGTTATGACGCCTCGTGATGAAAGCTGGATCCCTTCGGAAGTCACGAAGCTGATTTCCCTACTGATAACCAGAGTAAAAAGAAGGCCAAGGACAGAATAGGTTGGAGAACAGTGGTCGACAGCCTATGCTATATATATATACTTCCAAATACTGATGTCATGTTTTAGTTTAGGTATATTCAGCTTTCTTCCAATCTACTCACATGCAGTAAACATTATCACGTGTTAAAGTAGGGCAACACAATTCAACCGCCTCATTCAATAAGGATTTATAATATAGTATCAACTAATTTATCATGTTTTTCAAGTAGTCTACATTTGACCTAATCACTGCTCACACTGGTCAGTCAGTCAGCAGTAATGTAGAATTTGGTACGTACATACATTAAGGCAGAAAGATGGATTTCCCACTTCAAATCCTATAGTAGTAGAGGCAGTAGAAGTATGAGCAGTAATGGAAAAGAGTAGGGATTGAAGATATAATTCGAGGAGTATATCTCAGTGAAATACATTAGAAACAGAAAAGAGGTCATGAGGAATCCAGAAGATTAGAATTTGAGAGGACACAAAGAATGGATGCACCTGTGCAATTGCAAACGATGTCGAGTCACGTTATTCAATGTCTCTAACCATCGGTTAAGATTGTCTCGTGGACCACAATTAGGTAGTCTACACATACTAATATGGCTCATTCTAAATGTCAGTCACTTTATGGACTGGTGATATGTTTTGGTTTGGTCGCTAGCTAACTTTCTTACAGCTCACTTCTACACTGGACAGCATCGCTCGTCCAGGTAGTTGGTGTTTAAGCATACGTAACACATATCCCAACCACCTTAACTAATCACGATTCCCTAGCTCATCGATTGATTTGCCATTCTTACCTAGTATCTGTTTCCTAACAACAGCATTGCTTACTCGATGGTTCCCCGATAACAAGTAATGCTTCTAAAACACCTATGATCCAATACTTGCACCCTATGAATATCCTCTACTCTCACCGGCCATGTTTCACACCCATACAGTAGGATGGAGCAAACTGCTTCGCCATAGACTCGTCCTTTGGCTGGTAGACGGATATTTCACCTATGTCATAAATGACGCATGTTGGCAAAGGCCGGTAGGGCTTTCTGTATCCGTGCTGAGATTTCGTCACACTCCAGGCCATCAGCGCTGATGAAACTCCTGAGATACGTGAAGCGATCAGCATACTGGACTAATTCACTCCTTATCACTAGTTCAGGTGTTGATGCAAACCATTCGTGAAACATTTCGCATTTTGAGGGGGGAAATCGCATCCACAAAATGCTTGCAGTGTTGCATAATGTGGTCAGAGGACTCAGCATTTTGTCAGCGTCTCTTCATCAAACAGAACTATGTCGTCGGCGAGTTGAAGGTCAACTCCTGAAAAGTTAGCCGATAGAAGTCTACTCTCTAAAAGCATGTCAATAACAATGTTGAACAAGAATGGGGAAAGTGGACATCCCTGACGAACACCACTTGATCTAATCAATTCCGATAACCTGTTCGCCATAAGCTCTCACTTGACCAGTAAGAAGTATTCAATAAGAAGGCCTAAACATGGTTAATGTACATCTTTGGTACTCTTTACAATGACAAACACTGCAGTAAGACTTCACGACCAACAAAGTCAAATGCCGCCTTAAAAGTTGAGAGAAATACAACAATTGTGTAGGACATTATCTCTATAATGAAGAAAAATAATATCTATCGTTTAACTAAATAATAACAATTGATTTAAAACCGGATAAACTTAGACAGACAGATAAAACGCAGGACTTCGTACGTACGTACGTACATCAGTTCACGTTGCCATGCCCCATCAACTGTCACTTCAAATCCAAGAGTGATAGCAATAGTAGAAGTGTCAGCAGTAATGGAGAAGATTAGGGAGCAAAGATTATGATTCGAGAAGTATAATTCAGTAAGATAAATTTAGAAGGAGAAAGGTAGAGATTATGAGGAATGCCGAAGTTTAGAATTTCATAGAACACAAAGAGTGGATGCACCTGCACCATTGCAAACGATTCTGAGCCATGTCATTCAAGGTCTCTAACCATCGGTGACTTTCGTCTCGCAGACCCCAATCAGGTAGCCTACATCTACCAACATGACCCAGTCCACTTGTCAGTGACTTCATGGATTTCTGCCATGTTTTGGTTTGTCCGCCCCTACCTTCCTTCCAATCTACTCCTACACCACAAAACTAAGCTCGACGAGGCAGCCGGTGGTTAGGCATACGTAACACATGTCCTAACCACCTCAAATGATGAAGTTTTATTGCTTCATCTATTGATTTGCCATCCTTACCTAGCACCCGTTTCCTAACGACAGCATTGCTTATACGGTTGTCCCATGATACACGAACAATGCTTCGGAGACATCGATGATCGAAGACTAGTAACCTACGGAACTCCTCTACTCTCAACGGCCAAGTCTCGCATCCGTACAGTAGGACAGAGCGAACTACTGCGCAGTAGTACACTCATCCTTTAGTCAGCAAACGTATATCTCGCCTACGCCATAAGTGACGCAGGTTGGCAAAAGCCAATCGAACCTTCTGTATCCAAGCTGAGATTTCATCAGTCACCAGGTCATCAGCACTGATGAGACTCCCCAGATAAGTGAAGCGATCTACACGTTCAACTAATTCACTCCCTATCACTAGTTCAGGATAAATTTAATTTATATATAACTCCACCTGGAGCCCCCTCTGACGTTACAACCAGTCCTAAGCCTGGGATAAAGGAGAAGGGTAGAAAACTAACTCGTTAAAAGAAAAGACGCTAACCGGAGAAAAAAATATATAGATAGATAATAAAATTAAAACTCAAACTACTTACACATAAAATTTTCTTATCAGCACAACCAACTAAAAATAAATGTTGTTTATCTTCATCTGGATTAAATTGTACACAATAAGCAACACGTTTCAAATTGAATTGATTAGTACATTTGCCAATTTCTGTATCCCATAATTTAACATAACGATCATAGGATGCACTTAAAAATGCTGTCCCGTTATTATTAAATGATACATCACGTACAGCTTGACGATGTCCCATATAACTACGAATTAATCGACGTTCTTTGTATAATTCCCAAAGCTATGAACAATTGAAAAAGAAACAGTGATCAATGTTAGAGCTAGAAGCATTAGAAAGCAAGAAGCACTGTAGTAGACGATCGTTTCGTCCTGGTATGGGACTACTACTTGTTACGTCTGCACGTAAACATGTCAACTTGATATACTACTTGAACTATTACGAGTTGTTTACCTAGTCGGAAAACACGAGAACGAGGATCCAGTGACACGACATGCTACTCTCAAATCCGATTATCCCAACCCTTATATTGATTAAAAATAAGAAGACTTGAATGTGAGGTAGAACCTGTATTCAACAAGCATTCAGGAAGTACGAGGTCCGAATCCAGAAGAGAATCGGGATCCCGGACTAGGGATCCGGGTCCGGGTCATAAAACATTACAGATAATACATATTTATACATTTTGGTCGAATAAGAAACGGCATCGAATTCTGTGGCATTAACAGTTTAGGACGACCAACAGGAAGTAACATTTGAAATAACACTGATAGTCCGGATGACCAATCAGAGACAACATTGAAGTATTTAAATTTGACAGTTAAAACGACCATAATTTTGACCAATAGAAATTGACCAATAGGATTTGACCAATAATAATTCTCTTAGGATTATTGGATGAATATCCTAACAATATTACTAATCAGCAGTGCACATCCATGAGTCCTGCTACTAACAGAGTGTGAAGCTTTGTTCACTGAAGACAATGGATGAGGTTGCGCAAAATCTGTACATTGATCAGAGTTAGACATTAACACTGTTGAATTCCTGTTCAGTGGTCCTGAGGTCAAGCGTTCGAATGCAAGACCGGAAGTCATGGATTCGACTTCAGCTTTCAGGATCGTGGATGGGCACTGTTGATGAGTACTTCTATAGACGGACAAAACGTCCATTCAATGTTCCCAAGTTTTTTTTTAATGCTGATCCAACATTGATCAGATCATAGTAAGATAAAATTATTTGAAGACAAATCTCAAAGTTGTGGAACCAGTCAATCTCTGACTATTGGTTACTACGATAATCACACACAGATGCCAACTAGATAATTTGCACCCATGAAAGATGACGCAATCCAATTATCAATGACTTCATGAAACTGATACTATATCTTGAGTTTAACGGAGTCTGGCTTCGTAGTAACATCTGCAACAGGATACACATGAAAATAAATATACTACCCCATGTATCGTATGGAAGTGAACTCACGGGAAAATAAGACGCTACGGGAACCCCCTCTCCCCTATTGTTTATAGTTTTAATGAATTCCAATTTAACGAGTAATTTGGACATTAAACAATCACAGTGAAATATGAGAATTTTTGGTTCGATTTCTTATAAAAACCATAGGTGTGCAGATAGTTCAAGAGTCCTATATATATATGTTCCTAGCGTGAGGCCAACAAAGTTCATGACAGACAGACAGATACAACGCAGAACTGCGTACGTACGTACATCAGTTCAGGTTGCCATGCCCTATCAGCACAGAGGTAGTAGGGGGTGTAGGAAGGATTTGATTTTGAACAATTTGGTCTCTCGTGTTGCCACGGGTATGAGGGCGGTTGTCACTTTCCGGCTGCCCACGCCATGGAAGGTTGTTTCTTGAGGGACCTGAAAAGAAACGTAGATTAGTGTTGGTCTTAGAGACCTGGGTGCGTAACCGTAGAGCCCAGCGGACAACTGCTTCAAGTCGGTCACGTGCGGCCTTCTTATGAAATGTTTTTTGAGTATTAGCTCCGCTCTTAAAAGCACTTAGTGGGCACCCTTACCCAAGGAGACGGAAATCCGTGAGGGAGGGTGAGGTGTGACATTTTTAGGGTCAACCTTTTCTAACCCCTTCCTTCCTTGTGAGAAGGCAGCATCGCTGCAGATGCTGGTTGTCTGAGGGAAACGCCTTACTGCTGTCATACCACTCTGCAGTCATTCAGCAGTACGACTTCGCCCTAAGACTTCGAGTAGCTGCTTTTAGTCTCATCGTTCTCCAATCGACCTGACTGGCATAGTAGAACCTTCAGGAACATATGTTCCAGCCAATATAGCTCGGTTGGGTCATCACGATAGTCAAGCCCGAACACCACGTCAAGGTAGCAGCTACGGTCGGGCAACAAAGTTCATAGTAAAATTAATATCCATTTACCAGTTACAGATTTGTGTGTACTTAGCCACAAGTCATAAACTAAGTGAAACAATTTACTCTACTAACTAGTTGATTACGTTGGAACGGGTTTCGGACCTTGGACTTGGCAGCTGAAATACAAACGATTAGATCATTGAGTCACTGTTGCACAGTAGTGAAGCAGTTATTCACCGATAATTATCGGGTTATTTTATAAACTGACTGTAAATGAAATGACATTAACACCGTTGGATGCCGACCCAGTGGTACAATGGTTAGGCGGCGTACGCGCACAATACCGAAGGTCCCAGGTTCGAATCCTGTAAGGAGCAGGAGTCATGGATGCGCACTGTTGATGAGTCCCATACCAAGACGAAACGGCCATCTTGCAGTGCTTCCAGGTTTCTAATGGTGGTCTAACAATTAATTGATTGATTGACGATTTCAAATGTGTAAAAACACAAACCTCCAAAACTTTGCCCTGAAATGTGTTTGCCGTAAAACTTGGAAATGGTGATGAACACAACATTAAAACATCCTAGAAAAAACACAAATAAATGACACTTACCTTAACTTTTGAATCCATTCCAGCTGATAGCATTAAATGACCAGTTTTAGGAAATAAACGAATTGCTGCAACACCACGTGCATGAGCATTAATCCATTCATGAATTTGTTTTTTAGGCAAAAAGCACCGTTCCGGTGGATCAGTTGCACGTAAATTCACATTCGGTATATCATGCGGGGCATGCAAGAAACTTCGGCCCTATTATCATCATTCATAAAAAAAAACATGAGAATTATATCAGATAGATAGTGAAACGTATACAAAAACAAATTCACATTACATGATAAAAGATTGCTCCATGACATAATTTAGCCTCAAGTCAGTCAGTCAATCAGTCGGTTAGTTACAACGTAGAACTTCCTATGTAAGTACATCAGTTCAGGTTGCCAAAACCACATTAGCACAGTGACGTAACTGTTAATTCAAATCCCATAGGGGTAGAGATAGTAGAAGTATTAACAGTCATTGGAAAGATTAGGGTTTGAAGGTATGAATGGAGAAGTATAATTGAGTGAAACAACTTAAGGAAGAGAAAGATAGAGGTGATGATGGATTCTGAGAAATAGAATTTGAGAGAACACAACGAATGGATGCACTTGCACCATTGCAAACGATTGTGAACCATGTCGTTCAAGGTCTCTAACCATCGGAGAATTTTGTCTCGTGGACCTCAGCCAGTTAGTCTACATCTGCCAATATGACTCAGTCTACTTGTCAATGACTTCATGGATTTCTGCCATTTTTGGTTTGGCCGCCCCTAACTTTCTTCCAACCTACTCCTACACCACAAAACATAGCTCGTTGAGGCAGTCGGTGGTTAGCCATACGTAACACATGTCCCAACCACCTCAACTGATGAAATTTCACAACCTCATCTATTGATCTTCCATCCTTACCTAGTACTCGTTTCCTAACAACAATATTGCTTACTCAGTTGTCCCAGGATATACGAGCAACGCTTCGAAGACATCTATAATCGAAAACCAGCAACGTACGAATATCTCCTACTCTGACCGACCATGTTTAGCATCCATATAGTAAGGATGGAGCGAACTGCTGCGCAGTATACTAGTCCTTTGGTTAACAAACGGACATCTCGCCTACGCCATAAATGATGCAAGTAGGGAAAAGACATTAAAGTATCCGTGCTGAGATTCCGTCACACACATTAAAGCTAATAAGTTTCATTTTGACAGTTTCTTAGCACTTTAATAACATACTGGATCCATAACGGCCAGGTATGATGAACATATTAAGACTAGTTGACTTGGAGTAGACTGGGATTATGCTAAGCATGATTATTATATTTATTGTCTGGTTAAATCCAAACATACATTTCTTATTCTATGAACCGTATAGCAGTTACTAAGGAGTCAAACAGTACGTAAGAAATAAATCAGTTTAACCTGTCAAAAACTAATCAATAGATGAGTACTGTTAAAGGAATTTTAAACCCTAACCGCAATAAACACAACTGCTCATTTTCGCTTAAAGTGATGTCAGAAAAAAATTCAACATGTTTTCATTTACTCAGTAGATGTAAAGAGGAGTTTAAACTAGCGAATTAGTTGCGGCAAGAATAAAAACACTTAAACTAATTGATTCACTCAATACTATACTCTAATCCACCAGTTAGTTGCAACGTAGAACCTCGCACGTAAGTACATCAGTTCAGGTTGACATACCACATTAGCACAGAGACGCAAATGTCAAATCAAATCCCATAGTGATAAAGATAGTAGAGGTATTAATGGTAATGAAGAAGACTAGGGTGGTTTGAAGATATTATTTAAGAAGCATAATTCAGTGAGATAAGGTTAGAAAGACAAAGGTAGAGGTGCTGACGAATCCAGAAAATTATGATTTGAGAGAGTACAACGAATGGATGCACTTGCGCCATCGCAAATGATTTTGAGCCATATCGTTCAAGGTCTCTAACCATTGGTGACTTTCGTCTCGCGGACCCCAACCAGGTAGTCTACATCTACCAACATGATTCAGTCCACTACTCTAATTCACCTATAAACAAAACAAAACCAAAAAATAGATTCTCAACTAACCTGATAATCATACGGTGTTGATAAATGTAGTATAGATTTCTCTTCAACTGGTGCTTCTTCAACCACTTTTCTCTTGCTAGCTTTCTTTGCTAAATATGCTTCTAAATAAACACGATCTTCTTCCGACGGGACTGATACAGTTACTTCATCTTTATATTTAGCCCATGGTCCAGTATACTCTTCACTTGTTGCATCCCAATTACTGTCACGTTTACGTAGATCACCTTTACGTTTTTGACGTTTTTCAAATGCAGTTTTTCCTAGAAACGGAAAGATATAACAATAAGAGGAAATATTGCATTGGTCGAAATAATTGGGGAAAAAAATCCCATAATGAACAACTCCCAAGCTTTTATGACATTTAAAATCCAACATTCTTAGACAATACAAGTATAAAAAACACTTTGAACATGTACCCAGTACGTTTGTGTGTAAGAAAACCTATTGTGAGTCAATAAGTCAATCACCCACAAACATATATCAGTACGAGATGAAGTTTATGAGGTGTTAGAGCAGTAATAATAATAGTAATGGTAGTAGAATAAGTTGACTATACAAAATTTGTGGAGTAAAAGTTTTTAAATACAGTCTTCAAACTTAATGTCTACGGAATAAAAAACAAGTGAGTACATTTACATTGCAGTGAGCAATAATTATTAGTTATGTTAACCTTTTTCAATCATTAATTACGACAGTTCCAAAGACTTTAATTAGGTAATGCGCATTCACCAACACAAGGTGTATGACTTTGATCAGTCAGTTACAACGTAGAACTTCATCTGTACGTATATCAGTTCAAGTTGCCATACTACATGAGCACATAGAGTGGTCGAATTGTCGGTTCAAATCCCATAGTAGTAAAAATAGTAGAAGTATTATCGGTAATGAAGAAGATTAGAGTTCAACAAGGGAAAGATGATGAGGAAATAAGATTAGAATTTCAGATGACACAAACAATGGATATATCTGCGCCGTTGCAAACGATCATGAGCTATGTCATTTAAAATTTCTATCTACTGGCTACGGTTGACTCACGTATCTCAACCAGGTAGTTTACACCTACCATCATGGACCAGTACATCAGTCGGTAACTTCATAGATTTGTGTCATGTTTTGGTCTGGCCGTGCCTAACTTTCTTCCAGCCTACCCCTACACTACAAAACACAGCTCTTCGAAACAGTCGATGGTTAGACATACGTAACACATGTCTCAACCACCACAACTAATTAAGTTCCAATATTTCATCTATCGATCTGCCATCCTCACCTGGTACAGTACCTTCTTCTTAACACCAGAATTGCTTACTCGATAGTCACAAGATAAACGGGCAATGCTTTGAAAACACTTATGATCGAAAACCAGTAACCTACAAATATCATCTACTCTTGCTAGCTATATTTATTTACATATATTTACAAGGTTTGTCAACGAATATCCGAAAAAAATCTAAGTGCAATTATTTATTTCAACCTCACCTTCATTTTCTGTCATACTTTCCGTCTCTCCAACTAAACGTCGATCAACACCTCCCTCAACAGAAGGATCTTCAGCATAACCTATTATAAATCAATAGAAATTAAATCACCATAAACTCACCATAAGTCATGAAAGTTCGATGTTGATTTTCAAAAGAAAACTTATTAACATGAGCCTCTTCAACATAACCAGTTAAAGTATTTTTAGGCGCTAATTGTTTCTCAGATTTAAAAGGATTTACTGGACCAAACTTGAAAAGTAGATCATATCAACAATAAAGGAATAACTTACAGAAGGTGCAAATAATTCTTCGTAGGTAGGATTATGAATTAATTCACGAGATTGTGGATCAACAGGTACGATCGATAGGAATTCATCCTAATAGTAAAAGTATAAAATCGTATAATTGTCATTTATACACATTACCTTGTGCTCAACAACTGGTGCAACATCTATGGATTTAATTAAACTACTTTTTAAAAGTCCCGTTGGAGCAGTGTCTTGTTTGAGAATTTCATCATCTGACGAAGAGGATTCATATGTGACAATCCCATCCATATTTTATTTACTAGTGAAGTACTCACTATTAGAACAGATCAAATCAAGCAGATCGAACTTGGCGACAAAAAGAATATAAAACCGAATACCTGAAATAATAAAACAGATGATTAGTTGATGAAACTTGACAGCATCATAAACAGCAATCGTAAATATTATAAATGTCCAAATGCAGTACCCAGTACTAATTAATTGGTTTTTTAAATGTTACTTTAAAATTTATGTAATGATTTAGTCAGTATAAAGAGACGTACTACTTTGGAAACATCAGTTTCTGTTTTAATTTTATTGTACATAAAATTACCCATGTTATAAGGCTTTTAGCGAGTTCATGATGTTACGTTAGGCTGAATTTAAAACCCATCCTACAACGATTATAAATGCATAGTGAATACAATACGCTTCTAACCCAAGATATTTTGAATATCGTGGATATAAATATATGTGTAATTCTGCACTGTCCACAAACCTAAAACGAACACTGATGACACTGAGGGATAATAAGAAACTGATTGCTACTTTCGATTACATCAGTTTACGCTCCATAATGATATAAACACAGAAAAAACTTGAAGGAACAAATCAATGATAATATGTGATCGTCACAGAGCAGTTGTGCCCTACTGTTTAGTGTAATTCCGGTATGAAATTCTTTACATTACAATTACTTACAACGAACGAGAATTTGAGACATCCTAGGATGGCTCAAATATGACTGAATAAAATAAAGTTTGAAAGTTATAACTCCACGAGCACTATCACTAACCCTAGTCTTTTATTCTTTTCTAAAAAATAGCTCGAAAGTTACAATATATCCAGAAAAATAAACGTTTTAAATGTGTACGATGATTCCGACCATTTCATGTTCTTGAGGTTTAAAGTGGAATTATAAAATACGAAAGCAGACCGAATATCAGACACTTATTCTGTTGGAAACAATTGCCACCTTGAGTTTATAGCAGATTTTGAATGCCTAATAGTTTTCACAATAGTCGTAAGAAAGAAAGTGGAAAATCATGCAGTCAAGCTCCGGGACGATGATCCCAGAGCGACATAACGAAATCCCTTGAAGTTTGTTTATTTCGGATCAGAGTGAGTAGGATGAGAACTTGTAAGTCTGCAATATACATGATAAGCATAATTGGAAAAATATTCACTGTTGATCTTCCTTCACACTACTATCATAAACTAGCAATGTGTTTCAGACTTAATAAACAGAGCCCAGTAACGTTCTATGGTGCTGACAGAGTGACCCTTGAAACATCCATAAACCTTAGCCCAATGAATGAAAAAAGAATTCTGAACATATTTTGAATAAATATATTACTGAACTCAGCTCACTTATAGATAAACAAACAAGTCATTTACTTTACAAGTTCACGCTCAACAAGTTGCAGCGTAACGCTCAAACCAACCTCATTTCAAATTTCAATATCCACAAACTTAAATTTGTCTCTTATATACAATACCCTCAGGAATATGCCGCATAAACTAGTCGACTCATTTTTTATAATCTCCTGTTGTGTGAGTATAGTCTTTAGTCTTTGCTTATTCAGTGCAGAGAATCCTTGTCACACTACTGCCAGTATTGTAGTTATTTGTGATTCTGTATGTCTTCTAATTCCAGGGTAGTTGGGTGTCTAGAACCAAAATTTATAGTCTTATCATACACGAAGTCGGTCGGCTGCAACGAAAAATAGCGAGAAGAATATTTTGATACCTAGATAAAGTTATTTTTTTGATAAATAAATGGATGAATTCGTTCACCAACTAACAATGTAGATAGTTTGAGGGATGAAGTATAATAGTAAAACGGAAAACAGGAGTATTATCAGGCAAGACTAGAGTAAATTAACGATACATTTGGTGGTAACAATAGGTATGTTAAGTGACATGAATCAGACACAGCTAGTCCAATATGCAGACAGAAATACGTGAATGAATGCGTGCTTGTCAAGCCCTTTCTTGAAGCTCTGCCCAGTGTTGTGACGACTTTACTGAGAGTTCGTGATAATTAGGTGCGGCGCTAAATGACAAATAAATTTAGCGAACCTGTTATAAAATGACTACTTTTTGACCCATTTTTGAAGTGACCGTTTTTCTAAAGTGAATCATCTCGTTCCTGTGATGTAGTAATCTCATGAACAGGTTATATAGCGTAATACCGATGACTACGCTGCACTAATTCAGGAGAGCCGAACAGAAGTTGAAGCATCCTGGTAACTTTCCGGTTATAAGAATTGTAGTATTTAGGTTACTTACTTGGGAGTCAGTTAGATATCTGTCAGGCCATCACCTGACACTATAGTTGACGTTTATGCATCAACTGTAGGCACCTGGCTTAGATGACTGGCAAGACTTGAATTAAGAGTTCCTACAATATCCAGGTTGACTTGATCTTCTATGTAATGTTATTTGAGAGCAGAGACCGTTTGGTTTATGAAAGGTGCACTGCCTTCCCATTAAATTACCTTATTTTTGGCAACGTTGAAAATGAGTGTGTCATGGTCAGTAATTTCATGTGGGGTTCAAAGATGAATATATTTTACTCGAAGCTCATCTCATGTCAATAAATCGTAACAATAGTTCGATTTTTGGCTTTTTCTTTCTCTACCTCATCTTGTGATACATACGCATGTTCTGAAACTCTGATGGCTGTATGAGAATTTTAGGTTGAGTACTGCTTATCACATACGTGCATCCATTCGGCTTTAATGTTAGCCGGACAAGTAGTGTAAGACGTTCAGGAATATATCAAATATCGACCACAACAAGGGGTGAAGTGCTGAAGCTTTTATCTAGTGACAATGGACCGAACACCGATTGTTTTAGTTCCAATCTCGCATCGATTATCTTACTTTTCATAGTGTCATTGCAAGTGGGGGCTCATTAAATATATTCAGTCAACCGTTTTGTGCTGTATGATTGTCAACTCGTTCAATTCGTTACTGGGTGGTATTATGGATTTCAGGAGTGTGTTAATATATATTACCAGGTTACCACCTATTTTAAGTACCCCGTAGAGTCGGCAAATTTTTCTGCCTATTATATCCTTTCGATCATTTGGAAGGTTGAGAGGGATAAATCCATGTTTCAGTTAGATATACAATCTTCATATACAAATGAAAGAAAAATTTTCTGACTTCCTCATAATTTGCCACTTACACTACTAATATCGTTTTAGAAGTACCTTGTGGTAAGTTTCATCGTCTGTTTTTCATCTAAAGCATCATTTTTTCGGAATTTTAGAAAGATTCTTGATCAAAAAGCGGTGAACACTTCTGTGGAACTATGAAAGTCGAGAGTTATTTCACCTGTAGAGCACGTCCTATCATCGGAACAGTGGTCCAGGTGTACTGTATTATCAGTTTATATTTAAGTTCGACCGACATTAAATAGTGTGTTCTATAACATTTCTGACATTTCCCCACTGTTTTTAGATCAGATGTTGATCTAATATATTAGGATATCGTATGAGATCAAGAAGTTTTGTCCGATGACTTTTTTATGGATTTGTGCTAATTACTCATACTAGTGTGTGATGACAGGAGCATGATACTCAATGGACCAAAGGATAAAATGTTAGACTATCTAGACGGAAAGTGCGAAAGATATTGGTCTACAGAGAGAAAAATAAAAAATATAAATGTAGGTCGGCTAGGCAGGAACCCGGCCTGAATATCATACATAGCTTCGACTCGAGGTTGAGTGACGGGGAAACACTCTGTGTATGCTACTGGAGGCCTGAAACTGTTATTCAAAATCAAGAAACAAGTGAAGTACAATATTTCCCTCTTAAAGTGAAATAAGCTACAAAGCATTCATTGGAAAAAAGTATTAAATATTTATGGGTGATCATCATGACAACATATAATGTAGCGCATTCGAAATCTTGCGCTACCAACTCCAAGTTCCGATTATCAGTAGGTCCTTATTTAATGGTTTTTTTAATCTCTGAATGTTGTTGATTGCCTCCTACACCTTAAGTAATAAAATTTCATGTTCCTAATGAATCACTGGCTGGGATTCTCCCTGGTTCTTTCCTCGTCCAGATAACCCGCACAAACTTATCAAAAGCCGGTGTTATAATAGACCGTATATGAATGTGTAGCTCATACGTGCAATAAATCTTTACGCTATCCTTTCCTAGTTTCACTTTTCGAACTGGAATCGAGCGCAAAGAAATCATTTGGTTTATACTAGCTAGTGAGAAAGATATATATATATATATATATATATATATAACTCTTTGTATCCGAAGGGTGGTTGATTATTAAATCGTGTTTATTATTAACCTTAATAATCTACGTTAATGTTGTTTGCTCGCGGGGTTGTTGGCTCAGCCCTTATGTTGTTCTAGGTCTCCCAGTTTCTCCTCAATAACCACACCCTGCGTGTTTCTTCAGTACACGAGGTTTCCTCTGACTAAACAAGGTCCGTTACAAAATTTATAATCAGACAAAAGCTAACAAAATGATCTAAAAACACCTTATCATACTGCACGAGCACACAGATTTAGTTTATAATTTTTGATGACGGTTTTTTAGATGATATATGTGTTTTCTTACTTTATCACTGGAAGAGGGAGGACCTTGTCAATCTCGAAACCTAATCTAGTCTGTATTTTACCACAAAATAACGTGAAACCTGAGGGAAGCCTCAAACTAACTGTAGCAGACCTATCTATTCCTGAGGTTATTATGACGAAACATACATTGCAGTAGTTCAAACTAGTTTTTCGATCATTAATTGCTTTAATTTTGTTGCATGATTACGGAGTGAACAGATTACTTTGTAGACATATTTCATTTGCTCTGTTCTTTTAGTACATCTAATAACTACTGTTCGGTCCGTATCGGATGTGAGACAGTTGTCCGCCACGGGCAATCAGCAAATGGTTGCACAAGAACATGAGTTAATTGAAGGTAGAAATCAAAACTGTAAAACACCAACTCACTCGTTTACAGGCTAGGCGTTCACGCGAGAAATCAAAGGTCAAGGTTTCGATTACAACATGCGTTGTCGTGGATGCTCGGTATTGAAGAGACTATGACTGATTAGTCATTCAGTGCTTCAGGCTTCCAATAGAGTTCTAGCTAAAATTAATTTAGGATTCTAATGGTTGAAATAATCCTAATCTATTGCCAGTCTATCACTTGCAATCCATCTTATTCATAGACTCTTGGCTTGCTAATATATAATTGTTACTTTTCATTTCATGGTGTGATGCTGTTTAGCGTGTCTGTTTGTAAACAAAGTCTATTCGAGTAGAGGCTGGTTGCTACTTTTTAGATTCAAGGCAAGGACTTGAGATCGAACTGTGGACAACCGACTATGTCAGCTCATTGTTTTTAGTGCTGATTAGTTGTGTAACTGATCAAACTGCAGATAAAAAATCTTTCAAGGAGGTAGTAGAATCCGAATCCTGATATCGACCGGCAGCCACAGGAAGTAACAATGCTTACAGATGATACTTGTTAAAAGCTTTTCTGTGCATTTTTGAAAAAATGAGTCACCTCTATGTATCCATTACTCTAGCCTTTAACAAACTTTTGCCAACCTGCGTCACTTATGGCGTAGGCGAGATATCCGTTTGCTGACTAAAGGACGAGTGTACTGCGCAGTGGTTCGCTCCGTCTTACTTTTTGGCTGTGAAACATGGCCAGTGAGAGTAGAAGATATTCGTAGGTTACTGGTTTTCGATCATAGGTGTCTTCGAAGCATTGCTTGTATACCGTGAGACAACCGAGTGAGCAATGCTGTCGTTAGGAAACGAGTACTAGGTAAGGATGGCAGATCAATAGATGAAGTGCTGAAACTTCATCAGTGGAGGTTGTCGGGACATGTGTTGCGTATGCCCAACCACCGACTGCCTCGTCGAGCCTTGTTTTGTAGTGTAGGAATAGGTTGGAAGAAAGCTAGGGGCGGCCAAACCAAAATATGGCAGAAATCCATGAAGTCATTGACAAGTGGACTGAGCCATGTCGGTAATTGTCGAGTACCTGGTTGGGGTACGCGAGATGATAATAATCGATGGTTAGAGACCTTGAATGACATGGCTCAAAATCGTTCGCAATGGCGCCGGTGCATTTATTCTCTGTGTTCTCTCAAATGCTAATCTTCTGGATTCTTCAACCCCTCTAGTTTCGACTCTCTAAACTTTTCTCACTGAATCATACTTCGTGAATAATATCTTCTAATTCTAACCTCTCCGATTACTTCTAATTCCCTTACTACCTCTTCTACTATTGGATTTGAATTGACGATTACTTCTCTGTGCTGATGTGGTATGGCAACATGAACTGATATACTTATGTACAAAGTTCTACGTTGCATCTGACTGACTGACTGACTGAGCCTTTAACAAAAATTACCCTTAACTTCATGTCTATAGGTAAAAACAACAAATAAATAGTGTTTATTTGTAATTTCTCTGCGTCCTTACTGTAACATTCAAGCGACCATTTATTTGTTATGTCCGTTCGACTTTTAGACTTTGTCCCATACCTAAATGTACAAGACCGTAAAAAGTCATGTTAGTGGCCCAGATTCAAGAAAGTAAATTTATTTCACACTAGTTAAGAGAAATAATGTGAATAATCACATTTGAACGCTTATTATGTGTTTCAAAGTAATTTTTAGTTGTGTTTTCGAACACATTTCAGTGACTAAGAATCAATAGTTGGATGGTTGAATCAGTTGACTATGAGTAGTAATATTGTTAACTTTTGTAGCTAAAAAAGAGGCAAGCACATACTGTGTATCTGATTATAAAAATTGTATAAAATAACAAGGCGAGTCACTCAGTCAGTCAGTCAGATGCAACGTAGAACTTCGTATGTAAGTACATCAGTTCATGTTGCCATACCACATTAACACACAGACATGTAATCATCAATTCAAATCCAATAGTAGTAGAAGAGGTAGTAAAGGTATTTTAGAAGTAATCGGAGAGGTTAGGATGAGAAGATATTATTCAAGAAGTATGATTTAATGAGAAAAGTTTAGAAAGTCAAAACTAGAGGTGTTGAAGAACCCAGAAGGTTAGGATTTGAGAGAACACAAAGAATAAATGCATAGGCGCCATTGCGAACGATTTTGAGCGAGTAAATCAAACAAGCTCGTTATGCATTGCATAGTTTACTAGTTATTAACAGCTATTGCGTTAAATAGGCCTATGAATGTCCTATTTGATTTTTACAAAAATAAAGTGACTGTCCATTTAATTTTATTTTTAGAAAAGTACTTCACTTTTCTTCTGGTAATTCAAATTACAAACATTTCTGAATACACAAAATTCATGTAAAAAATATGGTAATGGCAACAGTAAAAGAGGATTCTGTTGATAATTCTGGAGTTAATGAAAAATCATCTGAAGATCAAGTAAGTTTTCAAATTAGGTTTTTTGTTTCACTTTGACAAATTATACCGATCAAATACTCTTGGTTTATTTTACATAAATAAAAATGAAGTAAATACTATCAGACCCAACCGTAACTGCTACCTTGACGTGATGGCCAAACCGAGCTATATTGGCTGGAACATATGTTCCTGAAGGTTCTACTATGCCAGGCATGTCGATTGGAGGACGATGAAACTAAAAGCAGCTACTCAAGGTCTGAGGGCGAAGTCATACTGCCGACTTTGATGGAGGGGTGTGACAGCAGTAAGATGTTGCCCTCAGACAACCGGCATCTGCAGCGATGCTGCCTTCTCACAGAGCTAATACTCTAAATACCTTTCATAAAAAGGCCGTGCGTAACCAGCCTCAAGCAGTTGTCCCTTCGGCTCTGGGGTCACGTTCCCAGGTCGATAAGACCAACGCTAATCTACTTTCTTCTCAGGTTCCTCAAGAAACACCCTTAAACGGTGTGGGCAACCAGGAAGTAAATTCCGCCCTCATACCAATAAAAGCACGCGAGACAAAATCGGTCACAATCGAATCCTTTCTACACCTCTTAATAACTCTTTTATCTCCTCGACTAACCCTTCTTTTGATCGTTTATCACCTCACTCCACTGAATCAAACGGTATGAGCTCACAAAACATTAATCCTGGTCTCTTGAAACCCCGTACTCAATTACATATATGAGCTTTTAACGTTCGAACCCTATGTCAAATAGGGCAACAGGTTTCATTAGCTAGAACTCTAAAATCCCGGGCGACCGATGTATATTGTGTCTCCAAAACGTGCATACAAGATCGGAGTAAAATTATCAATTTCACCTCATCTAGAAACAAAAAGTTTCCACAATCCTCCAATCCATTCTGTCATTGACTTTCATTTCCAGTTCTATAAAATTACTGTCCGTTCTTTTGATGTCTGCTTCTGATTCTCGGCAAAATGTATCCCTCAGTCTGCCTCTTCTCCTTTGGTCAGGTTAGGATTCCATATGAGCGCTGGTTTTGTGACACAGGTGGGTGATTTCCGAAATGTCTATCCGATCCAACTTCAGTGCTACTGCCTGATTTCTTCCTCTGCAGGAATCTGATGTGTTTTCTGTCAGAGCAAGTTGTTTCTGATAGTGTCTGGCCATTGGATCCGAAGTATTTTGCGTAGAAAATTGTTAATAAACACTTGTATCATGTGGGTGATAGCTTTTGTAGTTCTCCAAGTTTCCACCTCATGCAGTAGAACTGTCTGGACATTCATATTGGAAATTCTGACTTTGGCGTTAGTTGGTAGCTGATTTGGGTTGCAAATGTTCTTCAGTTATAGAAATGTTGCCCTTGCTTTGCCAATCTAAATTAGATCAACCTAGCTTATGAATGATGGCTGCCCAGATATGCAAAAGTTTCTACATTATCCAAACCTTCTCCGTCAGGTGGGATTTGATTGGTGCGGTGCGTCTTTTGTTATATCTAAGGATTTTGCTTTCCACCTTTTAAAAACAATAGGCCAATGGAAAAAAGCCCATAAAATGAACAACGGAAGTTTTAAACAAAATTTGTATAGTTTATTTTACTACACTTGTAAAAAAACACTGAAAACTGATGACTAACATGAGTGTAAATTGATTTCTTATCGAATTTGCCTAACAGATGTTAGATTTACTTAAGATATCTGTTACGTATGCACGTAAACACGTCCAGTTGATATGCTTGAACTATGACGAGTTTACCTTAGTCGGAAAACGAGAGTGAGGATTGAGGATCCAGTGACTTGATATGCTACTCTCATCCGATTATCCCAACGTCCCATCGAGTAAACGAAGAAGACTTGATATGAAGTAGGACCTACCTGTATTCTGCAAGCATTCAGAAAGTATGAGGTCCGAGTTCAGAAAAGAATCAGGATCCCGGACTACGGATCCGGGTTCGGGTCATAAGACGTTACAGATAATGCGTATTTAAACAGTTAGGTTGAGTAGAAAACAGCATCAAAGTCTGTGACACTGACAGTTAGGACGACCAATGGGAAACAACATTGAAGTCTGTGACATTGACCAATAGGAATTGACCAATAGAATTAGACTTACAAAAACAATTCTTTTGAGATATTTGATGAATATCCTAACAATATCATTCATTTCACCTGTTGATCTTCAAAATTATCGATTATTCCACACATCCTCCTACATTTAATACTACCATGTGCTTAGATGAACTTAATTAAATCATTTCAACAAGGGATTCATTTGATCATTTCATAAATCGACAACTTTGAAAGACGTCAGTGACCTACTTAAAGTATAATAATGTCTTTCTAATTATCAAAGTTTATGCAGTAGACAGATACAACACAGAACTTCGTACGTAAGTACATCAGTTCAAGTTGCCAAACCACATCAGCACAGAGACGTAACTGTCAGTTCAAACCCAAGAGTGATAGCGACAGCAGAATTATTAGCAGTAATGGAGAAGATTAGAGAGTGAAGATATGATTCTAGAAGTATAAATCAGCGAAATAAATTTAGAAGGAGAAAGATAGAGATTATGAGGAATTCAGAAGGTTAGAATTAAAAAGCCCACAATTAGTAGATGCACCTGCGTCATTGCAAACCATTCTGAGCCATGTCGTTTAAGGTCTCTAACCATCGGTTAGTATCGTCTCGCGGACCCCAATCAGGTAGTCTACATCTACCAACATGACCCGTAACAACACGAGAGATCAAATTGGTCAAAATCAAAAGTTTCTGTAGTGATGTTTGGCGGTTCGAAACACTTGACAAAAGACAATAAGCTAAGATTTCATAACTAAAATATAGAATCTCTATCACATCAAGTTGAACAAATGTCTTAACGAAGAAAAGCAAATGCGTTTACGCCTTGTCATGCATAAGTGATTATGTCAGTCAAATAAATAAGTGTACGGATCCATGAATGAGACAGTAATTTATTTTGTACAATTCTGTTGAAATCAGATAGAAATCTTAGATGTATTTCAGGCATAAATTTTCAAATTCACTATGTATACGCCATGATATAATTGATCATTTTTAAGAATAAAATGAAAATGTACCTTACTTAAACAGTTCCTACATACACAGTGACCGATTATAATAAAAACATATTTGTCTGATGTTGATTTCCTCAAATTGACAAAAAATTCTGAACAATTCTGTTTAAAAGTTTTCTTGTAATGAGAATAATCCTAAAAAAGTAATGTTAAAATAACATGTAAAATTATCTGTGATCTGATTGGTTGCTCAAGGTCACACGGTTAGTTGATCATTGAACGAGATGTATATTATTTTTTTATTGAACACATTATATATACTATGCTGTATATATTTCATTTTAGATACCAACAGCTGAAGAAATCAATGATGACGCGCATAATGATCACGATGAACATGATGATGGTGAGGAGGAGGATGTGGATGAGGAAGAACATGAATTTCTACTTAAACAACTTTGGGGTAAAGAAATAGCTAATTATTTTTTGAATCCAAATTTTCAAAAATCATCATCAAAAACTCAAACTATATCAACGGAATCAACGGAACGTTTACTTGGCGGTTATCCAAATGGTATGTTACATGGTGCACGTATACCATTTCATCCTGAATTGAAACCATGGTTATTTGATGATATAAAACCCAGTCTTGCCGATTCTACTGATGATGGTGTTATGAAGAGGAAGAGGAAGAAGATGAAGAAACAATCAAGACGACGTCATTCACTTCCTCCATCGCTGAAAGACACCAACAAATTTGATTTGATTGATCTATTACGACATCATATGGGAGTAAATTATGGTGCACAACATCTTTGGAATTTGCTAAGATATAAATCGTATGAACAATTGAATAATTTAGAAAAACAATTAATTCAAGCAAAACAAGATACATTCACTGCATTCACACATGAATGTTTATTATGGCGTAATAAGAAAGTAAGTTTAGAGATTTCTGTATTTGAATGACAAGTCTATCTGATAAGTATGTGCAGTGATGTTATACATTGTCACGTTGGCCTTGAGACTAAGTGTTTAAGTGTAAGACCAATGGTTCTGAGTTAGATTTACGCGTTTGAGGGTCATGCATGCACATGGCTGATGAGTCCCATACTAGGATGAAACGGCATTCCAGTGCTTTTTAAGTTTCTAATGATGATCTAACAATGATCAATTCAAAATCATCAATCAATCATTGTTAGACCACCATTAGAAACCTGGAAGCACTGAAAGACGACCATTTCGTCCTGGTATGGGACTCATCAGTGGCAGTGCGCATCCACGACTCCTGTACCCCGCAGGATTCGAACCCAGGACCTTCGGTATTGTGTGCGAACGCCTAACCATAGGACTACTGAGCCCGGTATCTAACGGTGTCAATGTCTTACTTTATCAGTTCACGGAAAGTAAGTGTATAGATTCTGTATTTGAATGACAAGTTTATCTGATAGTATGTGCAGTTATGTATGCATTGTCACGTTGACCTTGAGACTAAGTGTTTGAGTGTCAGACCAATGGTTTGAGGGTCATGTATGCACATATCTGATGAGTCCCATACTAGGATGAAGTGGCCGTCCAGTACTTTTTAAGTTTCTAATGGTGATCTAACAATGATCAGTTCGTCTTCTAGATAGTCGAAAATGTTTTTCCCAGTTTCTTAGAGATCACCTATGAACTACAAATTCATGGAGGCTAAAAAACCAACTTTAGGGTCTCTTTCTTCTCTGCATAATTTTAGTCATATTCATTCATGTAACATCCACATTGATTACATAATAACTGAGTAGAATTTCTCGTAGTCAGTTAAGGTTGTCACTAAAGCACTATTGTACTAAAATTCTAAAGTAGAAATATACCAGCTTTGAGTTATAGTTCTAAATTTGATTATTGAATAAAGTTTGATATAGATTACAAGCCAATCAGAATCGTGAATGCGAATTGTCAGTTCTTGCGCGAAATTCAAATATCATCACATAACAAACAGTAGAGTTGCGTCTCTATTCTAAAATGGTATGACAACTTGAACTAATGTACGTCTGTACGAAGTTCTACGTTGCTGACTGACTGACTGATTGACTGCCTGAGAGTTGCAAATACATTCTGTATGAAAACGCCGAAAATGGTTATGAAGAAAATTCTTATTTTTGTCTTGATGATAGTGTTGAACGTATCTGTTACAAATGCACGTAACACATGTCAATTTGATAATGCTTGAACTATTACGAGTTTAACTTAGTCGGAAAACGAGAGCGAGGATCGAGGATCCGGCGACACGACATGCTACTCTAATCCGAATGTGTCCCAAACTGCTCATTCTGTAAAAGTAGAAGACTTGATATGAAGTAGAACATGTATTCTACGAGCACACAGAAAGTACGAGGTTCGATTCCAGAAGAGAATCAGGGATCCGGGTCCGGTTCATAAAACATCACAGATAATGCATATTTATACAGTTCGGCCGAATCGGAAACAACATTTGAAGTACGTGACATTAATAGTTAGGACGACCTTAAATATTGACCAATAAGGATTGACCAATAGGATTAGACTTACAAAAATAACTCTCTTAAGATATTTCATGAATATCCTAACAGTATCAGTTATCTCATTCTCTTATAACAGGCAAGTAAACACTATGCTCAAATTTATCATTCTAAACACACTTAATTCTGAAATACATCTTAACCTGACAGTAGTATATTTTTATGGTTGTGAATAGAATTCATTAATCATCGGCTTGGTTAGAGCGTAATTTTTTACATTATTTCTAAACTGTCAATCGTACGTATACTCATAATATATTTATCTTAATTACTTAATTGAACTAACAAGAAACAAGATGGGAAGTCGGCAATTTTCTTCAATTGGGTTTTCATAAGATGGATGATCTTTTATTGATTAAAACAAATTTATGTGTCGGTGTTGTTTTTTTCTGGATTTGCCGGTGTTAGGATATTCATCCAATAATCCTAAGAGAATTATTATTGCTCAATTCCTATTGGTTAATTCCTACTGACCAATTTTATGGTCGTCCTGACTGTCAATATCACATGCTCCAATGTTGTTTCTTATTGGTTGTCCTGACTATCAATGTCACTTCAAATGTTGCTTCCTATTGGTCGTCTTAACTGTCAATGTCACAGACTTCGATGTTGTTTCCTATTCGACCAAAATGTATAAATACGCATTATCTGTAACGTTTTATGACCAGGACCAGGGCTCGGTCCCGGATCTCTAGTCCGGGATCCTGGTTCTCTCCTGGATTGGGCCCTCGTACTTTCTGGATGCTTGTAGAATACAGGTTCTACTTCATATCAAGTCTTATTTTTACTCGATATGGGGGTTGGTATAATCGGATTTGAGTAGCATGTCATGTCGCCGGATCCTCGATCCTCTCTCTCGTTTTCTGACTAGGTAAACTCGTAATAGTTCAAGTATATCAAGTTGACGTGTTTACGTGTAGGAGTAACAGACGGCTTGTAGAGAGTGAAAATGAGAATTCATTTATTTCGGCATCATTAATGATTATGATAACATTAAACACATCAAATGTTCACTTGTTTTTCAAGGAAATTCTGTATAACAGACAAATCAACGCTCTTTTCTGTGATACTGATCACACACCCCCCAATCGAGCAAAGGTTGCAGACCAACCTTCTCCAGCATACTCTGTCCTTGGAGTTCTTTCCTATTTCTGTACAATTTTTTTAGTTCTTTTCATGTCTGTCTCTAAATCTCGGCACAGTGTGTTTCTTGATCTACTCGTTTGGCCTTGAGGATTCCAGGTGAGGGATTGCCTAATGACGCAGTTGGGTGTTTCCCACAATGTGTGTCCTATCACCACCCAGCACTTTTCACTAATTTCTTGCGCATACGGAATCTGGTTTGATCTCTTTCAAAGTAGGCTGTTGCTGATGATGTCTGGTCAACGGATCCGCAGTATCATGTGTAGACAACTGTTAATAAACATCTGTATCTTTTGAATGATGGCTGGCATAGTTCCCAAAGTTTCCGCCCCATACAGTAGAACTGTCTTGACATTTCTATTAAAAATTGTGACTTTGTTGTTGGATGGCAAATAGTTGCTTTGAGTCATAGATATTTCTGAGGTTGTAGAAGTGCTGCCCTTGTTTCGCCACTCCGTGCTTTCATATCTGTATTAGATTCAACTCACTCATCAATGATGCTATGCAAATTTTGATCAGAAACCATCTCAGAATGTATAAAATATCACATTGAGTACCACTTGTAGTGAATTAGAAAATGACAAAGAGTTATAATGAGTTAGTAAGATATAATTTTCGCACTTTTTTTCCAACTCACTAGATAAAGGTCCTAATTTTGGATTTTATGCTTTCGTGCATGGGCTGACCAGTTGACCTTGAGATTACATTTCCCACCCGGAGAATCCTTGACTGTCATTGGTTAATCTGTTATTTTAGTACGCTATATTTGTAGCTCTCCCAAGGACGTTTCTATCATGTATAAATAAACTCGATTCATGTGCTTGTCACCTTCATATTTTCTGGGTGCTTGTAGAATAGCACTTTCTATGTCTTATCAAGAATTCTTCCTCTACTTATTGGGTCCTTGGGACGTTCGGATTACAGTAGCCTATCTCTTTACATAACCGTTTTTGTATATCACCTTAATAATAAATCAGTGACTGACTTCAGTTATATAAGGTATTCGAAACAGAAAAAAAAGGGACCTAGACAGTTATTCCATCTTCCTATGGAACTCCACAATAGTGCATATCTTTGACCTTACCTGGGATTGAACACTTTCGAACACATGATCTTGAACATTTAATCTTCAGATGATTAATTTGAGATTCAATGGTCTACATGAAACTTATAATCAGAGAGAAATATTAGCTAGAAATGGAACTGGGATGCGAGTTTCATCCTCTATATGACACTAATCAGCTGTGACCTCCACAGAGGATGTACTTACTTACATTTCCTAGTAAACGTTTCTACGGGATGGGGTCGCCAACCCGCAAGTCCAACCCTCCTCCTTTGTCCGGGCTTGGGATCGGCAGTAGCCCCAGAAGGGCTCCTGGCGGATGTACATATGCCAAACAGGACTGAATAATTTCACTTCTAACTATCAACCAAATTATTATTTGCTCTCTCTTTCTCTTTATTTTTGATTTAATTTTTTTCGTCTAGCCACCTCTGTGCGATTTTATTCGTGAGAATCCGTCGAAAACATTAAGTCATGTTATGAATCAGTTGAAAGCACCAAGTACTGAATTGAAATTACGCAAACATCAATTATCTGTTACATGGGCTAATCGAAATCAAGATCAATTTCGTATTTTATCATTTCAACAACATTTAAAAGATGCCATTAAATCAATTGAACAAAATAATTTTGACAATTTATCAATGCGAAGTAAACCGTATTTAGCTGAGGATGATGAAACCAATGCACATTTAAAAATCAGCAATCAAAAAGCTCATGAATTATTGTCTTTGCGACCAGAATTGAAAACGAAACAAAATGAAACATTTATCGGTAAAGATCTTCAACACTTAGAGAAGTAAGTCACAATTTGACACGCATAAATAACTTCAAGTACTCTTCTAGTTAATAATGACGCTAAGTAGCTATTTCAAAATCCTTACCGATTGACCAAATTCAGATATTCCATTATGACCCCCAAATACTGTTACAAAATCTTCAATAAATCAGAATACAACACCGTTAGATGTTGTTTATGGGGCCGAGTACACAAGGGATAATAAGCTTCACAGATAATGTCTATTTAAACAGTTTGGTCGAATAGGAAACAACATTGAAAGTATGTGACATTGATAGTTAAGACGACCAATAGGAAACAACATTTGAAGTGACATTGACATTTAGGACAACCAATGGGAAACAACATTGAAGTATGTGACATTGACAGCTAGGACAATCATAATATTGACCAATAGGAATCGACCAATACAATTACACTTACAAAGATTATGTAGATGAGCCGAATTGGTTAGAATGTAAAATCTTGTTTAAAAACATGGTTAAGTAGACTATCGACAAGTTCATTTCTAAATAAACTGCATATATACATTCAAAAAACACTATCTTCACTATGATTGGTTGACTTTATTTATTTTCAAGGCCATAAGGACAGTTTAGTTCTATGATGAAGCAAGTATAGTTTCCTAGTTAAGTTCATATAAAATATATAGATTTAATGTGATGAATATATAACAAACAGAACGGTAGATATAACATGACTGTGATTGACAGAATGTGTGAAGACAATCGAGGTCTTACAGTTAAGATATAGTGGGAATTGACATTTGTCAACAAGGAGAATCTACACTCTTACAGGAGCTTACACACCCTGTGGGGGATGATGAGATGTTGTTTCAACATTTTACTGGCTTCCTGTAAAACTCATATGAATAAATTAATCAGTCTCATGTTTGTCTGTTCCTTGATTCTGGTATATTTTTTTCTTATTGATCTGGTTGCAGCGTTTTCTAGCACTGTTCTAACGATTACCAACTATCATACTTACTTACTTTTGCCTGTTACCCTGAATAGAGAATAGGCTGCTGATCAGCATTCTCAAACCTACTCTATCCTGAGTCTTCCTTCCAAGATCTGTCCAATTTTCGCTCATTCTTCACATACCTGTCACCATTTCTCGGCGTAATGCGGTTTTTGGTCCTCCTCTTTCCCTTCGCTTTTGAGGATTCCAAGTGATGGCTTGTCTTGTGGTGCAGTTGGGTCCTTGCCTCAAACTTTGTCCTATGCACTTTCAGCGCTTCTTCCTGATTTCTTCCTATGCTGGAATCTGGTTTGTCTTCTCCTGCAGTAGGTTGTTACTAATGGTGTCTGGCCAATGGATTCGAAGTATTCTGCGTAAACAATTGTTAATCAACGCTTACATCTTCTGGATGATGTCTTTTGTGGCTTTCCAATTTTCCACGCCATACAGTAGGACCGTCTTGACGTGTGTATTGAAAATTGTTGCTTTGGTGTAGGTTGACAGTTGTTTCGAGTTCTAGATGTTGTTCTGTTCTTTCTTTGCTGATCCGCGCCTTCACATCTACATCAGGTCCACCTTGCTCATCAGTGATGCTGTCTAGATATGTAGCGGTTCTTCCCTTCGCCGGAGCTTCTCCACCAAGTGTTGATTTGGTCGGTGCAATCCAAACGATAAAGAGTAATTGAAACTGATAATTCGTTAATCACTGTTGGGGACATTAGATCCCGAGAACTAGCTTGACAAAGGTCCTAATTTTGAATTTTTATGCTTCCGCGTATGGGCTGATCGGTTGACCTTGAGGTTAAATTTCCAATTCGAAAAATCCTTGTCTGTCATTAGTTGATGTTTCTATCATGTATAAATAAACTCGATTTGTGTGCTTGTCAACTTCATATTTTCTGGGTGCTTGTAGAATACACTTTCTACGCCATATCAAAACTGCTTCCTCTACTTATTGGGTCCTTGGGACGCTCGGATTAGAGTAGCTTATCGTGTCACTGCATAATTTGTCTTCGCTCTCATTTACCGACTAACATGAACTCGTTACAGCATTCAAGCATATCAATTGACGAGCATAACAATCACTGAATTGACTAGGAATTCTATCACAACCGAGAGATAGTCAAATACAATGTCAGTTTTAGTACTCACACACAGCTCCTCAATGTATTCCAGGGTAACTTTTAATCATTGGAAACAATAAAATAAACTTTCAAATACACACACTTTCATTTTTCCAAAATTATCAAATGATACGTGATTTTTGTATGATCAATGTGTACTTTTAGATTCAATTTGAATATAGAAATATATATGTTGACACATTCAAAGTATTCTCTTCCATTTCTAGTGTATTGATAAATCTTGTGATAACATATTATATATAATACAAGTTACTTATTTATTCAAACAATTTTTAATGTTAACGTGACGTGTTTATTCAATTTTTTTGAAAGCTTTACAATAAAAACCTCATGAAAGAGAATCTTAACATTTTTTTGACTAAGTTGAGTCATTAACTCAACTAGGATCATAATATAAGCAGCCAATCAGAAGTGGCCAAACGATAAGGTCACATTTGATGATGACCATCCGATGTTTTAAAGGACGAATGCATTTCATTGGTCAAGAAATGGCTTTGTTTTCTAAGGAAGAGGGATGTATATGTATGCATAAATGAGTGATTGAGTAGACTATTCAATAACCATGTAGACTTTCTATTCCATAGTTGGTTTCTCTGTCAAGTTGTTAGTCTGGGAAATGGTTCTTTCTCTAAGCTATTTTACTGTTTAAAATAAAATCACTAGATACAACTAATTACAGCGAAACTGAGTATGTCATGTGAATTCTTAATCAGTAATGTTGAATTATTGCCATGAAGATAGAAAATTCATCGCTTTTGGTGTTAATTATTTGATTGTACCTACAGGCAAGTATCTTTACGCTTCGAATTCTAATATTTTCGTTCATTAAACTATTAAATGTAGAGATAGTTACTACATTATTCTTAGGATTGACAAGTGACCTGGAAAATTTGGACTTTGCAGATAATCTAGCTATTTTATCTCGAACACAACAACAAATGCGGGAAACAACGACAAGTGTAACAGCAGGTCTCAACACACACACACACACAAGGGAAAAAGAAAGACCCCTAGATGCAACACTACATTCTCTGACCAAATCACATTTGACTGAGAAGCTCTGGAAGCGGTAGAGATGTTTATTGTCCTTGAGTTGCACCATCGATAAACAAGGCCGATCTGATGCAGCTGTAAAGATACGGATGAGCGAAACAAGGGAAGCATTTATACAACTCAAGAATATCAGGAACTCAAAACAACTGTCAACCAACATGAAAATCACAATTTTCAATACAAATGTCAATACGCAGTTCTATTGTATGGAGCAGGAACTTGTAGAACCACGAAAGCCACCATTCACTAGTTGTTCATGCAAGATAGTGCGGATCCTTTGGTCAGACACTAGTGACAAACTACTGTTGGAAAGAACAAACCAAAATAAAGCTGAGGAATTATTTAAGAAGTTAGACAAGGTGGATAGAACGCACATATTGCATAAACAAGTCAACTTTATCAATAGACAAGTCCTAACTCGAAATTCTCATGACCAAAGAAAGAGACTTGGGAATGAGTAACAACCGAGTAGAATTAGAAATGAAGGTCCAGCATTATAGATTTAGCTACAGAATGCTGATCAATGAACTATGCTCCATGAAAGGTAACAGGCATAAGTAAGTAAGTAAGTAAGTATGTTGCTATTACCTCACTCAATACTAGAATGTAGCTACATCAAGTTAATAAATCCCAGAATAGAATAAAATGCATTTACTAAACTCCACCGTTAACCATATAGTTCAATTTCACCAAAAAATAACTTTTAACTAAATGAGACATATCATAGTAATTCACTTAAATCTTTTTTGTTCAGTGATAAACAGTTTCAAACCCGATGATGTCAGTTTAAGATTTGAATTACATGATAATTTCAGCGTTTAACACATGACCGATAACCAAAACGAATACATTCTTGAATAGAGAACGGAATGAATGAGACAGTCGAATAATCCACACTCATGGAAATATCTAGTTTTTCAAAAAAAGTATTTCAATAATGTTATCAGTTAAGATTCTATAATGCAAGTCATATTTTTAATCTTTCCAAATTGTACACATTTATACCTGCGTAGATATTGTTCGAAGTGATAATATCATCAGCAATAGTTAGCAAATGAACATCTGACAGAAACATGGATGCAGGAAATGTTGTAGTCAGGAAACCAGTTACTTATGAGTAGTAAGTTGAATTACATTAAATAAATATCATCTGTATTGCTAATTAAACATATTAAAAGTTTATTTTCATTTATGTATCTACAATACAGTTATTTTCCAGATTATTCCCAAATAAAAGATTCTGTCCAGAAACAATTCAAACCATCTAATCTTGAATTGGATACAACAAATTCAACAAAGACATTTAATCATTTATCATTTTGGAATACAGGTCAACCAATGAAACTGACGAATAAAACTGAAATCAAGTATCAGTAAGTTATAGAACTATTGGATTCTATGTTAGGAAATTTTCCCCTTCTATGTACATCCATTTGGATATATCATCCGAATGCTGTGGTACGGTTAAGAGTAGAGATAGTCCGATTACTGACTCTCTCTCTTTCCAAATCCTCTCACATGTTCATAGGTGTACACTTACTGTCAGAGAGATCCTATTTACTGCTTTCCCCTTGCAAAAGTATTGTTTACGAAACTGAAAGCTCAGAAATCCCATGTCTTTCTGAGGTTTAAACCAGGTTGGTAAATATGGAGGATCCATCTAAGGCCTTGATTCTGAATCATTGGTGTAGATGGGTTCCAGGATCGTGAAGGAACCAATAGGGTATGAACCCATTATCAATCTCTAGTTATCATGAAACTACGCTTGTCCTTTCGTTGCTGCACTTTCTTCTGCATTAGACTTTTGGATCAAACGCTCGTGGAATGGCATTCGTAAGGAAACCGCTTTTACATCGGGTTCAGACATTTGGACAGTATCTCAGTCTATTCATAAATTCAGTGATTTGTATATTGTGTGAATATTTAGCTGCCACTGAATCTTAAGAAGGAATATTCGAAGACACTGTAATATACAATGAAGAATAATCATTATTTCTATTCAGATTATACAGCATATTTCTCCTTTTATTTACGTCTCTTACCCCCCCCCACCCCAATGGAACATAGGCCGCCTACCAGCATTCTCCGACCAACTTTGTCTTCAGCTTTCTTTTCTAGTTCTATTCAACTGTTGTTCATTCTTCTCGTGTATGTCTCTGTTTCTCGGCGTAATGTGTTCTTAGGTCTTATTCTTTTGGGCGTAAGGATTCCAAGTAAGGAAATGTTTTGTGTCGCAGCTGATTGTGTCCTATGATGAATCAAAATTTCATGTAGACAGATAATGCTGTTAGAGAAAATATTACCTTTGTCTGACTTTTCAGGGGTGGACCTTCTACCAGGAGGCTCGCTTATTGAGACTTAGAATATACCGATGACATAGACCTACTTGGTGAAGATGCTGCTAAAGTGCAGAGTCTTCTGACCACCCCGAGCAACAATGCAAGCATGTTAGGGATGCAGTTTTCCCCGTCGAAACACAAAACGTTGCTTCAGGATTGCGTTGTATCCGCACCTGAACTAGTGATAGTGAGTGAAGTAGTTGAGCATGTTGACCACTTCCCTTATCTCGAGAGTCTTATCAGTGTTGATGGCTCTGTGTGTGATGAAATCTCAACACGGATACAGAAGGCTCGATTGGCTTTTGACAACCTGCGTCACCTATGGCTCAGGCGAGATATCAGTTTGCTAACCAGAGGACGAGTGTACTGCGCAGTAATTCGCTCAGTCCGACTATATGGATGCGAAACATAACTGTTAGGTTATCAGTATTCGTTTATAGATGTCTTCGGAGCATTGCTCGTATATCCTGGGACAACCGAGTAAGCTATGCTATAGTTAGGAAACGAGTATTAGGTAAGGATGGCAGATCAATAGATGAAGTAATGAAACTATATCAGTTGAGATGGTTGGGACATGTATTACGTATGCCTAATCACCGACTGCCTCGTCGAGCTTTGTTTTGTGGTGTAGGAGTAGGTTGGAAGAAAGTTAGGGGCGACCAAACCAAAAATGGCAGAAATCCATGAAGTCATTGACAAGTGAACTGAGTCATGTTGGTAGATGTAGTCTTCCTGATTGGGGTCAGCAATACCATAGTAACGGATGGTTAGAGATCTTGAACGGTACGGCTCAAAATCGTTTGCAATATCGCGGATGCATCTATTCTGTTATAATGCTGCTATGTAGCTATTCGAAATCCTACCGACTGACCAAATTCAGGTATTCCAATACGACCCCCAAATACTGTTCCCAAATCTCCAATATATCAGAACACAACACTGTAAAAAATGAATTTATTTATTGGGTCGATTACAGAAGGGATAACAAGCTTTATAGATAATGCATATTTAGACAGTTAGGTTGAATAGGAAACAACATTGAAGTGTCTGTGACATTAACAGCTAGGATGACCATTATATTGACCAGTAGGGATTGACCAACGGAATTAGACTTCCGAAAATAATTATCTTAAGATATTTGATGAATTTCCTAACACATTCTTTGTGTTCTCTCAAATTCTAATCTTCTGAATTCTTCAACATCTCTATCTTTCTCTTTCTAAAGTTATCTGATTGAACTATACTTCTTGAATAATATTGTCGAACCATAATCTTCTCCATTACTGCTGTTACTTCTACTACATTTACTACTGTAGAATTTGAAGTGACAGTTGCGTGGTAAGGCTTCCTGAACTTGTGTACGCACGTACTAGTTTTACGTTGTAACTGACTGACTGTAGAGAGAAATTTCATCTTCTGACAGCCTTTTTTTTGCCTTAAAAGCAGTTATCCTACATAGCCTTAAATTCAACCAATGATTGATATACTTTACGTAATTTTCCCGTATAGATTTGTTCAAATATATCATGGTATTTTAATGTTGATTGACAATCAACAGAACAAGATATGTATAAGGTGTAAATATAGACGATCACCATTGTTCTTGAACTGGTGAGCGCGTTATTTTGAAAAAAAGCCAGACATATTTATGTTGATTGACAACACTAAAAAGGTCACATCAACCTAAGTAGTTAGAATATGTGTGTTTTTTTAATCTGATTTACTAGTCAGTCAGTCAATATTCAAAATTAGCTGTTGTAAGCCTAAATTAGGAAAGATCTAACGATTAACAACGGATCAAGAAATGACACAACAATGCATTAAAATCTTATAGGTGGATTGTAGTCAGCTACATGACATGTGTTTTGTCCTACTCAGAGTATTTGTATTCCATCTCTGGATATACCTGCATCCCAAAATAGATGAACTCAAACTTAGTACTATTCACTTCAAACGCTATCGCATTATTTACTTGGTTACTTTGTACGACCGATAGCCACTGACTTACGCTATGAGGTGAAGCGTATTCCAGATGCAGTCTTTAACATCAATAAGAAAATTCAGACTTTCAATACAAATCTATTATTATACCTTGAAGTCGTTTTTAGCAGGTCTGAATTATCTAAGAAAATGAAAAGTTAATCATTGTAACTAGTACAGTATTCATGATTATTATTTGACATAAAATCTGTCTCACTAGGTCAGTTACATTCACACACACTCCATTTTCCTTTTTAGACTTCCATTGTTCCTATTTAACCTTAGTCGATTTGCGTTGGTGGAGAAAATTTGTAGCCCATATGGAGGATGATTGTGGTGGAGTTTCGTTCTCCAACTTGGATGTTTTGATGATGGAGCTTTCGTTGATCTTCTGAACAACAATGTCATCAGCAGCACAAATTTCAGGCAGAGAAGTGAAATAACTGAATTTTTCCACATATATAACTCTCAGCCTGTCCTGTTGTCCTCGATTTTCATTGGTTGTCATTGACGTGGTGGTCGGACTTGCCTATCGTGATGACCAAACCGAGCTATACTGGCTTGAACATATGTTCCTCAAGGTTCTACCATGCCAGACAGGTCGATTGGAGAACGATGAGACTAAAAGCAGCTACCCAAGGTCTGAGGGCGAAGTCGTACTGCTGACTGCAGAGGGGTGTGACAGCAGTAAGGTGTTTCCCTCGGACAACCAGCATCTGCAGCGATGCTGCCTTCTCACAAGGAAGGAAGGGTTAGAAAAGGGTGACCCTAAAAATGTCACACCTCACCCTACCTCATGGATTTCCATCTCCTTGGGTAAGGGTGTCCACTAGGGGCCTTTAGGAACGGAGCTAATGCTCAAAAAACATTTGATAAAAAGGCCGTGCGTGACCGGCCTCAAGCAGTTGTCCCTTGGGCTCTGCGGTCACGCACCAACACTAATCCACCTTCCTTTTCAGGTCCCTCAAGAAACAACCTTCCACGGTGTGGGCAGCCGGGAAGTGACAACCGCCCTCATACCCGTAACAGCACGAGAGACCGAATTGGTTGTCATTGTACGTCTGTTTATTTTGACCATATCCTTTGCACCTTCGATTTGCTTCGTGATCCTATGCTTGTCTAGACCAATCTACCAGTGGTACGTGATGAAATTTGAATAATTCACTTCTGTTCCTGAAGTTTTGCGGTCAAACAATATTGCGTCCCATATGATTTTCAGATGGTAAAGGAAATTGGTAGATCAGGCGGATAATCATCGTGGATGTCTGATGATGTTGTTCAGAAGAACAATGAAAGCTCTACAAACCAAAAATATCCAGTTTCATGAAGAACGAAACTCTACCAAATACTCAGTTTCCTAAAGGCAAATGGGTGAGGTCGCGCAAAATCACTAGATCAATCAGAGTTAGACATTAACACCGTTGGATATCAGTCGGCCCAGTGGTCCGATGGTAAGGCGTTCGCCTACATTGCCAAAGGTCCCGGGTTCGAATCCTGCGAGGAGCAGGAGTCGTGGCTGCGCACTGCTGAGGAGTCCCATACCAGGACGAAACGGCCGTGTTTCAGTGCTTCCAGGTGTCTAACGGTGTTGGTCTAACAATGATTGATTGATGATTTCAAATGTCCAATAAATGTTAATTTTGTCTTTTAATTTTTTACAGACTGAATGACACTAAACCAGTGAAAAAACCTTTCCATCAATCAAAGTTATTTTTAAGACAACAACCAACGCTAAATGCTCCTATGTCAATCATGTCTACTATCATGGATACGAAATTACAACCATTATGTTGGTCGGATTTGCTGGCAAAATATGCACACAAAACTTATACTACTACTGATAATACTAATACTACTGATGAATTACTATTCACAGCATCGTCATTGACCAATAAAAATTCCATAGATGATGATTCAATGATTCAATCTAGTAGTTTTACAAAGAAACCATTATGGCAACCAGCTGAAGCGATTGTATCATGATGGTTATCGATTTCTCGCTGTCTGTCTCTCTCACTGTGTGTGTGTGTCTCACTGTCGCATTCTTTTTTCATTGTTGTGCACGTTGTCATTGATATTGTTACTTGTGAAACTGGATATATAAATATAGAGATAAATTTATCTTTCTGTCAGAATTTTATTGAAAATAAAGAATTGAGTTTTTTGCAAACATCGGTGTTCAGCAGTTTAGAATACATGTATATATATATATATATATATATATATATATATATATATATATATATATATATATACATATTCCATTCTTGTCTAACTTTGTCGTAGACATCCTCTTAGAGTTAACATTAAGCTCGTCAGATTTTTCAGGGGTTGACCTTCTACCAGGAAAGTCGCTTACTGATCTAGAATATGCCGACGACATAGTTTTATTCGGTGAAGACGCTGACAAAATGCACAGTCTTCTGACTACCTACCATAAGCAACAATGCAAGCATTTTTGGGATGCGGTTTTCCCCCTCGAAATGCAAAATGTTGCTTCAAGACTGGGTTGCATCGGCACCTGAACTAGTGATAGAGAGTGAAGTAGTCGAGCGTGTTGATCACTTCACTTATATTGGGAGTCTCATCAGCCCTGATAGCCTGGTGACTGACGAAATCTCAGCTCGGATACAGAAGGCTCGATTGGCTTTTGTCAATCTGTGTCATTTATGGCGCAGGCGAGATATCCGTTTGCTGACTAAAGGACGAGTGTACTGTGCAGAAGTTCGCTCTGTCTTACTTTATGGCTGTGAAACATGGCCACTGAGAGTAGAAGATGTTCGTAGGTTACTAGTATTCGATCATAGATGTCTTTAGAAGCATTGCTCGTATATCGTGGGACAACCGAGTAAGCAATGCTCTCGTTAGGAATCGAGTATTAGGTTAGGATGGCAGATCAATAGATGAAGCGGCGAAACTTCATCAGTTGAGGTGGTTGTGACATGTGTTACTTATGCCTAACCACCGACTGCCTCGACGAGCTATGTTTTGTGGTGTAGTATTAGGTTGGAAGAGTTGAATTTTTGCAAACATCGGTGTTCAGCAGTATAGAATGTATTTATCTCTGTAGAGAGAGGATTTATAGCGTGCACTATTGTAACACGTGTAATCAGCAGTCAATGAAGGGCGGAGAAGATCTAACAAAAAGCACAACACACACAAGGTTAGTTTAACGCCTCATACCAAGAGAGAACACGAAATGGTTGTCACGGCACTGTTTTTCATTTGAAAATTAAATAACGCGGTGTTTTTTTACAGGAATAGGGTGGTGGGGTAGTGTACCAATGTCTTATGAGTCATCCTGTAAGTGTGGAGCAAGCACTCAGGGCTTGTTCTTCAGCTTCTAAAGCGTTTCTGTTTGATCGCCTTGAGTTGGAAAGAAAACAGAACGAGTTAGCAACATCATATATAGTAGTGACTTTGACTCCGTTACACTATACTTTCATTGTGTATATCATGAAGCAATCTCAAGGTAGATGACGATTATTAAGTGTTTGAGACGTTAGATCCCCAGAACGCACTTGGACTAGCCTATCGTGTCACTGGATCATTTGTCTTCGCTCTCACTTCCCGAGTTAGGTGAACTCGCAATGGCTTCAAGCATATCAGTTGACGAGCATTTCAGTAAGCTTCAAACAGTGAATGGTTGTTTCATCCGAGTATGACATAACTAAGCAGTGTGTGTACACAATCGCATTACATGAGATCTACAGTGTCGTACACGAACACTCAAGCCACTAGGCTAATGAGTAAGGCATTTATTGATATATACATGACTAATAACGATATTACGCAAGCGTCTTCTATCATGTATGGTAGAATGAACAGTTGAAATTCATAGGTTTTTATTAGAACACCGAAAAAAATTGCGTTTTAAAGCTGATCAGTCAGTCAGTCAGATGCAACGTAGAACTTCGTACGTAAGTACATCAGTTCATGTTGCCATACCATATCAGCACAGAGATATAATTTGAAATGGTCATCCAGTGCTTCCAGGGGTCAGATGATTTTTTATTTGAAAATGTTCAAATTAGAATGGATTGTCAACACTACGATGCAGCTGATGAGTTTCAAGTGAAACGAACTACACATTCAATGCTTCCAGGTTTCGAATGGTTGTCTCACAATGATAGATTCATTGTTTCAAAATCATTCCTATATACAGTAAGCAGATAAAAACGGTCGTTTATCTTATCGTCTATAAGAGTTGAAGAGGCAAATATTATTTCTATGAAAATTTTTTAGATTCTCAAGACATACTCTCATGATGTAAATTAATTTGATTGTACTTACACAACCTACAACATGGGACTGACGTATAGATTTAAAGGTCGTACTTGTAAACACCACGCTTTGCTATATACACTGATAAGTTTACTCGTTGATTTTATAACATCATAAGAAATGAGACTAATGCTCATTTCTGATAAAAGTTACCACGAATAAGTCACCAGTAGTCCTTTGCTCAATCATACTGTTAGGAATCAATTATATGACATAAGAATTATCTGATCACTGATTCGTTGGAACCCCTTAATAAGTCATTAAACCACACCTAGGATCTTTAGGTATATTAAGGTGACTATTGAGTTGATACCTAAAAGGTCCGCATATAGATTTCACATCAGTTCGTCACATAACATGACGGTCATTCAATACTTACAAAAATGTCTATATTGACATTGTCCTGCGAAAATATTTTTATTTGATCCAATTTTTACTACTCATAACATAATGTTAGTAGTATATATATATGTTCTAATTTCAGTTGAGGTTAATAATAAATTAGAGTAAATGTACAAATTAATTAATGCTTTCATTTGTTTAATCATGAAGTAAACTAATTTAGACCATCATTGAAAACCAGAAGGCATATGATGGCTATTTCGTTTTAGTATGAGACTACTCAACAGTGAGTATTCACAACTCTCTCCTCATCGTGGATCGAACCCGAGACTTACGGATTCAATAAACATTGAATATCTCGGTTCATTGATCTGAGTAAGGTGAAGATGAAGAAGCGACACTCTGATCCTCTTCAGTGAGTTCGTGAACAAACACTCCTGATGAGCCCGTACCAAAATGAAGCCGTCCTCCAATCGTTTCAAGTTTTCAATGGAAATTCCACTATCTCCATGAATTCTCTCACCTGTTCATCAACTTTTCTATCTCATAAATTTGATTTGCATTCAATTTTTCATCTTCTCAGCTTTCACTAACTTCATATTCTTATTTCTCTAAAAGAGAAACGGGAGTAAAAACTGTTAGCATATTCACCAAATATCCTAAGAGAATTATTGGTCAAATCCTATTGGCCAAAATTATGGTCGTTTTAACTGTCAAAGTCAAATACTTCAATGTTGTCTCTTATTGGCCATTCGGACTGTCAATGTCATTTCAAATGTTCTTACTGATTGGTTGTCCTGACTATCAATATCACTTCAAATATTGCTTCCTATTGGTCGTCTTAACTGTCAATGCCACAGAATTCGATGCTGTTTCCTATTCGACCTAAATGTATAAATATGCATTATCTGTAACGTTTTATGACCAGGAGAAGGACAAGGACTCGGTCCCGGATCCCTAGTACGGGATCCCTAGCCTCTTCTGAATTCGGACCTCGTACTTTCTGAATGCTTGTAGAATACACGTTCTACTTCATATCAAGTCTTCTTATTCAAACTAAATATGGGGGTTGGGATAATCGGATTTGAGTAGGATGTCGTGTAACCGGATCCTCGATCCTCGCTCTCTTGTTTCCCGACTAAGGCAGTAAACTCGTAATAGTTCAAGTAGTATATCAAGTTGACGTGTTTATGTGCAGGCGTACCAAAAACTAAATCGCCCAATTCTTATTGGAATTGGTAGTAAAAAATTTTCTTTTTCTGCCGGATATAAATTCTATTTCATAGGTTTACCTAGTTCAAGGTTATTCATTAGAAAAAAATTGTTTTCTTTTTACTGTACTTATTCATTCAATCTATTGTTAGTTGTATTTTCTATCTCTTCGTGCTTGTTACTGTATCTTAAGATTTTTTTTCTATATAAGTAAGATCAACAACAACATTTAGGCAACAAGTTCATTTAATCCATCTAAACTATTCATTACGTGAAGTAGTAGTAGTAGTAGTTAAGAAAATTCTTGAAATTAATTAGGCCAGTTATAAATAATAGTAATAATCATAATAATAATAATAGTTAGGAGTGATTTTTGAATTTCAAATGATGAAGTACTACTACATTGTTTAATTAATGTGGTTGGTTTATTGTTTTGTTTTTTTTCGTGGTTTGTTCAATGTTCAATGCTATTTATTGTTTGTTTAATTATTCATCATGCACATATTGAATTTTGAATGAAAACAATGCTACTACAGTTTATAGTTATGGTATAATAATAACTAACTAACTAATGGGAAAAATTCAATCTTTTGTGGGAGAATTAGAATATTTCTTTTTTAAGGACAGTTTTCGACAAAAAAATGTTGACTTAACCAGTAAAACGTACTTAACATATTTCATTGTATTACAAATGAATAAAACTCTACTGATCTACTCACCCGTCGTGACAGGTAGTTGCAAAACAGAGTTTTGTCTATCTAGGCAGGTGTGCCTGAGAAAATAGTTAACATCATACGGAAATCTTATGATGGATTCAACTGCAAAATCGTACACGGAGGTCAGCTGGAAGACTCTTTCGGTGTCAGGCAAGGTTGCTTACTCTCACTCTTTCTCTTTCTCCTGGTCATCGACTGGATTATGAAGACGTCAGAATCTCGAGGGAAGCACGGTATCAACTGGACAGTTAGGACGCAGATGGACGATCTCAACTTCGCAGATGACCTGGCTCTTCTATCGCACACGCAACAACAAATGCAAGAGAAGACGACCAGTGTAGCAGAAGCCTCTGCAGCAGTAGGTCTCAACATACATAAAGGAAAAAGCAAAATTCTCCGATGCAACACGACATGCACCAACCAAATCACTCTTGATGGAGATGCGTTGGAGGAAGTTAACACCTTTACATATCTGGGCAGCATCATCGACGAGAAAGGTGGATCCGATGCAGATGTGGGGTCGCGGATTGGCAAAGCAAGGGCTGCATTTCTACAGTTGAAAAATATCTGGAACTCCAAACAACTTTCAACCAAAACCAAAATCAGGATTTTCAATACAAATGTCAAGACAGTTCTACTGTACGGAGCGGAAACATGGAGAACTACGAAAGCCGTCATCCAGAAGATACAAGTGTTTATTAACAGTTCTCTACGCAAAATACTTCGGATTCGTTGACCAGACACTATCAGCAATAACGTACTGAGGGAGAGAACAAACCAGATTTCAGTGGAGGAGGAAATCAGGAAGAAGCGATGGAAGTGGATAGGACACACACCGAGGAAAGCACCCAACTGCGTCACGAGACAAGCCCTCACATGGAACCATCAAGGCAAAAGGAAAAGAGGAAAGCCAAGAAACACATTACGCTGAGAAATAGAGAAGGATATGAGAAGAATGAACAAACATAGTGTTTTAGTTATGTATTTTTGAGTAAGGTGTACACACAATCTTTAGGGGACTTATACTCCCGTATATTGTTCAAATATGTGTCTAGAAATTTCGCAAATATATATATATATATATATATATATATATATATATATATATATATATATATAGAGAGAGAGAGAGAGAGAGAGAGAGAGGCGTTAACACTGAATTATTCAGGGTGTGACCCTAGAATTGAAAATTATTCTCTGATCAGATCTGATTGACAACATATCAATATGATCACCGGTCTAAGTGACTCAACATCTTGTCTATTATATTTAGTTGTAAAGTAGTGATTAGAGATAGTCAATAGGAAACCCTGGACAGAATTCATGTCAGTCGTTATACAATAAAGCTTGGCCTGGAGCCAATCTATGGTTACTGCCGGTACTAGGCCTAGATAAAAGATGATGGTTGGGCATGGGCTTAGTGACTTCAGACCGTAGAAATTCAACTCGCTACAAATAGCGCTAACTAGAAAAACAGTTCTCTAGTCGGTGGCCTATACTACCCGACACAATCATCAGCAGGAAATCCTGACACAACTTTACCATTAGTTCTTACAAAAGGGTCGATAAATCTTCAGATTCAATTACCAAGACTAAAGAAACACTTCTTGTCTGAGATTGGTGAGAAATTGAAATACAAATTAGGAATAGAAAATATTATATTTGGAACATTCAGTGCTTAAAGATAACTTAACGTTCATGAGAAATCTCATTAGAATACTATGACGGTTGTATAGAGTGATATAAATCTCCTGCACCTCGTAGGAGTCTCACAGGATTCGAACCTTAGACCGTCATCCCATAGTAATAGTGGTAGTAAGGGTATTAGGAGTAATCGGAGAGATTAGGGTTCGAAGAGATTATTCGAGAAGTAGGATCTTGTGAAATAAGCCTTAAAAGAGAAAGATATAGGTGATGAGGAATTCATAAGTTTAGGATTTGAGGTAACACAAAGAATGAATGTATCTGCGAAATTGCAAATGGTTTTGAGCCATGTCATTCAGGGTTTCTAACCATCGATTATTATCATCTCTCAGACCACAACCAGGTAGTCGACACCGGTTCAGTGAGAACGAAAATTTCTGTTTTTTTGCGATTTACGTGTTTAGGGTTCACAGATTCGCACAGCTGAGGAGTTGCATACAATAACGAAACCGACATCCAATGCTTCCAGTTTTCTCATGATGTTCTATCATTGGTGAATTCATGATTTTAATGAAACCCAATAATTTGTAATTATCAATCGATCATTGTTAAACCATCAATGGAAACCTGAAAGCACTGAACTGTCGTTTTGTCCCAAAAGTGGGACTCATCAACAGTGAGCACCCACGACTCCCGCACCTCTCAGGAGTGGCGCGAAATCTCTTGATCAATTAGAGTTAGACATGAACACCCTCGGAGGCCGGCCCAGCGGCCCAGATGTTAGGCATTCGCGCGCAGAACCGACGGTCGAGGATGCGCATCGCTGATGAGTCCTATTTTCAGGAAGAAACGGCAGTCCAGTGCTTCCAAGTTTCCCTAATGGTGTTCTAACAATGATCGATTGATGATTTCAAATGTGTAAAAACAATAATCTCTACAACTCCAATTGCAAAAACTCAATAATCTCCACAACAATACAGGGCGAACTTCAATCAAAGACAGCAAAAATATTAAAACACTCACTAAAAATCTATAATTCAATAAATCAATCAGAATAACAAGTTTCCATAATCTAATTTACTGATTTTTTTCTAACAAATCGTTTACACATATCGAATTATTGATTAGCTGGCAGATTGATAATCCATTCAAAAAAAATTGATGAATTGAACATTGAGAAAATTATCGCATTAAAACGAAATCAATCTTGTTCAATTGAATTAGTATTGAGTAGTATAATTATTTCTGTATTATAGAGTTATGGAAGTATTTTTTTTCACTTAAAATCATTGTTAGACCACAGTTAGAAACCTGAAAGCACTGGAAGGCATTTTCGTCTTAGTTTGGGACTCTCCATCAGTGCGTATCCATGACCTTCGTTCGTGGGCATTGAATCCAGGCCTTCCGGTTTTGCATGTGAATGCTTAACCTCTAGACCACCAAGCCTTCATCCAACGGTATTAACATCTAACTTTGATCAATCTAAATAAGGACTTTGCAGAACCTCACTCATTTTCAAGGGTAGGTAACTGTTTACTTTTTACAGGGTAGGAGTCTAGTGATCGCAGGGGTCATAGACGCGCACTGCTGAAGAGTCCCATACTAAGATAAAACAACTATCCAGTGCTTCCAAGTTTTTAATGGTTGCCTAACAATGATTATTTCATGATTTCATATGTGTTTCTATTTATTGTGTAAAACAGTTTTGGCGATGGTAAGACACATTCAAACATATTCATTCATTCGAATACATTGAACATCTGTAGTGGAGGAGAGAGAACACAGGTGAGGGCAACCAAATTGTATTTACAGAGTTATTCAGTAAAATAGGAAAACCATATCGTAAGCAGTTAATTTGTAAATCTTCAATCCATCATCAATCCATTGTCTGACATTTCACTTATTCATGCGTTTCATACAAATTCCATTGTGTTCCCACTCTTCTTACTTTCTTGATCTTCCCGCATCTTCTGCTGCCAGACATTACGTTGACACTCGCGTCATATACTACTTATAAGTAGCGCGCACCACACATCTAATGGGATTATTTGCAAATCATGAAACTGGAGCGAACTAGAAATGATTAGAAGAATTAATTTTTTTATCTACTTGTTACTGTCAGTATTTACATGGAAATTTTCAATTGTACTGAATTGCTTCCTACATAAATTGTCCGCGCTTAGTCAATTTTATTGTCACCGTTCATTTGTCAATATTTTTTGTGAAAAAATTTGGTTTTTTTCAAGTGAATTATATTTCCGACATTTATTAAATAAAATGATAGCGAAGATTTGTTTTTTTAGGTTCTTAGAGATCGTCTAAAATAATATAGAAACACTAGTATGGCACTTGGAGAGATTGTTACATTTCGTTGACATGAAGAATCGATCCGAATTTACGAGCGAAAGATTAGACTTCAGACCACTGAGCTGGTTGGTATCCTGTGGTACTCGAGACCAAATATCTTGGTTCCGATACTTAACCAGGGAGGTTTTGGATGTTCACTGCTCAGTAGCCTCATAAAGGGAAGAAATAACTGTACAGCACTCACTAGTTTTCATTTGTTACTTAATTACTTCCGCCTGTTACCCCTAGTGTAGTATAATAGGCAGACGACCAGGATTTTCTAACCTAATCCGTTGTCCGTCCTCCTCTTCAGTTCTACCCAATCGCTATTCAATCTGTTCATATCCGCCTTCAGTTGTCGGTCTGCCTCTTTTCCATTGACCTTTAAGACTTCAAGTTAGAACATGGCTTATAACGTAGTTGAGACTTCTATCCACCTTCATTGCTTCTTACTCTTTTGAGATCTATTTTTTTTTCTATCCCACACTAGGTTGTTGCTGATGATGTCTGGCCTACGGATAAATAATATCTTTTGTAGACAACTGTTTATAAACACTTGTATCTTTTGGATGATAGCTTTGGAAGTTTTCCAAGTTTCCGTTCCATACAACAGAATTGCATCGACATTCGTATTGAAAACTGTGACCTTGGTGTTGGATGATAGTCGTTTTAAGTAATACATATGCTTCACTTGTAGAAATACTGTCCTTGTTTCGCCAATCAGATCTACATTGCTTATCAATGATTTTGTCCAGGTATGCAAAATAATCCCCGTCTTCCAAAGCTTCTCCATCAAATTTGATTTGGTTTTGGTTGTGGAGCTTTCATTATTCTACCACTGAACAACATCATCAGTACAAATTTCAGATAGCAGAAGTGAAGCATTCGAATTTCTCCACGTTTGACCTGTAGCTTGTTCTACTAACCTCGATCTTGATTGGTTGCCGTTGACCTTAAACCTGTCGTTGTTTTCACCTTTATTTTGATTGCATCCCTCTTTTGATCTGTTTCTTGATCCTATGTCACCTATGGTTTTCCTGATTGGTTAATAAATTGGGTCAATGTTGATGTGTTTGTTGATTGCTGATTGACCTGAGTGCCAAGCTTCTAAAAATTCCTTAATGTTCTTTCCACATTGTTCCAATCAAATGTGTGTCCATAATTGTCGGTGTGTATTGATATAAGCGAAGGTTTGTCATGGCGTTTGACTGCTAATTGGTGTTCACGTAAACGAAGCTGAAGAGGTCGTCCACTTTGTCCTATATAGTGTTTTTCATAATGAATTGCTTTCACAATGAAAGCTCCACAATCAAAACACCCAGATCAGAGAACCAAACACCAGAACCACCACCACAGATGTTCACTGTATTCAGAGCTTTCCCTCAGATGTTTACATTTTCATAATTCAATCAACCAGCAGTAGAAAAAGAAAGAGTCAGAGTTAACAATCTTGTCTGACACCAGTCTTCCCTTGGGAACGAGTCGGTCACCACCCCCAACATATATCCGTACACTTGATTCCGCTGAAACGGTCTAATTTTTGACAGTGGAAATTCATCTCTTAAACTTATATCTTTTATGATCCCTTTTTAAATTCAATGATTCCTGATGATTTCCCTGAAGAAGTACAAACCAGATAACCTAGTTTTTACATTGAAATACTTTGGAATGTACTACAAATATATATAATTCCTCATTCTAGATTATCGTAGTGACTGTACATAATTTTCATAATTCAAATCACAAAAGAGTGTCAAGTTGAGTGTTCTTTAACGGCTAGTAGCAATGAACAGCTTGTAGAGTGTGTACTTGTCATGTCGAACCCACAGGATTTGGTCTCAGCCTTGGAATAGCTGAATCGGTCACCATTCTCCCTCGAGTTATTCACAGGATCTTTCGGTTTTTTCAAATTATTCACTCATGTTCTTGGTTGCTTTTTATTCATGTGCCTAAGTTTATTGCTTATTTCTCTTGTGATGTGTGCTACTAATAAGAACGATATAAGTAGTATTAGTACTACTACTACTACCTATCTAGCTTATTATATTTAACTACATTTAATTAGTAATGCTTCATTTGATTGAGTTGTCTCGCTAACCTTTTCCGCTTCACTTAGCTTTGCTTTACTTTAGCGTTTTATATTCTTATGTCTATCTGCACAAACGATTGCCTGAAGTAAACTCATCCAACCGAATACATATGTGGCTTGTAATTAACGCCATCGTACAAACAGCGTTCGCATAAGTATGATGATATACGTGGACCAAAAGGGGGAAGATTTTTTTCATAGCCTAATAAGGACATTCATAAATAAAGGAGTCAGTTCACGGGCAATTAAATGCAGTCTTATCCTCGTAAATAATTAACTACTATTCAGCAGTGACAATCGAATACCCTACCATCAACAATCAAATTCATAACTTTCTTTCTGTCTCATACATCAGTGAATACGATCTCAATGATTTGAATACTAAACTTTCATACTTTAAACTATAGGGGTCCTACGTTCTAACTTTGGTGGGATAAGGGTCATGACTCGAACAGCACTGGTCGAGTGAGAGCTTATGGCGAACTGTCATCGGAATTCCTCACTTCAAGTGGTGTTCGTCAGGGATGTCCACTCTCTCCATTCTTGTTTAATTTTGTCATAGACATGCTCCTAGATATAACATTATCCTCGTCTGAATTTTCAGGAGTAGACCTTCTACCAGGAGGTTCGCTGATCGAATGAGAATATGCCGATGACATAGTCCTACTTGGTGAAGACGCTGACAAAATGCAGAGTCTTCTGAGTACCCTAAGCAACAATGGAAGCATGTTCGGGATGCGGTTTTCCCCCTCGAAATGCAAAATGTTGCTTCAAGACTGGGTTGCATCGGCACCTGAACTAGTGATAGGGAGTGAAGTAGTCGAACGTGTTGACCGCCTCACGTATCTGGGTAGTCTCATCAGCGCTGATGGCCTGGTGACTGATGAAATCTCAGCACAGGTGCAGAAAGCTCTATTGGCTTTTGCCAACCAGCGTCACCTATGGCTCTGGCAAGATATCTGTTTGCTAACCAAAGGACGAGTGTACTGTGCAGCAGTTCGCTCCGTCCTATTGTGCGGATGCGAGACTTGGCCGTTAAGAGTAGAGGACTTCCGTAGGTTACTAGTCTTCGATCATCGATGTCTCCGAAGCATTGCTCGTGTATCATCGGACAACCGTATAAGCAATGTTATCGTTAGGAAACGAGTTCTAGGTAAGAATGGCAAATCAATAAATGAAGTAGTGAAACTTCATCAGTTGAGGTGGTTGGGTCATGTGTTACGTATGGCTAACGACCGACTGCCTTGACGAGCTATGTTTTGTGGTGTAGGAGTAGATTGGAAGAAAGCGAGGTGCGGCCAGACCAAAACATGGGACAAATCCATGAAGTCATTGACAAGTAGACTGAGTGATGTCGGTAGATGTAGGCTATCTGGTTGGGGTCCGTGAGATGATAGTAACCGATGGTTAGAGACCTTGAATGACATGGCTCAAAATCGTTTGCAATGACGCAGGTGCATCCACTCTTTGTGTTCTATGAAATTCTAACCTTCTGAATTCCTCATAATCTCTATCTTTCTCTTTCTAAATTTATCTCACTGAATTATACTTCTCAAATCATATCATATCTTCGCTCCCTAATCTTCTCCATTAATGCTAATACTTCCATTATTGCTATCACTTTTGGATTTGAACTGAGAGTTGCGTCTCCGTGCTGATTGATGGGACATGGCAACCTGAACTGATGTATTTACGTACGAAGTTCTGCGTTGTATCTGTCTGATAAGGGTTATGAATGCTATACTACTGAAGTTTACTATATCAAAAAGACACAGTTGACAATTACTTACTTACTTACTTACTTACTTACGCCTGTTAACCCTAACCTAGAGTATAGGCCTCCGACTAGCGAATTAATTTTCTGGTTAACGTTTTTATCTAACGTATTTGATTTCTACGGTATGGGGGATTGCTAACCGCAATCATGCCCAACCCATCTCCTGTATTCGAGCTTGGTATTAGCAGTAATCCTAGAGGCGATAGAGCTCCAGGTCAATTTAATTAGTTCGAGAAGATTTTCAAAATATGTTTAATTCAAACTAACAATAACTTTTTTCCGCTCGTTGATCGATCGATCGGTCAATCATTCGAACAAACAAATTAACCATTTCGAACAACCTTCACATCCGCATTGTACACAAAACGCGCGCACACACACACACACACACGTAAATATTGTACTCATCAAAAACATGATGAACATCATGAAAATACATTAGGACATTAGTCTAGTGATCAATAATGAATCCTTCATGCCCAAATTATACATTTCTTTCTCTACACTGTAAAAAAAATGCATACTTCCCTCTGAGGCATTCATTGCTTAGCAACCACACAATTTAAAAAGTTCGATTGCTTTTAAACAATCAGAATCACAATTCAATGTTCAATAAACAAACAAACAAACAGATAAATGGTTACTAGGGTGTGTTTGTGTGTGTGTGTGTGTGTGTGTTTGTGTCAATTTACATTTTCTCTCTCTCTCTCTCGTTGGTACTTTCATGTTTTTTTGAAATTCTCGTTTATTATTTTAGTTATAAAAGAATTTCGATAATGTATTCGTTCGTTCGTTCAGTCGTTCGTTTTTTCCTTTTGATCAATGATTTGTTTGAATGAATAAATGAAAATTTATGTAAAGGTCGTTGTTTGAAGAAAAAAAATAAGCTTCAATCATAATTTTCACCTACTCTCATCCACTCTCTCGCTCTAGGTTACTTGGGGTAAAAATAAATAGACTGTCTTTCTGTTAGGGATGTTAGATCCCCAAAAACTCGCTTGATATATAATATCTTTATTTTGGATTTATTTTACGGACCGATCAGTTGACCTTGAGATCATCGCATTTCCCACCAGGAAAATCGTTGGCTATGATTGGTTACTGTGTTATTTTAGTGTGTGCTATTTTTTGTGACTGTCCCAAGGACATCTCTATAGAGTATAAATAACACGCAATTTGAGTGCTTGGATTGATTGTGTGCTGGCTGGATGTTCGTAGAATACACCTTCTACACTACTATATCAAGACTTCTTGCTGATACCTTTTGATTAAGGGATCACAGTAGCCTACCTGGACACTGGTTCATTGTTTTGTTCTCGTTATTCGACTAAGGTGAACTCGTAATAGTTTATAAGTTTACCTGTGGTGTGAGCTACTTATAAGTAGTATATGACGTGAGCGTCAACGTAATGTCTGGCAGCAGAAGATGGGGGAAGATCAAGAAAGGAAGAGTTAGAAGAACACAATGGAATTTGTATGAAACGCATGAATAGTGACAATGGATTGATGTTTTGCAACAGGAACAGTCCAGTTCGATAGGATGGACAGATATTTTGCAAATTAACGATTTACGATATGGTTTTCCGATTTTACTGAGTAACTCTGTAATTTTCGTTATAAACAATTCGGTTGCCCTCACCTGTGTTCTCTCTCCTTCACTACAGATGTTCAATGTATTTGAATGAATGATTATGTTTGAATGTGTCTTACCATCTCAAAAACTGTTTTACACAATAAACAGAAACACATATGAAATCACTATATCATCATTGTTAGGCAACTATTAAAAACTTGGCAGCACTGGATAGTTGCTTTTTCCGAGCACAGGATTCTTCAGCAGTGCGCGTCTATGACCCCAGCTCTCAGGAATTACGATCACTTGACTCCTACTCTGTAAGGTGTAGACAGTTACCTACCCTTGAAAATGAGTGAGGTTCTGCAAAGTCCTTATTTAGATTGATCAAAGTTAGATGTTAATACCGTTGGATGAAGGCTTAGTGGTGGTCTAGAGGTTAAGCGTTCTCATGCAAAACTGGAAGGCCTGGTTTCAATTCCCACGAACGAGGGTCATGGATGTGCACTGATGAAGAGTCCCAAACGAAGATGAAAAGGCCTTCCAGTGTAGTTCGTATCCTCTTGATGCCAAACTGCTTTAGACGGGCTTTAAACTCGTTACTTTCAAAACAGGGACCCTGGTCAGTTAATATCACCTTCCGTATTCCGTGACACGCTACAATATGCCGGATTACCACTTCGGTCATTGTTCTTGCCCGCTGGTCTGGGATGGGTAAGGCATCTATCCAACGTGTAGCGTTCACTAGTTCCCGCTGCTGGGACACGGCGGCAGGCACACTCTCGATAAATTGCGACGCCAACAACTGTGCCCCCGACTCCACATCCATACTCGGCAGCACTCGGCGCAGCAACATCGTGAGCTCCACAGCCAGCACCAGTGGGTCACAATCGAAAGACAACCTTGCCAACTGGAACCTCTGCGGCGCCTCCTCCCTGTGCACTGGGCCGACGAACTCCGTCACTATTCGCTCCGTGACCGTCTCCCACGCCGCCTTCCCGGCGGCACCGTCCAAGCTGTCGTAGATAGCCTTTGCCTCACCTACCCGCAGCGTCCCCAGCACCACCAACTCCGCCCCGGGCCCCTTCACACCCACCAGCCTCTGCACGGCCTCAAACTCCTCCAGGAGGCTCCGCGAATCTCCGTCCTCAAACTCTTTCGGCCACGGGAGCTCCCTCCTTCGTGCAGACAGCGACACCAAATGTAATGAAGGAGAACACTGATGAAGAGTTCTACACTAAGACGAAATGGCTTTCCACTGCTTTCATTTTTTCTAATTGTGGTCTAACAATGATTTTAAGTGAAAAAAATACTTCCATATCTCTACAATACAGAAATAATTATACTACTCAATACTAATTCAACTGAACAAGATTGATTTTGTTTTAATGCGATAATTTTCTCAATGTTCAATTCATCAATATTTTTTGAATGGATTATTAATCTGCCAGTTAATCAATAATTTCATATATGTGTGAACTGATTTGTTAAAAACATCAGGAAATTAGATTATGGAAACTTGTTATTCTGATTGATTTATTGAATTATAGATTTTATAGTGAGTGTTTTAATATGTTTGCCGTTTTTGATTGAAGTTCACCCTGTATTGTTGTGGAGATTATTGAGTTTTTGCAATTGGAGTTGTAGAGATTATTGTTTTTACACATTCGAAATCATCAGTCGATCATTGTTGTTAGACCACCATTAGAAACCTGTAATCACTGGACTGCCGTTTTTTTCTGAAAGTGCACAGTGCGCATCCTCGACTCCTGCACCTCGCATGATTCAAACCCGAAACCTTCGATTTTGCGCGCGAATGCCTAACATCTGGGCCGCTGGGCCGGCATCCAGAGGTGTTCATGTCTAACTCTAATTGATCGAGAGATTTTGCGCCACTCCTGAGAGGTGCGGGAGTCGTGGGTGCGCACTGTTGATGAGTCCCACTTTTAGGACGAAAAGGCAGTCCAATGCTTTCAGGTTTCCGTCGGTGGTTTAACAATGATCGATTGATAATTACAAATTATTGGGTTTCATTGAAATCATGACATCGTCAATGGTAGAAGATCAATGGAAACCTGGGATCATTGGATGTCTGTTTCGTTCTTGTATACAACTCCTCAGCTGTGCGAATCTGTAAACCCTAAACACGGAAATTGTAAAAACAGAAAATCTCGTGCTCACAGAGCTGTCATCCGATGGTCTTAATGTTTAACGTGAATGAATCCACAATATTTTGTGACCGTAATCGATTGTCTCCAATCAGTAACGACCTTAGACACGGTACGGTTAAACTCCACTGATTACGACTTCTCACTAGAATTCTGAGAATTCACTCATGAGGCTGGTTGCTAGTGAGCATATGAGAATAGTTAGTAGAGTATTTTTTTAAAATAAAACTCAACAGTCTTCACAACCATTTCCTCATTCGTGACTAGCTTCATGAAGGAATTCTCGTAATTCTAGTGAGAAGTTGTGGTAAGTGGAATTCAATTGTGTAACAGTAAGGTAGTTAGGTACCCACCGAAGACAATGAATCATGATCGCACAATATCCTCAAATGATTCAAATGAGACATTAACGCCACTGGATGACGACGGCTCCGTGAGACTGAAAATATCTGTTTTCGATTTTCACATTCACAATCGAAACTATGGACAGCTGATAAGTTGAATACAAGAATGACACGCTGATTTCATTTGATCAAATGCATCTCTGAGTTAGGTTATTTGTGAAAAGGATCAACTTGATATTCAAATATCCTTTCTAATCGATGTGAGCATATGTGATCAATGAATTTGTTGAGTACATTAGATGTTCATTCAAATCAAATGCCACAGTTTCAGTTGGACATTTCACATCGGATGAAGTATATTTACAATTTTAAAAGATCACATATTCGACATTTTGATGTAGAGTTATGGAGGGTCCAAAATGAGGTTTGAACTGAGGAACAACTTTCTAGGTAGTTTAAATACACCTCTCGACCCATTTTAGATCCAAAACAAGTTATTTGGGTATAAGACGGTTCTAATATTCATCATAAATATAAATATATACATCATTACCTAAACAAACATTACCACTCAGTTATTCCGTCAACAATTGTTCAATTAATCAAATCAACAGAAACAAATAACTGATATTCTATCCCTCATGGATAGATCAGATTCGTTCAACAGATAATATTTGGTTGCTTTATAACACAGAATGTTTCCTATTCTGGAAGAGTGCTTCAATTCACAACTGAAATGCACAATTCTAGTCTGTAAAAGTAATCCAATCAAAAGAGGAACAAATCAATATGGCTGTCGCTATGACTAAGTATCAGCTTAAACAACATAATAAATGCAGTTCAGAACGAAACATAGAAACTCACTGAAGGCACAAAAAAAATAGAAACTATAATCAAAAATACAAATATTATCATCTCCGAAATGGAATCGAACAGGCTGACAAAATGTACAACTGAAGGAATCCATAACAACAAATTACAAATGTATGCATGGAAGAATTTTCACAAACAATGCCTTCAAAACCAGATATTACACAAAGGTGGTAAGGTCATGCAAAGACCCATAGTTAGATACTTACACCATCATATGCCAGAGGTTAGGCGTTCATGTGCAAAACCAAAGATCCTAGGTTCGAATCCCATGGATAGCAAGAGCTGTGAACTCACACTGTCACTGATGAGTCCCTTATCAGGAAGAAACGACTGTCCAGTGCGCTTCCAGATTCCTATTACTGATCTAACAATGACTGGTTCATGTTTCACCAATGTTGATGACGATGCTTGCAAAGAAGTGCGTACAACGAGTTGATTTATCTAAAAGATTCAATCCTACTAAATTTTTTGTCTTACAGTAAAAAAAATCCACTATTTCCGTTTGGTTTTACAGTTTCTAAATTTCTATTTTGGTTATTGATATTAATAGAGAAACATTTTATGGTTTTTGCAGTACCTTACATACGCACACACACACACACACACCTGTATATACATACGGAAACTTAGGGAAAGTAACTCAGCATTAGAAGTACATTGGTCGTTTAAGCATGACCACATTTATATACGTAAATATATATATACAAAGTTGTAATTGGTAAACTATATTGATTGCCTGTTTTAAATAACAGATTTATTTTCAGAAAAAATATATTGAACGTTGAATGGTCTACTGGTTAGACGCTTATTACCGTGAGACCTATCAACTATGGATTAGATCTACAGTGGAATTGTAGATCTATACTTACTTACCGACTCATGCCTGTTACCTCCAATGGAGCATAGGCCACCGACTAGTTTTCGCCAACCTACTCTGTCTTGGGCTTTCCTTTCCAATTCTGTCCAATTTTTGTTCATTCTTCTCATATCTTTCTCTGTTTCTCATTTCCTTTTACCTTGAGGGTTCCATGTGAGAGCTAATCCTGTGAGGCAGTTGAGTGCTTTCCTCAACGTGTGTCCTACGCTGGCATCTGGTTTGTTCTCTCCCACAGTTCGTTGTTGCTGATGGTGTCTGGCCAACGAATCCGAAGTATTTTGCGTAGACAATTGTTCATAAATACTTGTATCTTCTGGATGATGGTTTTGGTAGTTCTCCAAGTTTCCACTCCAAACAGTAGAACTGCGTTGACATTTGTATTGAAAATCCTGATTTTGGTTTCGGTTGAAAGTTGTTTGAAGCTCCAGATATTTTTCAACTGTAGAAGTGCAGCCCTTGCTTTGCTGATCCGTGCCTTTACATCTGCATCGGATCCACCTTGATTGTCGATGATGCTGCCCAGATATGTAGAGATCTATACCAGTATTCAGGCATATTAGATGAGGATAGAAAACAGCAGCTGCCCAGTACTTTCAGGTTTTCAATATTTTGTTTAAATAACAGTATTTTTTAAATATAAACTATAAAATGAAGTAAGAATGTTTGAATGATCGTATAGTTTAAACGAATGCTAAGATATTTACAAGTTCTAGGTTCAGTTTGAGGCATGATCGTGAGAAAGCATTGTTGTAGAGTGAAAGAATAGTAGTTGTCCAGTACTCTCTGATTTTCAGTGATACCCTTATTAACTACGACATAAATGTTTAGAAGCTCTTTAGCAGTACATTAATTATATAAAATTTATAAGAAAACTACAATTTCAATCAAATGAGTAAAATTTTGTTTTTATAAAAAAAGTTATTGTTAACTACTTACTTACTTACTTCTTTACTTACTTACTTCTTTACTTACTTACTTACTTACTTACTTACTTATGCACTTACTTACTTACTTATGCACTTACTTACCTACTTACTTACTTACTTATGCACTTACTTACCTACTTACTTACTTACTTATGCACTTACTTACCTACTTACTTACTTACTTATGCACTTACTTACCTACTTACTTACTTACTTATGCACTTACTTACTTACTTACTTACTTACTTACTTACTTACTTACTTACTTATTTACTTACTTACTTACTTACTTACCAACTTACTTACTTACTTACTTACTTACTTACTTACTTACTTACTTACTTACTTACTTACTCACTTGCTTACTTACTTACTTACTTACTTACTTACTTACTTACTTACTTACTTACTTACTTACTTACTTACTTACTTACTTACTTACTTATGCACTTACTTACTTACTTATGCACTTACTTACTTACTTACTTATGCACTTACTTACTTACGCCTATCAACCTTTGATTGTGCATAGACTACTGACAAGCGTTCTTCAACCTACTCTGTCCAATTCCTTAGTTTAACAGTATCATGTTCATGATAGTTCCTGTATATTTAATTATATCATATAAGATCATAGTTCCAAATTATCATGAATAATATTTCAACAATTATTCAGTGTTTTGATTAAAATTGGACTTAAGTAGACAGTATAATCTAGGAAAGTTGACTTTTAGTATTTGAGACCGGTCAGTTGTATTCATCTATTGAAAGTGACAATCATTGTTGAATATAGAAGTTACCGCTTTGGATTTCAATGTATAATCCATTATGCTAGTACGATTAAATAGTCAATAGTTTGTTTAGCTAATATTTCGTACATTCAATTTTTTCCTCGTTAAAGAAACTGTAGACTACTATTAATACGTTTCTATTAGTGTTATGTTAATCTTTGGAATATTACCGTAATACTGTCTACTAATCATCACTTATGGCGAAGGCGAGATATCCGTTTGCTTACTAAAGGACGAGTGTACTGTGCATTAGTTCGCTCCGTCCTACTTTATGGCTGTGAAACAAGGCCAGTCAGATTAGAAGATATCTGGGGGGTTGCTGGTTTTCGATCATATATGTCTCCGAAACATTGCTCGTGTATGTTGGAACGGCCGAGTTAGCAATGCTGTTGTTAGGAAACAGGTCCTAGGTTACGGATGGCATATCAATTGATGAAATAATTAATCTCCACAAGTTGAGGTGGTTGGGACACATGTGTTGCGTCTGCCAAACCACCGACTTCCTTAATGAGCTATGTTTTGTGGTGTAGGAATAGGTTGGAAGAAAGCTAGGGGCAGCCAAGCCAAGACATGGCACCTCTACTACTAAGAGATTCGAGGATAGAATCGCATCTCTGTGCTAATGTGATATGGCAAATTGAACTGATATATGTACGTACGAAGTCCTATATTGTTGTTGACTGACTGAGTGAGTTAATCACAAGTTGTTGAAGTTCAATTGTGACTGAAAAATGAATAAGCTTTATCGAAATTAATCTTGATTTATTTACACCCTTTGTTCATTTTAAGAAGATATGGATCATAGTTAACCATAGAATCCAGGATACACTTACCTACTAACTCCTGTTACTTCGTATCCTGCATAGGCTGCCAATCAATATTATTCAACCTACTGTATCCTGGACTCACCTTTCCCAGTTATTCCCAATTGCTATTCATCATTTTTGGTACGTACCTTTAATTACCGACGCAATGTGTTCTTTGATGCTGGTCGTTTCCTTTAACCTTGGGAATTCTAAGCTAGAGCTTGCCTCGTGATTAAGTTAGGTGATTTCTACTATGTTTGTCCAATCTACCTTCAGTGCTTCATCTTAACTTGTCCTTTAACTGGAAACTGGTTTATTCTCTGTCACAGTAGATTGTGGCTAATGATCAGGGAACGACAATTCCAACGTACCTTACATAGACAAATGTTGATAAACCCCTCTATCTTTTGAATGATGTCTCATGTAGTTTTTCAAAATTCCCGCCCCGTACAATAAAACTCGTCTAACGTTTATTCAGTATGCATGTTTTATCCAAACTCTGACTGCATCCGTACGTTCTCAAGCCAGTATAAAGGAGGAAGGTTGAGCATGGTTGTGGTTAGCGACTCCGTCCCGTGGAAGTACAACACGCCAGATAAAAAAGTTAAGCAGAATAATAATTCGCTTGTAGGTGGCCTATGCTCCATTAGGCGGTGACAGGCGTAAGTAAGTAAGTAAGTAAATAAGTAAGTAACGATTCATCCTATTCAGAACTCATCAGCCGGATTAACTTGCATCTTCCAAAATTGATGATCAGCTCGAGTCTTGTACAATTCACTAAAAGCATCCTTGTGTTATCGATTTTATTACTGAATTTAAAAAATCACTAACTTTTAATATAACTGTTCATCATTGATTGTAAACTGATTCCTATATTCTTCAGATTATTTATTCCAAAATGATTACTGACTTATATATATATTTAAATCAAGGTTTTCCAACTCTTCGAGGTGATGCAGCAAATTTGTAGCTCAAATGGATGATTATGGTCGAGTTGCCTTCTTTGAGCTGAATGTTTTAGTTGTGGAACTTTGATTGTTGTTCTTCTGAACAACATCATCAACAGCACAAACTTCAGGTGGCAGAAGTGTAGTATTCAATTTCCTCCACTTACCTAAAACCAGTCTTGAGGTCGACAAGAAAACTTACGAGTCATACGTGGAAAAAACTCGAATATTACACTTGTTCCACATGACGTTTGTGCTATTTATGATGTTGTGTTCAGAGGCAGAACACTTATGAAAGTCCCACTACGAACTCGTCCAGATGGATCCTATGTACCCATTAACACCAGTTAAGCATCTGACACTCATTTTTTATCCCCTGAATCTCGTGAACAACACCCGTACGACGACAAGGTTGTGAATAGGATTTCATGGACAGTGTTCATACATATGTGCCCAGTTGAGAGCATTTAAGGAGAGAGAGAGAGTAGACTCTCAACCGTACCGATGCATTTAGCGGATATCTTTTTTAACTTATGAAACCAAACTGATTGCGTTATTCAGTTTAACTACTGAATTTATGTAACCATTGGCTTTTATAAAGTTTTTATCATGATTTATCTACGCAAAATACTTCGGATTCACTGGCCAGACGCTATCACCAATAGCCTGCCTACTGAGGAAGAGAAAAAATCATATTCCATTCGAGGAGAAAATCAGCAAGAAGCGCTAGAAGTAAATAAGACAAACATTGCGGAAAGTTACTCAGCTACGTCACAAGACAAGCGCTCATCTGGAATCCTCAGTAATATGCTTGTCAATTGATATGGTTGAAACTATTACGAGTTCACCTTACTCGGTAAACGAGAGTGAAGACAAATTATCCAGTGACACGATAGGCTATTCTAATCCAATTATCCCCGACCCGCCTAACTATATCAAGAAGTCTTGATAAAGCATAGAAAGTGTATTCTACAAGCATCCAGAAAATACGAGCTTAACAGGCACACAAATCGAGCTTATTTATACAATGATAGAAACGTCCTTGGGAGAGCCACAAAAATAGCGTACTGAAATTATTCATCAACTAATAATAATCAAGGATTTTCCTAGTGGGAAGTGTAAGCTACTGCTCAACTGAGCAACTTATGAGCTAAAAAGTAAAAATCAAAAATTAGGACTTTTTCCAAGTGAGTTCTGGGCATCTAACAACCCTAACACTCAGGGCGTAAGTAAGTAAGTAAGTAAGTAAGTAAGTAAATTAATTGACTTTCATCATGTTTCATTACTTGCTTATCATCAAGTGACTTCAATAATCTACCATTAGACTTTTTATTCTAACAGGGTAGTTTTTCTCTCTCTACTGACTTTAACAATATTGATCATTAGTTATTGACCTACTTAAACACCGATGAAAAAAATTTGATATTTTTTTCCCTATCACAAAAATTAAATAATTTTTCTATAGATTCACCTAATTTTTAATGAACCAGAGTAAGATTGTAGTGGATAATAAAGGAAGGAGGGGAAAAAATGATTGGGAAAAACCCGCACAACTAAGGGGATTAAGTGTTTTTTTCTTGAAAAAATCATTGAAATTGACCTAAAAATGAGAATTTCATTTTTTATTTTGTTAAAATGAAATGATACTTAAATTGGGCGTGAAAATCAAATAATATTAATGAAATATCTAGTTAATTACTATGAATTTGCTTATTAAATTAGGTAGTTAGTTAGTTAGTTAGTTAGTTAGTTAGTTAGTTAGTTAGTTAGTTAGTTAGTGAAACATATATAATTTTATAATTTTCAATGAAACTTCACTAGTCTATAACAAAAATCAATAAAACCAAATGTGTTCCCTAGTAAAATTTGTGTTTAGAGGGAATTGTGTTTTTTTGGAATTCTAATGAAAAGTTATGACCTTAGGTACTTACTTACTTACACCTGTTACCCCCAATGGAACATAGGCCGCCCACCAGCTTTCTCCAGCCAACTCTGTCCTGAGCTTCTCTTTCCAGTTCTGTCCAATTTTTGTTCATTTCTCTCATATCTTTCTCTGTTTCTCGGCGTAATGTGTTCTTTGGCCTTCCTCGTTTCCTTTGACCTTGAGGGTTCCATGTGAGGGCTTGTCTCGTGACGCAGTTAGGTGCTTTTCGTAGTGTGTGTGTCCTATCCACCAATTCCAGTGCTTCTTCCTGATTTCTCCTCCTCCACTGCAGGAATCTGGTTTGTCCTGTCTCACAGTTCGTTGTTACTGATGGTGTCTGTCCAACGAATCCGAAGTATTTTGCAAAGACAATTATTAATGAATAGTTGTATCTTCTGGATGATGGCTTTTGTGGTTCCCCAAGTTTCCTCTTCATACAGTAGAAGTGTCTTGACATTTGTATTGAAAATCCTGATTTTGGTGTTGATTGATAATTGTTTTGAGTTTCAGATATTTTTCAATTGTAGAAATGCAGCTCTTGCTTTGCCAATCCGCCCCCTCACATCTGCATCCGATCCACCTTTCTCGTTGATGATGCGGCCAAGATATGTGATGGTGTTAACGTCCTCCAAGACATCTCCATCAAGAGTGATTTGGTTGGTGTATGTTGTGTTGTATCGGAGAATTTCGCTTTTTCCTTTATGTATGTTGAGACCTACTGCTGCAGAGGCTTCTGCTACACTGGTCGTCTTCTCTTGTATTTGTTGTTGCGTGGGCGATAGAAGAGCCAGGTCATCTGCGAAGTTGAGATCGTCCATCTAAGTCCTAACTGTCCAGTTGATACCGTGCTTCCCTCCAGAAGTCAACGTCTTCATAATCCAGTCGATGACCAGGTGAAAGAGAAAGAGTGAGAGTGAGCAACCTTGCCTCACACCGGTCTTCACCTCAAAAGAGTCTGTCAGCTGTCCTCCGTGTACGATTTTGCAGTTGAATCCATCATAAGAATTCCGTATGATGTTAACTATTTTCTCAGGCACACCGTAGTGTCGAAGAAGCCTCCACAGTGTTTTCCTATCCACGCTATCGAATGCTTTCTCGTAGTCGATGAAGTTGATGTAGAGTGGTGAGTTCCATTCAATCGATTGTTCCACAATGATCCGTAATGTAACAATTTGGTCAGTACACAATCGATCCTTACGAAATCCGGCCTGTTGATCTTGAAGTTGGACGTCTACGAAGAATGAACAAGAATTGGACAGAATTGAAAAAGGAAGCGCAGTACAGAGTTGGTTTGGACAATACTGGTCGGTGGCCTATGCTCCATCGGTAGTAACAAGCGTAAGTGCGTAAGTAAGTAAGTAAGCAAATGATGACTTGTGTTATTCTCAAATTTGTAGTGATCAATAAGAAAGGACAAGTGCGATCTGTTACTCTATGCTTGACAGAACACTTCACTAACTAACTGGCCTCGAACTCAGAGGATGAACAAAGGAAGATCAATGATCAGCAGTCCAAGTTTATTGGGTTCGTCACTTAGTTGATAAACGCGAAAGAGACAATTACCAGCGTCCAGATAGGCTACCTTGAATCCCAAACTAGGGTAAGAATGCTTCGTAAGCGTAGAAAGTATATTCTACAAACACCCAGCAATCATCATGCAATCAAGCATACAACTCTCGTTTTATTATTTATACATCATAGAAAACGTCCTTGAGATAGTTACGAACGTGTCACACTAAAATACATAGCAGCCAATCACAGCCATGGATTTTCGTGGTGGGAAATGAAATTTCAAGGTCGATTGATCAGCCCATGCCGGTAAACGTAGAATCCAAAATTAGGCATTTATCAAGCGAATTTTGGGGATCTAACATCCCCAACAAAGATAAAGAGTTTTATCGTATTTCAGACATTGCCTTATATACTTACATACATATAAAATCAGACCATATTATACCACAATAATTGGGAGTGAACAACTATACATAAGTGGACTAAAAGTAGTTGTAACTAAGGAAGAGAGATTGCAAATGGATAAACTGTCAATAACATAACAATATTAAATCGTTTGAAAATGTTAATATGGAAGGGAGTATGATATAAACTTGATAATCTATTTACGTAATCATTACTCAATAAGACTATCTATATTGTTAGGATATTCATCTAATATCCTAAGAGAATTATTTATGTAAGCCTAATTCTATTGACCACTTCCTACTGGTCAATATTATGGTCGTCCCAGCTATCAATGTCACGTACTTCAATGTAGTTTCCTACTGGTCATCCTAAGTATCAATGTCACAGACTTCCATGTTGGTTCCTATTGGACGTAACTGTAGAAATATGCCTTATCTGTAACGTTTTATGACCCGGACCCAGATCCCTAATCTGGGATGCTGATTCTCTTTTGTGCACTCAGACCTCGTACTTTCTGTGTACTCGTAGAATAAATGTTCTACTTCCTATCAAGTCTTCTTCTTTCACTGAATTTATGTTGGGACACTGGGATTAGAGCAGCATGTCGTGTCTCCGGATCCTTGATGCTCGCTCCCATTTTCCGACTAAGGTAAACTCGTATTAGTTCAAGCACATCAGAACGATATGTTTACATGCAATGCGTAACCTATATACACTAATTATACCACATAAATTGGTTCTCAAAGTCGGGCATTCCTTGATTCTCTGTTCAGATATAACAAGTTGTATAACATTGAAAAACAAATCTTGTTCATATGAAATTTGACTGAATTTCATTTTTGTAAAAAGTATACTTTAGTTTAAACTACTTATTTGTAAAGTACAAATTAGGAAGCTAAGAAACTTTCGGATTTTTCAAAGTCACTACTTACTAACGCTTGTTACCTCTAATTAAGCATAGGCCACGGACCAGCATTCTACAACCAACTCTTTCCTGAGCCTTTCAATCTATTTCTTTCCAAACACTGTTTATACTTTTGACATCTACTTCCGATTCTCGACGTAATAAGTCTTCCTCTTTCATTGGCCTGAGAATTCCTAAGTGATGGCTTGTCATGTACGAGTTGAGTGTTTCCTCTGTGTGGGTCCTATTCACTTCCAGTGTTTCTTTCTAATTTTCCTCCTCAACTGATATCTGAATTATTCTATCCCACAGTAAGTTGTTGCTGATGGTGTCTGTTCAACGAATCCGAAGTATTTTTTGTGTAGACAACTGTTCATGAGCACTTGTATCTTTTGGATAATGACTTTAGAAGCTCCTCAAGATTTCTATCCAGAGAACAGATTTGTTTTAACGCTCGTATTGAAATTTATCACTTTGGTGTTGTGTCGATAGTTGTTTTGAGTTCCAAAATACATCAGTTTATATTGGATATTGTTATATTTACACAACTTTAAAAATTATTGTACATAGATTTCGTTAAAAGAAGATTTTAACGGTCTGATCAATTTTCTGAATATATAGAAGCCCTACCAGGGTTACTTTACTGACGATCGCAAACCCGGAAAAAGGAGGAAGATTGGGAATAAGATTTGCTGCCCCAATTTGTAGGAAAAAATCAACTTACTAAAATGACTTTAAACCAGAATCAGTCGTAGGGAAATTTGTCGTCCACCGATTGTTGATTACCTACATACTTACTTACGCCTGCTAACCCTGATGGAGCATAGGTCGTCAACCATTCTGGTTAGAGTCTTTTCAACGGTTTGGATTTCTATGGAGTCACTTAACAGCCCATGCCTAACCCTCCTCCTTTATACGAGCTTGGGGACCGGCAGTAACCCTAGAAAGTCGCCAGGTGAAGTGGATTGTTGATTAACTTGAAAAATAGGCTTTCAACTAGGGCTTTGTAAACAGTTGTTTCATTGATCGTCTATTAGATCGATACTCATCGCTGAATATTCATTCAAAAATATGAATGAATAGTTTGACTAAAATTCACCTGATGATCAGTATACTAACTAAGGTCATCGTGATGAAAAATCTAATTATCAGGAGTGATAATTCTATCACAGAGGCAGAAGACTGACAGAATAAATTCATTCGAATATTATCGACACTTATGGTCAACAATTATCCAAAAACCTCACCATTTTTTTAAGAGATTGCCGAAATTGAAAAGTCAAACCCAATTAGAGTATTTACAGAGTAGATGCTTAAGAGGAGAACACAGGTGAGGGCAACCGAATTGTATTTAACGAAAACTACAGAGTTACTCAGTAAAATAGGAAAACTATATCGTAACCGTTAATTTGCAAATCTTCAATCCATCATCAATCCATTGTCTGACATTTCACTATTCATGCATTTCATACAAATTCCATTGTGTTCCCACTCTTCCTTTCTTGATCTTTCCCCATCTTCTGCTGCCAGACATTACGTTTACACTCGCGTCATATACTACTTATAAGTAGCGGGCACCACAGATGGAAGAACACTACTGTAAGTAAACGTCCGAAGAAACATGATACGAGAGTCTATTTCTGTGTCAGTGATACCATAACATCAGTGTTAGAGGAAGTTAAAGTTGAGCTTCTAAAGAAAGAACCACAGAGGGTTATCTGTGAGATAACTTGTCGGGACTGTAATGCAATTTATGTGGGCGAAACATCTAGACGGTTGAATATGATGTTGAAGGGACACAATCAATATTTGAAACAGGTTCCCAGAACCTCGGTTGATCCGGAGGAACTGGAGAATAAATCGGCAAATAACATTATATACGCAAGAAGCAGATCACAAGATCAGATTTGATTGGATCGAAATACTTCAGAAAGGAACTATAGCATATCAAGGGAGATCGACAGTAGATACAATGCATATATATACAGGCTAATCAGAACAGTCTAATCGGAAAAGATGTTAGTATTGTCTTCGTCACTAAGTATGCTTGAGGCTATTACGAGTTTACCTTAGTCGATGAACGTGAACGAGACTTTTACCAGCGTCCAGATAGGCTACCTTGAATCCTACCCAAGCTGAAGATAGAAGGCCCTTTGTAAGCGTAGAAAGTGTATTCTACAAACACCCAGCAATCACAATTCAATCGAGCATACAACTCTTGTTTATTTATACATCATATAAACGTCTTTGAGACAGTTATGAAAATAGCTTACTAAACTACACAGCAGCAAATCACAGTCATGGATTTTGCTGGTCGGAATCGAAATTTCAAGGTCAACTGATCAGCCCATGCTGGCAAATGTAGAATCCAAAATAAGGCATTTAACAAGCGAGTTTTGGGGATCTAACATCCCCAACAGTTAGTCAACTAGTCACTCCAAGTCAATCAGTTATTCATCGCAAGTAACTGGAACACATCCCTATCTGCCCTGTTGTTTAATTCACATGTAAAGATTGTGTACATATCACAATTACAACTGTACTTTTTATGATTACAACAACTGATTGATATTCATTCCCCCTTGAATATCAAATATGAATAACGTCCCACTTCACTCATGTTAAAATCCTATCGCAAGTAGGTGTTATGGATGCGTACTGCTAATGACTCTCATACTGGTCGGATGATATAGCCGTCTAGTGCTTAAGGGTTTCAAATGGGTGGTGATCTAACTGTGGTGTGAGCTACTTATAAGTAGTATATGACGTGAGTGTCAACGTAATGTCTGGCAGCGGAAGATGAGGGAAGATCAAGAAAGGAAGAGCGGGAACACAATGGAATTTGTATGAAACGCATGAATAGTGACAATCGATTGGTGTTTTGCAACAGGAACAGTCCAGTTCGAAATGATGGACTGATATTTCGCAAATGAACGACTTACGATATGGTTTTCCTATTTTACTGAGTAACTCTGTAATTTCGTTAAATGCAATTCGGTTTCCCCACCTGTGTTCTCGTTCACTACATAACATTGATAGATTTATGATTTCAATGGTATCTTTTCTTTGTATAAGACTTTTTAATAGTACGTGACATTATGTGAATTTCTAGTGACAAACTGTAATCATCTGAGTTCAAATCAAACCAGTCATGAGAAAGATGAGATTTTCGATGGAATTCCAAGTTACTGAGTCTTAACACATTCATCTGAAGGTAACAAGATTATTATTCATACACCTGAAGATGTGGACTTCTTAACTCTTTTCATCAACACTCTGGGATTACGGTTAAACCTATCGACTTTGACGACTTTGCCAGTAGGCAAGGTTGCTTACTCTCACCCTTTCTCTTTCTCCTGGTCATCGACTGGATTATGAAGACGTCTACATCTAGAGGGAAGCACGGTATCAACTGGACAGTTAGGACGCAGCTGGACGATCTGGACTTCGCAAATGACCTGGCTCTTCTATCGCACACGCAACAACAAATGCAAGAGAAGACAACCAGTGTAGCAGTAGCCTCTGCAACAGTAGGTCTCAACATACATAAAGAAAAAAGCAATAGTCTCCGATGCAACACAACATGCACCAACCAAATCACTCTTGATGGAGATGCATTGGAGGACGTTAACACCATCACATATCTGGGCAGCATCATCGACAATCAAGGTGGATCCGATGCAGATGTGAGGGCGCGGATTGGCAAAGCATGTGCAGCATTTCTACAATTGAAAAATATCTGGAACTTCAAACAAATGTCAGTCAACACCAAAATCAGGATTTTCAATACAAATGTCAAGACAGTTCTACTGTATGGAACGGAAACTTGGCGAACTACGAAAGCCATCATCCATAAGATACAAGTGTTTATTAACAGTTGTCTACGCAAAATACTTCGTATTCGTTGGTCAGACACACCTTTCAGCAACAACCTACTGTGTGAGAGAACAAACCAGATTCCTGCAGTGGAGGAGGAAATCAGGAAGAAGCGGTGGAAGTGGATAGGACACACACTGAGGAAAGCACCCAACTGCGTCACGAGACAAGCCCTCGCATGGAACCCTCAAGGCAAAAGGAAAAGAGGAAGGCCAAAGAATACATTACGCCGAGAAATAGAGAAAGATATGAGAGGAATGAACAAACATTCGACAGAACTTGAAAGGGAAGCCCAGGACGGAGTTGGTTGGAGAAAACTGGCCGGTGTCCTATGTTTTATTGTGGTTAACAGGCGTAAGTAAGTACGTAAGTACCATAGACGATAACGTAATCAATGTATGTTTTAAACAAAACTAATATCTAAGTGTCATTCATTTCAATCGGACCAAAAAGCAGATCAACACAATTTGTTCAATATAAATTCACCTAAATTATGATTACGGTATGAAGATGACATATTTGTCATCAGCAAACAAAATGATTTTGAAGAAATATTTGGCAATACTATTTCTATATCGAAAGTTATCAAGCCGAATCAAATAAATAGAATCCACTAATTACTAATAATAATGTATTTCACAAATCAACACATTCTGTGAGATACAGAGGAGGATGAAATGACCTTGTGATCATCTCTGGAAGAAATTAAAAGAAACAACATCAGTGGTCGAAACATTTGGAATGTTGAATATGAGGTTGAAGGAATTACAAACAGTATTTAAAACATATATCCTAAAAATCTTAGTTAATTTCAAGAAATCAGAAAATCGATCGATCGCAGTGGCGTAACATACGTCATAAAAATTACGTCAAGAATTGGAGACAGATATGAGAGGAATGCACAACAGATTAGACAGAACTAGAAAGCTTGGTTGGCGGCGTACGCTCCGTTAGAGATAAACCGACGAAAATAAGTAAGTAAAACGTTAGAAACAGGACATAAGACCAATATTGATTGTAGGCGAACAAGAGAACACGAATTACTAGTCATCCATACAAGCTGATGATGTAATCATTGTAAGTTTTAAATAAAACTGATATCTACATTCAACACAATATGTTCAATATACTTGTAAATTTGCATTGATAAAGCAGTTGGATTTCCATTTGATCTGAAGTTTCACTTTGATTCAATAGAATTTGGAAAGGCAGATTTCATTCTGTTTTAAAAACTTGTCAAATGAATAAATTTGAAATGTGTATTGATTGTTCCCAATTTCGGGGCAGAGTTTTTTGGAGATTTGTGTTTTTTTACACATTTGAAATCATCAATCAATCATTGGTGTTAGACCAACACCATTAGAAACCTGGTAGAGGCATTGAAGGACGGCCGTTTCGTCTTGGTATGGGACTCACCAGTGGCAGTACGCATCCACGAATCCTGCACCTCGCAGGATTCGAACCAGGGATCTTCGATATTGTACTCAAACGCCTAACCATCGGACCACTGGGCCGGGATCCAACGAAACGGCCATCTTTCAGTGCTTCTAGGTTTCTAATGGTGGTCTAACACTAATGATTGGTTGATGATTTCAAATGTTCCCAATTTGACAAAAAACTAAATGCATCAATTCAAATAACTAGTAAAAATATTCCATGCATTCAAAACTCTTCATTTCTCTGACTGTTATTTTTAATGTCAACTTGTTGATTTCAACACAAAACAATCAATATATTGGTTTAAAAAAGGTTTCAGTTTCAACAACATCAACATTAGGCTACAGATACATTCAGAGAAATACACTTCAGAATGTGTATTTTCTATAGTAATAAATTTGAAATTATATTTTTAGTAACAACTGTAAAACCCGAAAGTTTAGATAAAATCAATTCAGTTCATTCGAAGCATTTTTTCACGAACTAAAATTTATTTTAGGCTTAGCATAAATACATAATCTGAAGTTAAAGAACCATTGACTGTCGAGTTTGAGGCAGTTACTGTTACGACTGCACGTAAACGCGTACAACAGTTGATATACCTTGGCATCTATATTACGAGTATACTATAGTCGATACAAGAGCAGAGGATCGAGGATCCAGGTTACACGCAAATGGTACCCGTATCTGGATTATCCCAACCCCCATATTTAGTTAAAAATAAGAAGACTTGGATATGAAGTAGAACCTGTATTCTGACAAAGCAATCCGGAAAGTACGAGGGTCCGAATCCAGAAGAGAATTAGGATTCCCGGACTAGGGATCCGGGTGACCGCGGGTCCCTGGTCCTTGTACTGGTAGTGGTCATAAAACGTATACAGATAATGCCATATTTATATACATTTAGGTCGAATAGGAAACAGCATCGAAATGCTGTGACAGTTTAAGCTGAACATATAAGAAACAACACTTTGGAGCACGTGACATTAGATATCTAGGACGACTCATTAAAATTGACCCAGTAGAAAGATTTAACACAGTAGGGAATTTGACCCAATAACTTCGTCTTAGGATATTGGATGAATATCCTAACAGTTGACCATTACCGAATATATTTGGGATGGAGGGTCTTAGCGAATACGTCGATTGATGAAATTAGTCCTTAAAACCAATTGGATAGCTGACACAGTTTTCACGCACAAGGCCAAAGTTCCCGTGTGCATGGGGGGTCACAAA
>OX103976.1:1466183-1491107 GCA_944470395.2 Schistosoma turkestanicum | reverse complement strand
ATCGATCGAAGGTATTGTAAGACCCTCCACCCAATATATTCTGTAGGTAACTGTTAGGATATTCATCCAATATCCTAAGAGAATTATTGGTCAATTCCTACTGGTCAATTTTATGGTCGTCCTAGATATCAATGTCACGTGCTCCAATGTTGTTTCTTATTGTTCAGCTTAACTGTCACAGATTTCGATGCTGTTTCCTATTCGACCTAAATGTATAAATATGCATTATCTGTAACGTTTTATGACCACTACCAGTACAAGGACCAGGACCCGGTCCCGGATCCCTAGTCCGGGATCCTAATTCTCTTCTGGATTCGGACCTCGTACTTTCCGGATGCTTGTAGAATACAGGTTCTACTTCATATCAAGTCTTCTTATTTTAACTAAATATGGGGGTTGGGATAATCAGATACGGGTACCATTTCGTGTAACTGGATCCTCGATCCTCGCTCTTGTATTTCGACTATAGTATACTCGTAATAGTGCAAGTATATCAAGTTGACGCGTTTACGTGCAGTCGTAACAGTAACTGCCTCAACCTGGGACAGCCAATGGGTTCTTTAACTTCAGATTATGTATATATGATAAGCCTAAAATAAATTTTAGTTCATGAAAAAGGCTTCGAATGAACTGAATTGATTTTATCTAAACTTTCGGGTTTTACAGTTGTTACTAAAAATATAACTTCAAATTTATTACTATACTATAGAAGAAACACATTCTGATGTGTATTTCTCTGAATGTATCTGTAGCCTAATTTTGATGTTGTTCAAACTGAAACCTGTTTTAAACCAATGTATTGATTGTTTTGTGTTGAAATCAACAAGTTGACATTAAAAATAAGAATCAGAGAAAGGAAGATTTTTGAATGCATGGAATATTTTTACTAGATATTTGGATTGACGCATTTAGTTTTTGTCAAATTGAGAACATTTGAAATCATCAATCAATCATTGCGTTAGACCACCATTAGAACCTGGAAGCACTGAAGATGGCCGTTTCGTTGGATGCCGGCCCAGTGGTCCGTTAGGTTAGGCGTTTGAGTACAATATCGAAGATCCCGGGTTCGAATCCTGCGAGGTGCAGGATTCGTGGATGCGCACTGCCACTGATGAGTCCCTTACCACGAAGAAACGGCCATCTTTCAATGTGCTTCCAGATTTCTAATGGTGGTCTAACAACAATGACTGACTGATGATTTCAATGTGTAAAAAAACCCAAATCTCCAAAAAACTCTGCCCCGAAATTGGGAACAATCAATACACATTTCAAATTTATTCATTTGGCAAGTTTTAAACCAGAATGAAATCTGCCTTTCCAAATTCTATTGAATCAAAGTGAAACTTCAAATCAAGTGGAAATTCAACTGCTTTATCAATGCAAATTTACAAGAATATTGAACATATTGTGTTAAATGTAGATATCAGTTTTATTTAAAACTTACAATGATTACATCATCAGCTTGTATGGATGACTAGTAATTCGTGTTCTCTTGTTCGCCTACAATCAATATTGGTTTTATGTCCTGTTTCTAACGTTTTACTTACTTATTTTCATCTGTTTATCTCTAACGGAGGCGTACGCCGCCAACCAAGCTTTCTAGTTCTGTTTAATTTGTTGTGCATTCCTCTCATATCTGTCTCCATTTCTTGACGTAATGTTTCTGACGTATGTTACGCCATTGCGATCGATCGATTTTCTAATTTCTTGAAATTAACTAAGATTTTTAGGACATATATTTTAAATACTGTTTGTAATTCCTTCAACCTCATATTCAACATTCCAAATGTTTCGACCTTTGACGATTTTCCTTTGAATTTCTTCCAGAGATGATCACAAGGTCCTTTTATCCTCCTCTGTATCTCACAGAATGTGTTGATTTGTGAAATACATTATTATTAGTAATTAGTGGATTCTATTTATTTGATTCGACTTGATAACTTTCGATATAGATATAGTATTGCCAAACATTTCTTCCAGATCATTTTGTTTGTTGATGACAAATATGTCATCTTCATACCGTAATCATAATTTAGGTGAATTTATATTGAACAAATTGTGTTGATCTGTTTTTTGGTCCGATTGAAATGAATGACACTTAGATATTAGTTTTGTTTAAAACATACATTGATTACGTTATCGTCTATGGTACTTACGTACTTAATTACGCCTGTTAACCACAATAAAACATAGGACACCGGCCAGTTTTCTCCAACCAACTCCGTCCTGGGCTTCCCTTTCAAGTTCTGTCCAATGTTTGTTCATTCCTCGCATATCTTTCTCTATTTCTCGGCGTAATGTGTTCTTCAGCCTTCCTCGTTTCCCTTTGCCTTGCGGTTTCCATGTGAGGGCTTGTCCTGTGACGCAGTTTGGTGCTCTTCGTAGTGTCTGTCATATCCACTTCCACCGCTTCTTCCTGATTTCCTCCTCCACTGGAATCTGGTTTGTTCTCTCACACAAATCGTTGTTGCTGATGGTGTCTGGCCAACGAATACGAAGTATTTTGCGTAGACAGCTGTTAATAAACACTTGTATCTTCTGGATGATGGCTTTCGTAGTTCGCCATGTTTCCGCTCCATACAGTAGAACTGCGTTGACAGTTGTATTGAAAATCCTGATTTTGGTTTCGGTTGAAAGTTGTTTGAAGCTCCAGATATTTTTCAACTGTAGAAGTGCAGCCCTTGCTTTGCTGATCCGTGCCTTTACATCTGCATCGGATCCACCTTGATTGTCGATGATGCTGCCCAGATATGTAAAGGTGTTAACGTCCTCCAAGGCATCTGCATCAAGAGTGATTTGGTTGGTGCATGTTGTGTTGCATCGGAGAATTTTGCTTTTTCCTTTATGTATGTTGAGACCTACTGTTGCAGAGGCTACTGCTACACTGGTTGTCTTCTCTTGCATTTGTTGTTGCGTGTGCGATAGAAGAGCCAGATCACTCGCGAAGTCCAGATCGTCCAGCTGCGTCCTAACTGTCCACTGAATACCGTGCTTCCCTCGAGATTCTGACGTCTTCATAATCCAGTCGATGACCAGGAGAAAGAGAAAGGGTTAGAGTAAGCAACCTTGCCTACTGGCGGAGTTATCGTTTATGATGATGACTAGTAATTGTTGTCTTATTGATCGCCTTCAATCATTTAACTAGCAAATAATAACGATTATTGTCGTCAAAGTCGACAGGTTAGACCGTAATCCCAGAGTGTTGATGAAAAGAGTTAAGAAGTCCACATCTTCAGGTGTATGAATAATAATCTTGTTACCTTCAGATGAATGTGTTAAGATTTAGTAACTTGGAGTTCCATCGAAAATCTCATCTTTCTCATGACTGGTTTGATTTGAACTCAGATGATTACAGTTTCTCACTAGAAATTCACATAATTTCATGTACTATTAAAAAGTCTCATACAAAGAAAAGATACCGCTGAAATCATAAATCGATCAATGTTAGATCACCACCCATTGGAAACTCTAAAGCACTAGACGATTGTTTGATCCAACGAATATGAGACTCATCAGCATTACGCATCCATGACACCTACTTGTGATAGGATTTTAATATGAGCGAAGTGGGACGTTATTCATACTTGATATTCAAAGGGGAAATGAATATCAATCAGTTTTTTATTGAAGGTAATCGTATATACACAATCTTTACATGTGAATTAAACAACAGGGTAGATAGAGATGCGTTCCAGTTACTTGCGATGAATAACTGATTGACATGGGGTGACTAGTTAATTAACATCTTTCCCGATTAGGCTGTTCGGATTAGCCTGTACATATATGCATTTTTTCTACTGTCGATCTCCTTTGATATGCTATAGTTCCTTTCTGAAGTATTTCGATCCAATCAAATCTGATCTTGTGATCTGCTTCTTGCGTATATAATGCTATTTGCCAATTTATTCTCCAGTTCCTCCGGATCAACCGAGGTTCTGGGAACTTGTTTCAAATATTGATTGTGTTCCTTCAATCACATATTCAACTATCTAGATGTTTCGCCCGCATAAATTGCATTACAGTCCCGACAAGTTATCTCACAGATAACTCTCTGTGGTTCTTTCTTTAGAAGCTCAACTTTAACTTCCTCTAACACTGATGTTCTGGTATCACTGACACAGAAATAAACTCTCATATCATGTTTCTTCGGACGTTTCCTTACAGTATGAGATAATTGTAGTGTTCTTCCATCTGGGGTGCGTCATATAAGTAGTATATGACGTAAACTTAATGTCTGGCAGAAGAGAAGATGGGGGAAGAAGATCAAGAAAGGAAGAGTGGGAACACAATGGAATTTGTATGAAACGCATGAATAGTGGTGAAATGTCAGACAATGGATTGATGATGGATTGAAGATTTACAAATTAACAACGGTTTACGATATGGTTTTCCTATTTTACTGAGTAACTCTGTAATTTTCGATAAATACAATTCGGTTGCCCTCACCTGTGTTCTCCTTCACTAAGCATCTACTCTGTAAATAGTCTAATTGAGCTTGACTTTTCAATTTTGACAATCTCTTAAAAAAAAAGGAGGGGTTTTCGGATAACTGTTAGCCATAAGTGTCAATAATATTCAAGTGAATTTAGTCTGTCAGTTTTCTGCCTCTCTGATAGAATTATCACTACTGATAATTAGATTTTTCATCACAGTGACCTTCGTATACTGATCATAAGGTGAATTTTTGTCAAACTATTCATTCATATTTTTCAATGAATATTCTTATAAATGAGATATGATCTTTTGATCTTAATGAAATTATATATTCGTTGTGATGATTGAATTCAATGATAAGTATCGATCCAGTAGACGATCAATGAAACAACTGTTTACAAAGCCCTAGTTGAAAGACTAATTTTCAAATTAATCAACAATCAACTCCACCTGGCGACTATCTAGGCTTACTGCCGGTCCCCAAGTTCGTATAAAGGAGGAGGGTGGTTGGGCATGGGCTGTTAGCGACTCCATCCTATATAGAAATCCAACTTGCTAAAAAAGCGCTAACCAGAATGGTTGACGACCTATGCTCCATCAGGGTTAGCAGGCGTAAGTAAGTATGTAAGTAATCAACAATCAGTAGACGACAAATTTCTCTACTACTGATTCTGGTTTAAAGTCATTTTAGTAAGTTGATTTTTCCCTATAAATTGGGGCAGCAAATCTTATTCCCAATCTTCCTGCTTTTTCTGGGTCTACGATCGTTAGTAAGTAACCCTGGTAGGGCTTCTATATGACAGACACTGCCACAGAACCTCACGATCCACTGAGTCAAATGCCGCATTTAGGTCCAGGAAAACAACTATTGTAGGACGCCTAAATGTGTGTCTGTGTTCCAGGACCTATCGTAGTGTGAAGATGTGGTCTATACAACCACGTCCAGGTCGAAAACCAGACTGGTTTTCTCGAGTTTGCTCCTCACGAGCTTTCTTTAAGCGTCGAAGTATTATTGAGGCCAATATTTTAGATACTATATTAGTTATACTTATTCCTCTGTGATTGTCACAAGAAGACTTCTGTCCTTTCTTATAGATTGGGACAATCAGTGATTGAGACCAGTCGGATGGGATTGCGTCCAGTTCCCAGATTCTACCTAAGATCTCAGTCAACCTAGCTGATAAAACTGGACCACCATCCTTAAATATCTCAGGGGTCAGTCCATCGGGACCTGCAGCTCGCCCCCGCTTCAGATTTCCTAACGCTTTCTCAACGTCATTAAGACTAGGGGGACTTAGGTCGATTTGCCATTCAGGATGACTGGAGATCGTGGGTAACCGAAGAGTGGCTCGAGGCCAGTTGAACTGATCCCTAAAGTGTTCTGCCCGCCGATCCAGTCTCCTGGATTGAGAATGGATAATAAGATCATCCTTTTCCGAGATAGTCTCACTAACATTCGGGTTCTTAATACCAGTTTCTTTAATTAGGCGGAAAAGTTGTCTAGTGTTACCTATCGCCGCTGCCTTTTCCATCGCTTTTGCTTTCGCCACCCACCACTGTTCGCGGTCGTTACGCAGACATTTTATAAGTCTGCGCCAAAGCTGACTACACTCTTCATCATGCTCAGAGTCAGGTGGGATGCGTTTTCAAGCATCCATCAGTTCGGTGCATGCGACTGAAATCCACTGCTTCATCCTAACCTTATGGTTTACCTTGCTAGCAGATATCACTGCTGTTTCCACAGCCTTCTTTATATCATTCCAACCTGACTCCGGATGGGAATCACTTGCATGATCGCCCAACTGTTTTTCTAGTTCCTCCTGAAATATTTTCTTAGCTTGATTATCATCAAGTAAAGCCATCAAGTAAAGACACAACACCAAAGTGATAAATTTCAATACGACCGTTAAAACAGTTCTGTTCTTTTGAGAGAAATCTTGAGGAGCTTCTAAAGTCATTATCCAAACGAAACAAGTGTTCATCAACAATTGTCTACACAAAAAATACTTCGGATTCGTTGACCAGACACTATCAGCAACAACTTACTGTGGGATAGAATAATTCAGATATCAGTTGAGGAGGAAGATTAGAAAGAAACGCTGGAAGTGAATAGGACACACACTGAGGAAAACACTCAACTTCGTTACATGACAAGCCATCACTAGGAATCCTCAAGGCCAAAAGAAAAGGGCTAGACAAAATAATACATTACGTCGAGAATCGGAAGGAGACGTCAAAAGAATAAACAGTGTTTGGAAAGAAATAGATTGAAAGGCTCAGGACAGAGTTGGTTATAGAATGCTGGTCTGTGGTCTATCCTCCATTAGAGGTAACAAGCGTAAGTAAGTAGTGACTGTGAAAAATTCAAAAGATTTTAGTTCCTATTTTGTACTTTTCAAATAAGTAGTTAAACTAAAGTATACTTTTTACAAAAATGAAATTCAGTCAAATTTCATATGAACAAGATTTGTTTTGCAATGTTATACAACTTGTTATATCTGAACAGAGAATCAAGGAATGCCCGACTTTGAGAACCAATTTATGTGGTATAATTAGTGTATATAGGTTACGTATTGCACGTAAACATATCGTTCTGATGTGCTTGAACTAATACGAGTTTACCTTAGTCGGAAAATGGGAGCGAGCATCAAGGATCCGGAGACACGACATGCTGCTCTAATCCCAGTGTCCCAACATAAATTCAGTGAAAGAAGAAGACTTGATAGGAAGTAGAACATTTATTCTACGAGTACACAGAAAGTACGAGGTCTGAGTGCACAAGAGAATCAGCATCCCAGATTAGGGATCTGGGTCCGGGTCATAAAACGTTACAGATAAGGCATATTTCTACAGTTACGTCCAATAGGAACCAACATGGAAGTCTGTGACGTTGATACTTAGGACAACCAGTAGGAAACTACATTGAAGTACGTGACATTGATAGCTAGGACGACCATAATATTTACCAGTAGGAAGTGGCCAATAGAATTAGGCTGACATAAATAACTCTCTTAGGATATTAGATGAATATCCTAACAATATAGATAGTCTTATTGAGTAATGATTACGTAAATAGATTATCAAGTTTATATCATATTCCCTTCCATATTAACATTTTCAAACGATTTAATATTGTTATGTTATTGACAGTTTATCCATTTCCAATCTCTCTCCCTTAGTTACAACTACTTTTAGCCCACTTATGTATAGTTGTTCACTCCCATTTATTGTGTGGTATGATGTGGTCTGATTTTATATGTATGTATGTATATAAAGGAGTGTCTGAAATACGATAATACTCTTTATCTTTGTTGGGGATGTTAGATCCCCAAAAATTCGCTTGTTAAATGCCTAATTTTGGATTCTACGTTTACCAGCATGGGCTGATCAGTTGACTGTGAGATTTCAATTCCCACCACGAAAATCCATGGCTGTGATTGGCTGCTGTGTATTTTAGTGTGCTATTTTCTTAACTGTCCCAAGGACGTTTCTGTGATGTATAAGTAAACTAGAGTTGTATGCTTGATTATATTGTGATTGCTGGGTGTTTGTAGAATATACTTTCTACGCTTACGAAGCCTTCTTACCCTAGTTTAGGATTCAAGGTAGCCTATCTGGACGCTGGTAATTGTCTCGTTCGCGTTTATCGACTAAGTGACGAACCCAATAATCTTGGACTGCTGATCATTGATCTTTCTTTGTTCATCCTCTAAGTTCGAGGCCAGTTAGTTAATGAAGTTTTCTTCAAGCACAGAGTAACAGATCGCACTTGTCATTTCTTACTGATCACTACAAATTAAAGAATAACACAAGTCACCATTTGCTCACTCACTTACCCACTTATGCCTGTTACCACCGATGGAGCATAGGCCATCGACCAGTATTGGCTAAACCAACTCTGTCCTGGGCTTCGCTTTTCAATTCTGTCCAATTCTTGTTCATTCTTCTCATATCTGTTTCCGATTCTCGGAGTAATGTGTTTCTTGGTCTTCCTCTTTTCCTTTGACTTTGAAGATTCCAGGTGAGTGCTTGTCTTGTGACGCATTTGAGAGCTTTCCGGAATGACTGAACATAATTACAACCCACATGGTTTTAAGCTACTGTCTTTTGTGATTTTGCTCCGGTACTATTTGAGATTATTGATCACATTTATTGACAGGTTGAAACATTTTAATTTGGAAATGATTTACGAAGCATGAAATTCGATTGGATATTGAATATTGAACAAATGCAATATGCGAGTGATTGATTTCTGTAGAAATGCATTTTGCCATTGTTTTGGGTCGCGTAAGTTCAAGTCTCATTAGCAGAAGGATTCGAATGAAGGCTAGAAAGAGTGCCTAGTGATTGTAATCAAATATTTCACATTAGTAAAATAGAATACACTTTTTATCTATATGCCATGAATTGATGACTTTCGGTGTGTTTACTGAATTCGATCGATTATTTCGTGATGCAGTGCTATCAGTAATCGAGACAGTCAATAGAATTTAATCAATTTTAACGATTGAGCAATCATGACCTAAGGTCAGTAATTACTTACTGACTTGCTAATTTTGGCCTGTTATCCCTAATAGAGGATAGACCAACTCTGAAGGTCACACACTATTGGGTGGTGGTTCATAAATGTTACGGGCTCGATTTCGATAATTAGGTATGTCCTAAAGGACGAATCGGATTCGTTTTCTAGGAATCACTTACTTACTTACTTACCTACGCCTGTTACCTCTGATGAAGCATAGGCCACCGACTAGGAAATTATTTTTTTTTGGTTAGCGATTTGTTTATCAAGTAGGATTTCTATGGAGTGTGGTTGCTAACCCCATGTCCAATGCTCCTCCTTTATCCGCGTTTGGGACCGACAGTAACCTTAGAAAGGCTCTAGGCGTATACTGTAAGTATAAATAAAAGCAAACTTTAGAGAACGCGAATCTCCTAACATCGTTCGACTGCCTTGTGAATAAGACATGAAGGTGAATAGCTTGAGTAGTGGTACTGTAAAATATACAGAAGCTTCAGTTTGTGCACACGTAACCAGCTTGCACATTTATTAGCCTCTTTTTACTAAGATTTCATGTTTCATAGAAATTATTAATGGCTCGTTGTGTAGACCACCATTACAAATCTGAAAGCACTAGACGGCCGTTTGGTCCAAAGTATTATAGGTTTCACAAGCACTGCTCATCAAACGATCCTCACATACTGGACTTGAATCTAGGACCTTCATTCTCGTGCGTGAACGCTTAACCTCTAGACCATTGAACTGACATCCATCGGTGTTCGTGTCTAACAACTTTAATCAATCCACTGTCTTCAGTAGGTGGTAACCGCCCACATCCAGCAAGGTTAAATTCCATCTCCTAGTCCACAACTTTTCATTAGAATTCCAAAAAAAAAAACACATTTCCCTCTAAATAGAAGTTTTACAAAGGAACACATTTGGTTTTATTGATTTTCATTATAGACTAGTGAAGTTTCATTGAAAATTATAAAATTATATATGTTTCACTAACTAACTAACTAACTAACTACCTAATTTAATAAGCAAATTCATAGTAATTAACTAGATATTTCATTAATATTATTTGATTTTCACGCCCAATTTAAGTATCATTTCATTTTAATAAAATAAAAAAATGAAATTCTCATTTTTAGGTCAATTTCAATGATTTTTTTCTAAAAAAAAAAACACTTAATCCCTTAAGTTGTGCGGGTTTTTCCCAATCATTTTTTCCCCTCCTTCCTTTATTATCCAATACAATCTTACTCTGGTTCATTAAAAAATTAGGTGAATTTATTGAAAAATCATTTAATTTTTGTGATTGGGAAAAAATATATATCAAATTTTTTTCATCGGTGTTTAAGTAGGTCAATAACTAATGATCAATATTGTTAAAGTCAGTAGAGAGAGAAAAAACTACCCTGTTAGAATAAAAAGTTCAGTGGAAGATTATTGAAGTCACTTGATGATAAGCAAGTAACAAACGTGATGAGAGACAATTAATTTACTTACTTACTTACTTACTTACTTACTTACTTCGCCACTTACTTACTTACTTACTTACTTACTTACTTCGCCACTTACTTACTTACTTACTTACTTACTTCGCCACTTACTTACTTACTTACTTACTTACTTACTAACTTACTAACTTGCTTACTTACTTACTTACTTACTTACTTACTTACTTACTTACTTACTTACGCTCTGAGTGTTAGGGTTGTTAGATGCCCAGAACTCACTTGGAAAAAGTCCTCATTTTTGATTTTTACTTTTTAGCTCATAAGTTGCTCAGTTGACCAGTAGCTTACACTTCCCACTAGGAAAATCCTTGATTATTATTAGTTGATGAATAATTTCAGTACGCTATTTTTGTAGTTCTCCCAAGGACGTTTCTATCATGTATAAAGAAGCTCGATTTGTGAGCTTGTCGACCTCGAATTTTCTGGGTGGTTGTAGAATACACTTTCTACCCCTTATTAAGACTTCTTGATATAGTTAGGCGGGTCGGGGAAAATCAGGTTAGAATAGCTTATCGTGTCGCTGCATCATTTGTCTTCACTCTGATTTACCGAGTAAAGTGAACTTGTAATAGTTTTAAACATATCAATTGACGAGCATATTACTGAGGATTCCAGATGAGCGCTTGTCTTGTGACGTAGCTGAGTAATTTCCGCAATGTTTGTCTTATTTACTTCCAGCGCTTCTTGCTGATTTTCTCCTCGAATGGAATATGATTTTTTCTCTTCCTCAGTAGGCAGGCTATTGGTGATAGCGTCTGGCCAGTGAATCCGAAGTATTTTGCGTAGATAAATCATGATAAAAACTTTATAAAAGCCAATGGTTACATAAATTCAGTAGTTAAACTGAATAACGCAATCAGTTTGGTTTCATAAGTTAAAAAAGATATCCGCTAAATGCATCGGTACGGTTGAGAGTCTACTCTCTCTCTCTCTCTCTCTCTCTCTCTCCTTAAATGCTCTCAACTGGGCACATATGTATGAACACTGTCCATGAAATCCTATTCACAACCTTGTCGTCGTACGGGTGTTGTTCACGAGATTCAGGGGATAAAAAAATGAGTGTCAGATGCTTAACTGGTGTTAATGGGTACATAGGATCCATCTGGACGAGTTCGTAGTGGGACTTTCATAAGTGTTCTGCCTCTGAACATAACATCATAAATAGCACAAACGTCATGTGGAACAAATGTAGTATTCGAGTTTTTTCCACGTATGACTCGTACGTTTTCTTGTCGACCTCAAGACTGATTTTAGGTAAGTGGAGGAAATCGAATACTACATTTCTGCCACCTGAAGTTTGTGCTGTTGATGATGTTGTTCAGAAGAACAACAATGAAAGTTCCACAACTAAAACATTCAGCTCAAAGAAGGCAACTCGACCATAATCATCCATTTGAGCTACTAATTTGCTGCATCACCTAGAAGAGTTGGAAAACTTTGATTTAAATATATATATAAGTCAGTAATCATTTTGGAATAAATAATCTGAAGGATATAGGAATCAGTTTACAATCAATGATGAACAGTTATATTAAAAGTTAGTGATTTTTTAAATTCAGTAATAAAATCGATAACACAAGGATGCTTTTAGTGAATCGTACAAGACTCGAGCTGATCATCAATTCTGGAAGATGCAAGTTAATCCGGCTGATGAGTTCTGAATAGGATGAATCGTTACTTACTTATTTACTTACTTACTTACTTACGCCTATCACCGCCTTTAATGGTAGTGCAATAGGGGACACAGTGAGCACGTGAATCTCTCTCTCGTTCCTCTCGGCTTTTTGCTTCTTCCCGCTCATTTGTTGTGCGGTGGTGTTGTTGAGAGAGATTCACGTGTCACTGTGTTGTTGTTTTTTTTTCCTTTTTTTTATGCTGTATATATGTGTATTTTGGCGGTGTATTTATGGCGTAAGTAAGTATATTTTTTTTTTTTTGTTAAGTAAATAAGTAAGTAACGATTCATCCTATTCAGAACTCATCAGCCGGATTAACTTGCATCTTCCAAAATTGATGATCAGCTCGAGTCTTGTACAATTCACTAAAAGCATCCTTGTGTTATCGATTTTATTACTGAATTTAAAAAATCACTAACTTTTAATATAACTGTTCATCATTGATTGTAAACTGATTCCTATATCCTTCAGATTATTTATTCCAAAATGATTACTGACTTATATATATATTTAAATCAAAGTTTTCCAACTCTTCTAGGTGATGCAGCAAATTAGTAGCTCAAATGGATGATTATGGTAGAGTTGCCTTCTTGAGCTGAATGTTTTAGTTGTGGAACTTTCATTGTTGTTCTTCTGAACAACATCATCCAACAGCACAAACTTCAGGTGGCAGAAATGTAGTATTTCACGATTTCCTCCCACTACCTAAAATCAGTCTTGAGGTCGACAAGAAAAAGTACGAGTCATACGTGGAAAAAACTCGAATACTACATTTGTTCCACCTGAAGTGTGTGCTGTTGATGATGTTGTTATGTTCAGAGGCAGAACACTTATGAAAGTCCCACTACGAACTCGTCCAGATGGATCCTATGTACCCATTAACACCAGTTAAGCATCTGACACTCATTTTTTTATCCCCTGAATCTCGTGAACAACACCCGTACGACGACAAGGTTGTGAATAGGATTTCATGGACAGTGTTCATACATATGTGCCCAGTTGAGAGCATTTAAGGAGAGAGAGAGAGTAGACTCTCAACCGTACCGATGCATTTAGCGGATATCTTTTTTAACTTATGAAACCAAACTGATTGCGTTATTCAGTTTAACTACTGAATTTATGTAACCATTGGCTTTTATAAAGTTTTTATCATGATTTATCTACGCAAAATACTTCGGATTCACTGGCCAGACGCTATCACCAATAGCCTGCCTACTGAGGAAGAGAAAAAATCATATTCCATTCGAGGAGAAAATCAGCAAGAAGCGCTGGAAGTAAATAAGACAAACATTGCGGAAATTACTCAGCTACGTCACAAGACAAGCGCTCATCTGGAATCCTCAGTAATATGCTCGTCAATTGATATGTTTAAAACTATTACAAGTTCACTTTACTCGGTAAATCAGAGTGAAGACAAATGATGCAGCGACACGATAAGCTATTCTAATCCGATTTTCCCCGACCCGCCTAACTATATCAAGAAGTCTTGATAAGGCGTAGAAAGTGTATTCTACAACCACCCAGAAAATTCGAGGTTGACAAGCTCACAAATCGAGCTTCTTTATACATGATAGAAACGTCCTTGGGAGAACTACAAAAATAGCGTACTGAAATTATTCATCAACTAATAATAATCAAGGATTTTCCTAGTGGGAAGTGTAAGCTACTGGTCAACTGAGCAACTTATGAGCTAAAAAGTAAAAATCAAAAATGAGGACTTTTTTCAAGTGAGTTCTGGGCATCTAACAACCCTAACACTCAGAGCGTAAGTAAGTAAGTAAGTAAGTAAGTAAGTAAGTAAGTAAGTAAGTAAGCAAGTTAGTAAGTTAGTAAGTAAGTAAGTAAGTAAGTAAGTAAGTGGCGAAGTAAGTAAGTAAGTAAGTAAGTAAGTGGCGAAGTAAGTAAGTAAGTAAGTAAGTAAGTAAGTGGCGAAGTAAGTAAGTAAGTAAGTAAGTAAGTAAGTAAATTAATTGTCTCTCATCACGTTTGTTACTTGCTTATCATCAAGTGACTTCAATAATCTTCCACTGAACTTTTTATTCTAACAGGGTAGTTTTTTCTCTCTCTACTGACTTTAACAATATTGATCATTAGTTATTGACCTACTTAAACACCGATGAAAAAAATTTGATATATATTTTTTCCCAATCACAAAAATTAAATGATTTTTCAATAAATTCACCTAATTTTTTAATGAACCAGAGTAAGATTGTATTGGATAATAAAGGAAGGAGGGGAAAAAATGATTGGGAAAAACCCGCACAACTTAAGGGATTAAGTGTTTTTTTTTTTAGAAAAAAATCATTGAAATTGACCTAAAAATGAGAATTTCATTTTTTTATTTTATTAAAATAAAACGATACTTCAATTGGGCGTGAAAATCAAAATAGTATTAATGAAATATCTAGTTAATTACTATGAATTTGCTTATTAAATTAGGTAGTTAGTTAGTTAGTTAGTTAGTGAAACATACATAATTTTATAATTTTCAATGAAACTTCACTAGTCTATAATGAAAATCAATAAAACCAAATGTGTTCCTTTGTAAAACTTCTATTTAGAGGGAAATGTGTTTTTTTTTTTGGAATTCTAATGAAAAGTTGTGGACCTAGTGGATGGTATTTAACCTTCCTGGATGTGGGCAGTTACCACATACTGAAGACAGTAGATTGATTAAAGTTGTTAGACACTAACACCGATGGATGTCAGTTCAGTGGTCTAGAGGTTAAGCGTTCACGCACAAGAACGAAGGTCCTAGATTCAAGTCCAGTATGTGAGGATCGTTTGATGAGCAGTGCTTGTGAAACCTATAATACTTTGGACCAAACGGCCGTCTAGTGCTTTCAGATTTGTAATGGTGGTCTACACAATGAGCCATTTATAATTTCTATGAAACATAAAATCTTAGTAAAAAGAGGCTAATAAATGTGCAAGCTGGTTACGGGTGCACAAACTGAAGCTTCTGTATATTTTATAGTACCACTACTCAAGCTATTCAGCTTCATGTCTTATTCACAAGGCAGTCGAACGATGTTAGGAGATTCGCGTTCTCTAAAGTTTGCTTTTATTTATACTTACAGTATACGCCTAGAGCCTTTCTAAGGTTACTGTCGGTCCCAAACGCGGATAAAGTAGGAGCATTGGACAACCCCACTCCATAGAAATCCTATTCGATAGACAAATCGCTAACCAAAAAAAATAATTTCCTGGTCGGCGGCCTATGCTCCATCAGAGGTAACAGGCGTAGGTAAGTAACTAAGTAAGTGATTCCTAGAAAACGAATCCGATTCGTCCTTTAGGACAGACCTAATTATCATCAAGTGACCTTCTTGTTCGATTACCTCTGATTTATCTTCAAATTAAGTGAAATCGAGCCTGTAACATTTATGAACCACCACCCAATAGTATGACCTTCAGAGTCGGTCTGTCCTTCATTAGGGGTAACAGGCTAAAGTTAGCAATTCAGTAAGTAATTACTGACCTTAGGTCATAATTGCTCAATCGTTAAAATCGATTAAATTCTATTGACTGTCTCAATGAGTGATAACACTGCATCACGAAAGAATCGATGGAATTCAGTAAACACACCGAAAGTCATCAATTCATGGCATTTGGAATAAGTGTATTCTGTTTTACTAATGTAAAATATTTGATTACAATCACTGGGCACTCTTTCTAGCCTTGATTCGAATCCTTCTGCTGATGAGACTTACGCGACCCAAAACAACAGCAAAATGCATTTCTACAGAAATCAATCACTCCCATATTGCATTTGTTCAATATTCAATATCCAATCGAATTTCATGCTTCGTAAATCATTTCCAAATTAAAATGTTTCAACCAGTCAATAAATGTGATCAATAATCTCAAATAGTACTGCAGCAAAATCACAAAAGACAGTGGCTTAAAACCATGTGGGTTGTACTTATGTTCAATCATTCCGGAAAGCTCTCAAATGCGTCACAAGACAAGCACTCACCTGGAATCTTCAAAGTCAAAGGAAAAGAGGAAGACCAAGAAACACATTACTCCAAGAATCGGAAACAGATATGAGAAGAATGAACAAGAATTGGACAGAATTGAAAAGCGAAGCCCAGGACAGAGTTGGTTTAGCCAATACTGGTCGATGGCCTATGCTCCATCGGTGGTAACAGGCATAAGTGGGTAAGTAAGTGAGCAAATGGTGACTTGTGTTATTCTTTAATTTGTAGTGATCAGTAAGAAATGACAAGTGCGATCTGTTACTCTATGCTTGAAGAACACGCCACTAACTAACTGGCCTCGAACTCAGAGGATGAACAAAGGAAGATCAATGATCAGCAGTCCAAGATTATTGGGTTCGTCACTTAGTCGATAAACGCGAACGAGACAATTACCAGCGTCCAAATAGGCTACCTTGAATGCCAAACTAGGGTAAGAAGGCTTCGTAAGCGTAGAAAGTATATTATACAAACACCCAGGAATCACAATGCAATCAAGCATACAACTCTCGTTTATTTATACATCATAGAAACGTCCTTGAGATAGTTACGAAAGTAGCACACTAAAATACATAGCAGCCAATCACAGCCATGGATTTTCGTGGTGGGAAATGAAATTTCAAGGTCGATTGATCAGCCCATGCCGGTAAACGTAGAATCCAAAATTAGGCATTTATCAAGCGAATTTTGGGGATCTAACATCCCCAACAAAGATAAAGAGTTTTATCGTATTTTCAGACATTGCCTTATATACTTACATACATATAAAATCAGGACCAATATTATACCACAATAATTGGGAAGTGAACAAACTATACATAAGTGGACTAAAAGTAGTTTGTAACTAAGGAAGAAGAGATTGCAAATGGATAAAACTGTCAATAACATAACAATAGTAAATCGTTTGAAAATGTTAATATGGAAGGGAGTATAGATATAAACTTGATAATCTATTTACGTAATCATTACTCAATAAGACTATCTATATTGTTAGGATATTCATCTAATATCCTAATGAGAATTATTTATGTAAGGCCTAATTCTATTGACCACTTACCTACTGGTCAATATTATGGTCGTCATCAATGTCACGTACTTCAATGTAGTTTCCTACTGGTCATCCTAAAGTATCAATGTCACAGACTTCCATGTTGGTTCCTATTGGACGTAACTGTAGAAATATGCCTTATCTGTAACGTTTTATGACCCGGACCCAGATCCCTAATCTGGGATGCTGATTCTCTTTTGTGCACTCAGACCTCGTACTTTCTGTGTACTCGTAGAATAAATGTTCTACTTCCTATCAAGTCTTCTTCTTTCACTGAATTTATGTTGGGACACTGGGATTAGAGCAGCATGTCGTGTCTCCGGATCCTTGATGCTCGCTCCCATTTTCCGACTAAGGTAAACTCGTATTAGTTCAAGCACATCAGAACGATATGTTTACAATGCAATGCGTAACCTATATACACTAATTATACCACATAAATTGGTTCTCAAAGTCGGGCATTCCTTGATTCTCTGTTCAGATATAACAAGTTGTATAACATTGAAAAACAAATCTTGTTCATATGAAATTTGACTGAATTTCATTTTTGTAAAAAGTATACTTTAGTTTAACTACTTATTTGAAAAGTACAAAATGGGAGCTAAAAACTTTTGGATTTTTCAAAGTCACTACTTACTTACGCTTGTTACCTCTAATGAAGCATAGGCCACGGACCAGCATTCTACAACCAACTCTTTCCTGAGCCTTTCAATCTATTTCTTTCCAAACACTGTTTATTCTTTTGACATCCACTTCCGATTCTTGACGTTGGTCTTCCTCTTTTCATTTGGCCTTGAGAATTCCAAGTGAGGGCTTGTCGTGAGTGCTTTCCTCAGTGTGGGTCCTATTCACTTCCAGTGTTTCTTTCTAATTTTCCTCCTCAACTGATATCTGAATTATTCTATCCCACAGTAAGTTGTTGCTGATAGTGTCTGGTCAACGAATCCGAAGTATTTTTTGTGTAGACAATTGTTAATGAACACTTGTTTCGTTTGGATAATGACTTTAGAAGCTCCTCAACATTTCTCTCCAAAGAACAGAACTGTTTTAACGCTCGTATTGAAATTTATCACTTTGGTGTTGTGTCGTTACTTGATGGCTTTACTTGATGATAATCAAGCTAAGAAAATATTTCAGGAGGAACTAGAAAAAACAGTTGGGCGATCATGCAAGTGATTCCCATCCGGAGTCAGGTTGGAATGATATAAAGAAGGCTGTGGAAACAGCAGTGATATCTGCTAGCAAGGTAAACCATAAGGATAGGATGAAGCAGTGGATTTCAGTCGCATGCACCGAACTGATGGATGCTTGAAAACGCATCCCACCTGACTCTGAGCATGATGAAGAGTGTAGTCAGCTTAGGCGCAGACTTATAAATAGTCTGCGTAACGACCGCGAAGAGTGGTGGGTGGCGAAAGCAAAAGCGATGGAAAAGGCAGCGGCGATAGGTAACACTAGACAACTTTTCCGCCTAATTAAAGAAACTGGTATTAAGAACCCGAAAGTTAGTGAGACTATCTCGGAAAAGGATGATCTTATTATCCATTCTCAATCCAGGAGACTGGATCGGCGGGCAGAACACTTTAGGGATCAGTTCAACTGGCCTCGAGCCACTCTTCGGTTACCCACGATCTCCAGTCATCCTGAATAGCAAATCGGACCTAAGTCCCCCTAGTCTTAATGACGTTGAGAAAGCGTTAGGAAATCTGAAGAGAGGGCGGGCTGCAGGTCCCGATTGACTGGCCCCTGTGGTATTTAAGGATGGTGGTCCAGTCTTATCAGCCTAGGTTGACTGAGATCTTAGGTAGAATCTGGGAACTGGACGCAATCCCATCCGACTGGTCTCAATCACTGATTGTCCCAATCTATAAGAAAGGACAGAAGTCTTCTTGTGACAATCACAGAGGAATAAGTATAAACTATATAGTATCTAAAATATTGGCCTCAAATATACTTCGACGCTTAAAGAAAGCTCGTGAAGAGCAGACTCGAGAAAACCAGGCTGGTTTTCGACCTGGACGTGGTTGTATAGACCACATCTTCACACTACGATAGGTCCAGGAACACAAACACTTATATAGGCGTCCTACAATCGTTGTCTTCCTGTACCTTAAGGCAGCATTTGACTCGGTGGATCGTGAGGTTCTGTGGCAGTGTCTGTCATATAGAAGCCCTACCAGGGTTACTTACTAAACGATCGTAGACCCAGAAAAGCAGGAAGATTGGGAATAAGATTTGCTGCCCCAATTTATAGGGAAAAATCAACTTACTAAAAATGACTTTAACCAGAATCAGTAGTAGAGAAATTTGTCGTCTACTGATTGTTGATTACTTACATACTTAATTACGCCTGCTAACCCTGATGGAGCATAGCTCGCCAACCATTCTGGTTAGCGCTTTTTTAGCAAGTTAGATTTCTATAGGATGGAGTCGCTAACAGCCCATGCCCAACCACCCTCCTCCTTTATACGAACTTGGGGGACCCGGCAGTAACCCTAGAAAGTCGCCAGGTGAAGTGGATTGTTGATTAACTTGAAAAATAGGCTTTCAACTAGGGCTTTGTAAACAGTTGTTTCATTGATCGTCTATTGAATCGATACTCATCATTGAATTCAATCATCACCACGAATATATAATTTCATTAAGATCAAAAGATCATATCTCATTTATAAGAATATATTCATTTAAAAATATAAATGAATAGTTTGACAAAAATTCACCTTATGATCAGTATACGCAAGGTCACTGTGATGAAAAATCTAATTATCAGTAGTGATAATTCTATCAGAGAGGCAGAAAACTGACAGACTAAATTCACTTGAATATTAATTGACACTTATGGCTAACAGTTATCCGAAAACCCCTCCTTTTTTTTTAAGAGATTGCCGAAATTGAAAAGTCAAACCCAATTAGAGTATTTACAGAGTAGATGCTTAGTGAAGGAGAACACAGGTGAGGGCAACCGAATTGTATTTAACGGAAATTACAGAGTTACTCAGTAAAATAGGAAAACCATATCGCAACCGTTAATCTGCAATTCTTCAATCCATCATCAATCCATTGTCTGACATTTCACGCACTATTCATGCGTTTCATATAAATTCCATTGTGTTCCCACTCATCCTTTCTTGATCTTCCCCCATCTTCTCTTCTGCCAGACATTAAGTTTTACGTCATATACTACTTATATGACGCACCCCAGATGGAAGAACACTATAATTATCTCATACTGTAAGGAAACGTCCGAAGAAACATGATACGAGAGTTTATTTCTGTGTCAGTGATACCAGAACATCAGTGTTAGAGGAAGTTAAAGTTGAGCTTCTAAAGAAAGAACCACAGAGAGTTATCTGTGAGATAACTTGTCGGGACTGTAATGCAATTTATGCGGGCGAAACATCTAGATAGTTGAATATGTGATTGAAGGAACACAATCAATATTTGAAACAAGTTCCCAGAACCTCGGTTGATCCGGAGGAAATGGAGAATAAATTGGCAAATAGCATTATATACGCAAGAAGCAGATCACAAGATCAGATTTGATTGGATCGAAATACTTCAGAAAGGAACTATAGCATATCAAAGGAGATCGACAGTAGAAAAAATGCATATATGTACAGGCTAATCCGAACAGTCTAATCGGGAAAGATGTTAATTAACTAGTCATCCCATGTCAATCAGTTATTCATCGCAAGTAACTGGAACGCATCTCTATCTACCCTGTTGTTTAATTCACATGTAAAGATTGTGTATATACAATTACCTTCAATAAAAAACTGATTGATATTCATTTCCCCTTGAATATCAAGTATGAATAACGTCCCACTTCGCTCATATTAAAATCCTATCACAAGTAGGTGTCATGGATGCGTAATGCTGATGAGTCTCATATTCGTTGGATCAAACAGTCGTCTAGTGCTTTAGAGTTTCCAATGGGTGGTGATCTAACATTGATCGATTTATGATTTCAGCGGTATCTTTTCTTTGTATGAGACTTTTTAATAGTACATGAAATTATGTGAATTTCTAGTGAGAAACTGTAATCATCTGAGTTCAAATCAAACCAGTCATGAGAAAGATGAGATTTTCGATGGAACTCCAAGTTACTAAATCTTAACACATTCATCTGAAGGTAACAAGATTATTATTCATACACCTGAAGATGTGGACTTCTTAACTCTTTTCATCAACACTCTGGGATTACGGTCTAACCTGTCGACTTTGACGACAATAATCGTTATTATTTGCTAGTTAAATGATTGAAGGCGATCAATAAGACAACAATTACTAGTCATCATCATAAACGATAACTCCGCCAGTAGGCAAGGTTGCTTACTCTAACCCTTTCTCTTTCTCCTGGTCATCGACTGGATTATGAAGACGTCAGAATCTCGAGGGAAGCACGGTATTCAGTGGACAGTTAGGACGCAGCTGGACGATCTGGACTTCGCGAGTGATCTGGCTCTTCTATCGCACACGCAACAACAAATGCAAGAGAAGACAACCAGTGTAGCAGTAGCCTCTGCAACAGTAGGTCTCAACATACATAAAGGAAAAAGCAAAATTCTCCGATACAACACTACATGCTCCAAACAAATCACTCTTGATGGACACGCCTTGGAGGACGTTAACACCTTTACATATCTGAGCAGTATCATCGACAATCAAGGTGGATCCGATGCAGATGTAAATGCACGGATCAGCAAAGCAACGGCTACAATTCTACAGTTGAAAAATATCTGGAGCTTCAAACAACTTTCAACCGAAACCAAAATCAGGATTTTCAATACAACTGTCCACACAGTTCTACTGTATGGAGTGGAAACATGGCGAACTACGAAAGCCATCATCCAGAAGATACAAGTGTTTATTAACAGTTGTCTACGCAAAATACTTCAAATTCGTTGGCCAGACACCATCAGAAACAACGAACTGTGGGAGAGAACAAACCAGATTCCAGTGGAGGAGGAAATCAGGAAGAAGCGGTGGAAGTGGATATGACAGACACTACGAAGAGCACCAAACTGCGTCACAGGACAAGCCCTCACATGGAAACCGCAAGGCAAAGGGAAACGAGGAAGGCTGAAGAACACATTACGCCGAGAAATAGAGAAAGATATGCGAGGAATGAACAAACATTGGACAGAACTTGAAAGGGAAGCCCAGGACGGAGTTGGTTGGAGAAAACTGGCCGGTGTCCTATGTTTTATTGTGGTTAACAGGCGTAATTAAGTACGTAAGTACCATAGACGATAACGTAATCAATGTATGTTTTAAACAAAACTAATATCTAAGTGTCATTCATTTCAATCGGACCAAAAAACAGATCAACACAATTTGTTCAATATAAATTCACCTAAATTATGATTACGGTATGAAGATGACATATTTGTCATCAACAAACAAAATGATCTGGAAGAAATGTTTGGCAATACTATATCTATATCGAAAGTTATCAAGTCGAATCAAATAAATAGAATCCACTAATTACTAATAATAATGTATTTCACAAATCAACACATTCTGTGAGATACAGAGGAGGATAAAAGGACCTTGTGATCATCTCTGGAAGAAATTCAAAGGAAAATCGTCAAAGGTCGAAACATTTGGAATGTTGAATATGAGGTTGAAGGAATTACAAACAGTATTTAAAATATATGTCCTAAAAATCTTAGTTAATTTCAAGAAATTAGAAAATCGATCGATCGCAATGGCGTAACATACGTCAGAAACATTACGTCAAGAAATGGAGACAGATATGAGAGGAATGCACAACAAATTAAACAGAACTAGAAAGCTTGGTTGGCGGCGTACGCTCCGTTAGAGATAAACAGATGAAAATAAGTAAGTAAAACGTTAGAAACAGGACATAAAACCAATATTGATTGTAGGCGAACAAGAGAACACGAATTACTAGTCATCCATACAAGCTGATGATGTAATCATTGTAAGTTTTAAATAAAACTGATATCTACATTTAACACAATATGTTCAATATTCTTGTAAATTTGCATTGATAAAGCAGTTGAATTTCCACTTGATTTGAAGTTTCACTTTGATTCAATAGAATTTGGAAAGGCAGATTTCATTCTGGTTTAAAACTTGCCAAATGAATAAATTTGAAATGTGTATTGATTGTTCCCAATTTCGGGGCAGAGTTTTTTGGAGATTTGGGTTTTTTTACACATTTGAAATCATCAATCAATCATTGGTGTTAGACCAACACCATTAGAAACCTGGAAGAGGCACTGAAAGAAGGCCGTTTCGTCCTGGTATGGGACTCATCAGTGGCAGTGCGCATCCACGAATCCTGCACCTCGCAGGATTCGAACCCGGGATCTTCGATATTGTACTCAAACGCCTAACCTAACGGACCACTGGGCCGGCATCCAACGAAACGGCCATCTTTCAGTGCTTCCAGGTTTCTAATGGTGGTCTAACAACAATGATTGATTGATGATTTCAAATGTTCTCAATTTGACAAAAAACTAAATGCGTCAATCCAAATATCTAGTAAAAATATTCCATGCATTCAAAAATCTTCCTTTCTCTGATTCTTATTTTTAATGTCAACTTGTTGATTTCAACACAAAACAATCAATACATTGGTTTAAAACAGGTTTCAGTTTGAACAACATCAAAATTAGGCTACAGATACATTCAGAGAAATACACATCAGAATGTGTTTCTTCTATAGTAATAAATTTGAAGTTATATTTTTAGTAACAACTGTAAAACCCGAAAGTTTAGATAAAATCAATTCAGTTCATTCGAAGCATTTTTCATGAACTAAAATTTATTTTAGGCTTATCATATATACATAATCTGAAGTTAAAGAACCATTGGCTGTCAAGTTTGAGGCAGTTACTGTTACGCCTGCACGTAAACGCGTCAACTTGATATACTTGAACTATTACGAGTATACTATAGTCGAAATACGAGAGAGAGGATCGAGGATCCGGTTACACGAAATGGTACCCGGATCCGATTATCCCAACCCTCATATTTAGTTAAAATAAGAAGACTTGATATGAAGTAGAACCTGTATTCTACAAGCATCCGGAAAGTACGAGGTCCGAATCCAGAAGAGAATTAGGATCCCGGACTAGGGATCCGGGACCGGGTCCTGGTCCTTGTACTGGTCGTGGTCATAAAACGTTACAGATAATGCATATTTATACATTTAGGTCGAATAGGAAACAGCATCGAAGTCTGTGACAGTTAAGCTGAACAATAAGAAACAACATTGGAGTACGTGACATTGATATCTAGGACGACCATAAAATTGACCAGTAGGAATTGACCAATAATTCTCTTAGGATATTTGATGAATATCCTAACAGTTACCTACAGAATATATTGGGTGGAGGGTCTTACAATACCTTCGATCGATTGCAATTAGTCCTTAAAAATCATTGGATACTGACACAGTGTTCACGCACAAGGCCAAAGTTCCCGTGTGCATGGGGGGTCACAAATGCGCACTACGGATTAGTTCCATACATGGTACGAAACGCTTGTCTAGTTCTTCCAGGTTTCTAATACTAGTCCAACATTATGAATCACTTCATTAATGCTTCTGTAACCTTCAAAATATCCAATGACATACCATGAATCAATATTAGATTTTGATTAGTTCCAAGACAATGTGATATATGATGAATGGGTAACAACCACAATTTTGTTTCATGTCATCAAATGGTATCTTAATCATTAATAACGGTCATGTTTATCGTTCATTTTGGTCACCAAAATTTTGATA
>OX103976.1:1396094-1465690 GCA_944470395.2 Schistosoma turkestanicum | reverse complement strand
CGGATTCGTTGGCTAGATACTATTAGCAACAACTTACTTTGGGAGAGAACAAACCAGATCCCGATGGAGGAGTAAATCTGGAAGAAGCGGTGGAAGTGGATAGGACACACACTACGAAAACCACCTAACTGCATCACTAGACAAGCCCTCACTTGGAACCCTCAAGGCAAAAGGAAAAGAGGAAGGCCAAGGAACACACTACGATGAGAAATAGAGAAAGATATGAGAGGAATGAACAAACGTTGGACAGAAGTGGAGAGAGAAGCCCAGGACAGAGTTGGTTGGAGAAAACTGGTGGGCGGCCAATACTCGATTGGGGGTAACAGGCGTAAGTAAGTAATTATATATATATATATATATATACATGCTTGAAGACAAATAATCTTCTGATTTCCATTTCAGAAACAAACAGATTAATTGAACATCCTTTCTCACATCTCTCTTGGTAGTTAAACTTCTTTGACCATTACACGCGATTCGATCTCCTTGAACTCCTCCGTACAATGCTCGACTGAATACTACTTATCAGGCCACGTTTGGAAGAAGTATCGGTAACAATATACTTCTATACTTGCAAGCTTGTGTAAACCAATCAGAATCAATATAGTAGTACATTAGGAACATTTAAGCAAAAACTGATATAATTCAGTGAAAAATAACTTGTATGGTAGAATGAATCAAAATGTTTAAGAGTGGCAAGTTCTAACAGTTCACCTTAGTCAGTAAACGAGAGCGAAGATAAATGATCCAGTGACAACGATAGGCTATTCTAATCCGTTTGTCCTCAGGCCCAACTAACTATAATCAAGAAGTCTTGATATGGCATAGAAAGTGTATTCTACAAGCAACCAGAAAATACGAGGTTAACAAGCACACATAATCGAGCTTATTTATACGATGATAGAAATGTCCTTAGGAGAGCCACAAAAAATAGCTTACTAGAATAATCCGTCAACTAATGACAATCAAGGATTTTCCGAGTGGAAAATGTAATCTCAAGGTCAACTGAGCAACTTATGCGCGGAAACATAAAAATATCCAAAATTAGAAACTTTTTCAAGTAAGTTCTGGTTATCTAACGTCCCCAACAGAAATATATATGTTTTCAATGTAAATTGTGCTCTACAGTAATTGATATAAATCAAATCATTGCCAAATGGTTTGATTTTGTAGATAGATAGATAGTTCAATGATATTTTCCTATTTTTAAATCTTATTAAGTTTATATGTGATAACTTGACAATCCATCTTTAAAATTGAATTGCAATCAATATGAAATCGCCAACAAAATATCTTTATATAAGATTACATGTTATCCTAACTTACAATATTAACTCAACATTTATTGTGTAATCGTAAGTTAAGTCTTTTGTCGTAGAGAATACTTCATTCATTGTTTAAAGCTTAATGAATCATACTGAATATGAATGACTATGATGGTATTATGATTATATTTCAATTAGAATTATGGAGATTAGTGTTTGCTGGATATTAAAAAACATCAATCAATCATTGTTAGAAATCTGGAAGCATTGAAAGACAGCCGTCTCGTCCTGATATGAGACTCATCAGTGGCAGTACGCATCCACGACTCCTGCGGTGATCTAACAATGATTGATTAATGTGTTAGGATATTCATCCAATATCCTAAGAGAATTATTGGTCAATTCCTAGTGGTTAACTCCTACTGGTCAATTTTATGGTCGTGCTGACTATCAATCTCACTTCAAATGTTGCTTCTTATTGGTCGTCTTAACTGTCAATGTCACAGACTTCAATGCTGTTTCCTATTCGACCTAATTGTGTAAACACGCATTATCTGTAACGTTTTATGACCAGGACCAGGACCCGGTCCCGGATCCTTAGTCCAGGATCCTGATTCTCTTCTGGATTCGGACCTTGTATTTTCTGGATGCTTGTAGAATACTACTTCTTCGTTTGATCGATATTGTTCAGACAATAAACTACGATGGTTTATCATCTATTTTTCTCTATGGATCTGTTAATTAGTTTCAGTTGGAATTCTGGTCTAGTTAGTTACGTAATATTTATTACAACTTATTTGATATGATATACATATATATATATATATATATATATATATATATATGATTTTTATAGAACACGATTACATAATAAAGAGATCCTATCTAAGTATTCACTCTGTGTTGGGGATGTTAGTGCCCCAGAACTCGCTTGATAAATGCCTTATTTTTTGATTTCACGTTTGCAAACATGGGCTGATCAGTTGACTGTGAGATTTCATTTCTCACCAGGAAAATCCATGGCTGTGATTGACTTCTGTGTTATTTTAGTGTACTATTTTCGTAACTGCCCAAAGGACGTTTTTATGATGTATAAATCCATCATATCCACCTTGGTCAACTTATTTGAGGTAATATTGTAGGGTTCGTCACTAGGTACGCTCGAAGCTATTACGAGTTCACCTTAGTCGATAAACGCGAACGTGACAATGACCAGCGTCCAGGTAGGCTACCGTGAATCCAAAGCTGAAGATAGAAGTCTTTGTAAGCATAGAAAGTATATTCTACAAACACCCAGCAATCACAATACAATCAAGCACACAACTCTCGTTTATTTATACATCATAGAAACGTCCTTGAGACAGTTAAGAAAATAGCACACTAAAATACACAGCAGCCAATCACAGCCATGAATTTTCCTGGTGGGAAATGAAATCTCAAGGTCAACTGATCAGCCCATACTGGCAAACGTAAAATCCAAAATAAGGCATTTAACAAGCGAGTTTTGGGGATCTAACATCCCCAACAAATATCAATCGACGCATTGATTTGTATAATTGGTATTAATTTTAGCGTCCTCTCATCTTGTCAATTTGCATTTTGATTCTTGTGAAGCAAAATTTACTTCATTACAGTTTGTCCAAATGACCTAGTTGGCAAATTATTTTGTTTAAATGACCTTTGACCATATAAACGATAAATGACTTGATTGTTTCTAGAAATTTTCCTAGAAATCTTAGAAATATTTTTGGTCAAAAATCTGATATGACAACTTAAACTCTTAAGGTTATTGACTTTTCATTTCATTTTCCAAATTCTATAAATCTGAAACTTGTTTGATTAGTGGTGATTAGTGTTTATGATTGACAATTCTCAAGGCCAAGGAGGAAAGAGGAGGACGGAAAAACACATTACACCAAGAAATGGATGGGCGCTAATCACGTAGAACTGAAAAAGTATGACCAGGAGACAGTGTAAGTCAGCGAGTACTGATCAGCGGCCAATGATCCAATAAGAGTAACTGTGGTAAGTAAGTACGTCTATTATTATCCTAATTCAATTTAATATGAGTGCATTGTGTATGTTTGCTGGGTAGTTGGTTCGCCTCTTTTCCTGTTCTTGTACTGTCCAGTTTTACACATTCATGCAACTCTGTATGCTCTTCTAGTATACCAGATACACTGTGTTTTAGAGACGAACTGCTACAATGGACATGCCTTGATATATTTTATAATAGACTTAGGAAATAGGTAAATATTTGGGAAAAAGACAAAATCATAGAACTTTGAAAATGAATTATTTTCTGTAGATTCGTTTTCAATATTCATGTTGATGATGTTAGATCCCCAGAATTCGCTTGAAAAATAATATCTTTATTTTGCATTTATTTTATGGACTGATCAGTTGACCTTGAGATTACATTTCCCACCAGGAAAATCGTTGGCTGTGATTGGTTACTGTGTCATTTTAGTGTGTGCTATTTTTGTGACTGTCCCACGGATGTCTCTATAGAGTATAGATAAATGGAATTTGAGTGCTCGGATTGATTGTGTGTTAGTTGGGTGCCACTGAGTAAAAGAAGAAGACTTGATATGAAGTAGTACGTGTATTCTACATGCATCTAGAAAGTACGGGGTCCGAGTCCAGAAGAGGATCAGGATCCCGATCAAGGGATCCGGATTCGGGTCATAAAGCATTACAGATAATGTATATTTATACATTTAGGTAGAATAGGAAACAACATTTGAAGCATGTGACGTTGATAGTTAGGACAACTAATAGGAACTGACCAATAGAATTAAACTTACAAGCAATTATCTTAGGATATTAGATGAGTGAGTATCCTAACAATCTCTGAGTCAGTAAACAGTGGTGTTAATGTCTAACTTCAATCGGTCTACAATATATTTCGAACATCATAATTTTTGTTCGGTGGGTAACTGTCTCACATCCGATACAGTTTAACCTCCAATGATCAGCACTTCCCACTAAAATTCCAACAACGCCTCACGTTCGCATTAAAGAGTGAGTGGTTTAGGTGTTAAGCATTATCACGAGAGACCTGAAGTCTTGGGTTCGATTCCGGCGAGCAGGGGTCTTGGATACGCACTGTTGATGAATTCCATACTAGGGCGAATCATCATCTCAATCAAACATTATAAAATTCATTAATTGATAATCGCTGCTTGGATGATTTGGTAATTGAATTAAACGACATCTTATATCGATTTCTATTTGACTGGCTTCGTGTTGTTTACTGTCTAGAAAATAGTTTCTTCTTTCCATCAGGATTTCTGGAATATATACAAATCGACGTGAAATCGAAGGTCTACACACATTAATCAATATATATATATATATATATATATATATATATATATATATATATTACTGATTTACTAATTTACGCCTGTTATCTCTGATGGAGCATAGGCCACCAACCAACATTCTCCAACCTACTGTCCTCGGCGTTTGTTTCCAGTTTTATCTGATTGATGATCATTCTTCTTATGTCTGTCTTCATTTCTCAGCGTAATTTGTTCATTGACCTTCCTCTTTTCCTTTCATCTTGTGGGTTCCAAGTTAGGACTTGTCTTGTAACTGACTGGATTGCTTTCCAAAATGTATTTACTAATTTACACCTGTTAGCTCTGATGAAGCACAATTCAACTTACTCTGTTCTGGGTCTTCCTTTCTGATTCTACTCAATTGTTGTTTATTCTTCTCATGTTTGTCTCCATTGTTCGGCGTAATGTGCTTTTTGGTCTTACTCTTTTCGTTTGACTTTGAGAAGTTCAAGTCAAGGCTTGTTTTGTGACACAATCGGGTGCTTTCCTTAATTTATGTCCTATCCACTTCCATCGCTTCTTCCTGATTTCTTCCTCCACTGGAATCTAGTTTGTTCTCTTCCACAGTAGGTTGTTGCTGCTACTTAATTACTTACTTACTTACTTTACTTACGCCTGTTACCCCCAATGGAGCATAGGCCGCCCACCAGTTTTCTCCAACTAACTCTGTCTTGGGCTTCCCTTTCCAGTTCTGTCCAATTTTTGTTCATTCTTCTCATATCTTTCTCTATTTCTCGGCGTAATGTGTTCCTTGGCCTTGCTCTTTTCCTTTTGCCTTGAGGGTTCCATGTGAGGGCTTGTCTCGTGACGCAGTTAGGTGCTTTCCACAGTGTGTGTCCTATCCACTTCCACCGCTTCTTACCGATTTCCTCCTTCACTGGAATCTGGTTTGTTCTCTCCCACAGTACATTGTTGCTGATGGTGTCTGGCCAACGAATCCGAAGTATTTTGCGTAGACAACTGCCAATGAACACTTGTATCTTCTGGATGATGGCTTTCGTAGTTCTCCAAGTTTCCACTCCATACAGTAAAACTGTCTTCACATTTGTATTGTAAATCCTGATTTTGGTTTTGGTTGAAAGTTGTTTGGAGTTGCAGATATTTTTCAACTGTAGAAATGCAGCTCTTGCTTTGCCGATCCGCGCCCTCACATCTGCATCGGATCCACCTTTCTCGTCGATGATGCTGCCCAGATATTTAAAGGTTTATTCGTCCTGCAAGGTATCTCCATCAAGTGTGATTTGGTTGGCGCATGTTGTGTTGGTATCGGAGAATTTCGCTTTTTCCTTCAGGTATGTTGAGACCTGCTGCTGCTGCTGCTGCTGCAGAGGCTGCTGCTACACTGGTCGTCTTCTCTTGCATTTGATGTTGCGTGTGCGATAGAACAGCCAGGTCATCTGCGAAGTCCAGATCGTCCAGCTGCGTCCTAACTGTCCACTGAATATCGTGCTTCCCTCCAGATGCTGATGTCTTCATAATCCAGTCGATGACCAGGAGAAAGAGAAAGGGTGAGAGTAAGCAACCTTGCCTGACACTGGTCTTCATCTCGAAAGATCCTGTTAGCTGTCTTTCGGGTACGATTTTGCAGTTGAACCCATCATAAGAATTCCGTCTGGTGTTGACTATTCTCTCAGACATGTCGTAGTGTAGAAGAAGCCTCCACAGTGTTTTCCTATCCACGCGATCGAATACCTTCTCATAGTCGATGAAGTTGATGTAGAATGGTGAGTTCCATTCAATTGATGATTGTTCCATAATGATCCGTAATGTAGCAATTTGGTCAGTACACGATCTGCCGCTGATACACTTATATAATATCATATTCACATTAATCTATCACTGAGAATTTCACCAAGATCACGTCTTGTTAATGAGAGAGATACTACTGTATGAGATTAAGTGTAAATTTTTTCAAGGATTATTGTTTCACATGAACATGAATTGCTCAACTTGTATGAATTCAATGTACAATCTATATAGTTCAAAACACAAGTTAATGCACTTAAAATAAGAGGTGTTCTACATGTTTTTTTTAGGGCATTTATAAAATAAAATCTTCATTTATCTAAAAGATTTCAGTTTTATTTTTAAGGTTAATCTGATCACACACATACACACACACACATGTTCAATGGTGAAATGATGATAATCGATAAGAAACTCAGATCGATAAAAGTCTCATGCTAGTTTGGTAGTATTTGGGCGGTATCATTGACGAGCAAGGTGGATCCAAAGCAGATGTGAACATGAGGATCGGCAAAGCGAGGGTTGCATTTCTACGGTTGAAGAACATTCGGAACTGTGAACAACTATCAACCAACAACAAAGTCAGAATTTCCAATACAAATGTCGAAATAGTTCTACTGTATGGGGTGAAAACGTGGAGAACTACCAAACCCACCATCCAGAAGATGCAAGTATTCGTTAACAGTTGCCTTAGCAAAATACTTCAGATTAGTTGACTAGACACCATCAGTAACAACCTACTGTGGGAAAGAGCAAACTAGATTCCAGTGGAGGCGGAAATGAGGAAGAAGCGATAGAGTTGGTGGATAAGACATACACTGCGGAATGTACCTAACTGCGTCAAGAGACAAGCCCTTATGAACATTTGTCTACGCAAATTACTTCTGATTCGTTGACCAAACACAATCAGCAGCAACCTACTGTGGGAGAGAACAAACCAGATTCTAGTGGAGGAGGAAATCAGAAAGAAGTGCTGGAAGTGGATAGGACACACACTGAGGAAAGCACCGAACTGCGTCACGAGACAAGCCCTCACATGGAATTCTCAAGGTCAACGGGAAAGAAGGAGACCAAAAAACACAATACGCCGAGAAATAGAGAAAGATATGAGAAGAATGAACAACAATTGGATGGAACTGGAAAGTGATGCTCTGAACGGAATAGGTCTGGTCGGAGGCATATTCCCCATTGAGGGTAAATGGCGTAAGTACTTAAGTAGTTTGGTAATAATGTTAGAAATGTATACCCGTACAACGTAAAAAGATGAATAGTTCTTGTGGCATTCAAACCGGTAATACTCAGCATCCGAATCTGCAACGTTATTGTTATACTAAGTTGGCATATAAAATATTACCATTATTCTGATTTTGTAACACGATTATACTACTTAAAAATATGTTTAAAAATCTTTTGTCTAAAATAAATCCGAACGAACTAGATAACTGTTTCCATATTGAATAAGATTATTCAGTCGTGGGTATTGATGACTCTATGTTAATTATAATCAGTCTAGTCACTTTATGACTAGATTGGAGATGTTGTTTTCTAGATTTTAGTGAGAAGCTATGACCAATGGAGTTTAGGCAATATTGAGTATGAAACAGTTATCCTTAAAATGGAGCAGACGACAGTCGACCAGTATCGTGGGTCGATTGAAGTTACACTTGTACGTCATTCGATACAGGCTCAAAGGTGTAGTGGTTGGTTGTCGGCCCTCAAGACCGAATGTTCCAGATCGGTTACATCATTTTTGTGACAGGATAATGGATTCTCAGTGCTATAAACTATCACTATAGGAGAAAATTTCTGTCCACTGCTTCCTTGTACTGATAAAATAGACCGTCAGAGAGCCGCGAAATGGCGTGGAACGTTTAATCTAACCACCATTATATAGAATGTTCACGGGGACATGGATATTCAGTCAAACCCCTATTATATTTAACGTGGTTCTCATACCTTCTAGAAGCCCAGAATCGTAAGTAATTCTGTAAATACACTCACTTTTTTTGTACATGAACTAAACTCGGAGTAAAGCACCCATCATGTATTTCGCACCTTTTCTCGTGTACACTAGTTGCACTATAAATCTAGTCTGGGGTTATTGAAAATGAATAGGAATACAGAATCTTGTTCCCTTCTTGAGCAGACTTATGATACATAAATCGATTAGGGTTTCTGATAAATTCACATAAGGAATTGAATTTTTTTCCCATTGTTAGGATATCCATTCAGTATCCTAAGAGAATTATTTGTAAGTCTAATTCTATTGGTCAATTCCTATTGGTCGTCCTAACTATCACTGTCACATACTTCAAATGTTGTTTCCTATTCTACCTAACTGTATAAATATGGATTGTCTGTAACGTTTATGACCCAGATCCCTAGTCCGGTATCCTTATCCTCTTCTGGACTCAGACCTCGTACTTTCCAGATGCTTATAGAATACACGTTCTACTTCATAGCAAGTCTTCTTCTTTTACTCAGTGGGGGTTGTGGACAATTGGATTAGTGTATCCTGTTGTGTCGCCGGATCCCCGATCCTCGCTCTCGTTCACTGACTAAAGTGAACAACTCGTAATAGCATTCAAGCATATCTATTGACGTGTTTACGTCCAGACATAACAGAACTTTAAGTTGACTACATTCTATGACTGTTTATTTTATAGCTGTGTTGAAATTTAAAAGTCACCGCTTGTTTTATTAACTTCCAACGGATTATAATTTTTTTCTCTTCAGTATATGGTGTTGCAGAGATTATTGGATTCGATTGAGACCACTAATCAATCACAATGTAAGACAGTGAATTATTAAACAACGTAAAAATATTAGTCGTAGAACTGTTTAGCAGTGACCATTTAAAGATACCGAAACTAGGAAGTAAGTTAAGGACCATTAATTTTTTATGTGTGAACGTTTAGTTATTCAGAAAATAAAAAAGAATATACTCATTACGATATAACAATAATAGTAATAATAATAATAATAAGAGATTTTCATTGAAATCCTGAATCGATCAATGTAAGACCACCATTAGAAGCACTGGATGACTGTTTCATCCCAGTATAGGACTCATCCTCAATGCTCATCCACAGTCTGGGTTCGTGGAAATCGAAACTAGGATCGTTGGTCTCGCGCGCCAATGCTTAACCTCTAGACCAGTGAGTTGGCACCGAACGAGGTTGAAGTCTAGCTTAATTCAGTCAAACGTATGGCGAAACCTTATCCAATGTATTCAGTAGGTAGCTGCCTACACTGGACAGGGTTGAACTCAACAAGTCACGGCGGTTGTACAATACCTTGTCTTGTTTAAAGGTAGACATTAACACCGTTGGATGGTCTAGGGGTTAAGTGTTCACGCACGAGACCGAAGCTCCTCCGTTTGATTCCCATGAACGAGGTCAGTGGATGTGCACTACTGAAGAGAGTACCATATTAAGATGAAATGGCTTTTCAGTGCTTCCATGTTTCTAATGTTAGCCTGATAATGATTGATTTGTGAGTTTAATCGAAATCAACCATCTTTACAACTATGTCATCATGAAAATAATAGATTTGTTAAATAATGATAACGCAGAGAAGTAATATAAAAAACCACAGTATAGAAAGAAACATTTTTATTAAGAAACACTGCAAAATGCATTCATATTTAGAGCTTGTAAACTCGCTATAAAAATTTCCACAACATTGAACTTATAATGAATGGTAATCAGATAGAATACTTGAAATGGAGTTGAACTGATTGAAAGTCAATAGCATAAGAGAGTTAGAAAAAGGGGGAAATGAAAGAGCTCTTTCTTGGTCAAAGTTCATAGATATTTAAGCAAAATTACAGAGTTGTTAAGCATATGTACAAAACCTTACCGTGAATCATCATTTGCATATCAATCCTTATTTTTGTTTCAGATTTCAGTGTTCTTTCATTCATTTAGACTGTTCAGACTTCAGTTCACTTTACGTTACCTACCTACAAATCGCCTTCTGTTCTCATTCTTTCCTTCTCGATCTTTTGCTGTCAGACGTTTGATTTCCGTTTGATATCATATACTACTACTTATGTGAACATAAGTAGCGTACACCAAGGTATTACCATGGAATATGAAAATGTAATGTCTTTATCATTTTCTGTATGACTACAAGTACAAATTAGGTCAGTTAAAATTTCTTTTAAAATGATCTAATTTCTCAAAAGTAATTATTTAGTGGGGAGGGGGTGGTTTAAAATAGTGATTTAAACGAAAACGAACTCATCTTGTAACGTTTAGTTTTGCATGCTGGGGTTGTAGAGATTGTTGAGTCACTTTTTAATATCATGAATTGATCAATGTTAGACTACAATTGGATACTTGGAAGGACTAGATGGCCATTTGGTCCTGATATGGGATTTATCAACAGTGCGCATCCACAGCTCCTGCAACTCGAAAGGATTCGAACACTGGACCGTCGGTCCATGGGCGCGAATGCCTGACATGCTGTCTGACGGTGTTAATAATTAACTTTTGTCTAATTTTGAGGTATTTTAAACTATTCTACATGATCGCAACAAAGTAACTCAACAATCTACACAACTCTTGATATGCAAATTATCATGTGCTCACTAGTGACTAGCTCAGTGAGGGTCACGATAGAAGACCTGGAATAGATAGATCTGCGCAATCGCAAACTATTCTGAGGCATGCAGTACAAGGTCTCTAACCATCGGTTACTATCATCTTGCGGACCTCAACCAAGTATTCTACATCGACCAACATAGTCCAATCCAGGAGTCAGTGACTTCATTGATTTGTACCATGTTTTGGTCTGGCCACAACTAGCTTTCTTTCAACCTACTCCTACACCACAAAATACCGATGGTTGGGCATACGTAACACACGTCTCAACCATATGAAATGATGAAGATGCACTAATTTACCTATTGATCGGTTCTCCTTACCTAAAACCCTTTTACAAACAACAGCATTGCTTACTAAATGATCCCAGGATATACGAGCAATGCTTCAAAGATCTTCCTCCAATATCCTTAGAGAATTATTTTTGTAAGTCTAATTCTATTGGTCAATTCCTATTGGTCATCCTAACTATCAATGTCACATGCTTCAAAGGTTGTTTCTTATTCGGCCTAACTGTATAAATACGCATTGTGTGTAACGTTTTAGGGCCAGGACCCAGATCCGTAATCCCGGATCTTGATTCTCTTCTGGACTCGGACTTCGTACTCTCTGGATGCTTGTAGAATACATATTCTACTTCAGATTAAGTCTTCTTCTTTTACTCAGTGGGGGTTTGGGACAATCGGATTACAGTAACCTGTCGTGTCGCCGGATCCTCGCTCTCGTTTACTGACTAAAGTAAACAACTCGTAATAGTTCAAGCATATCAAATGACATGTTGACGTCCATTTGTAACAATGTTATACAGACTTTCTGTTAGGATATTCACCAAATATCCTAAGAATACTATTTTTAGAAGTACAATCCTATTGGGCGATTTCTATTGGTCGAAATTATGATCGTTCAAACTGTCAAAGTCAAATGCTTCAATGTTGTCTCTTATTGGTCATCCGGACTGTCAATGTCATTTCAAATGTTCTTTCCTATTGGTCGTCGTCCTAAACTGTCAATGTCACAGACTTTAATATGCTCTTTCCTATTCGACCTTAATGTATAAATACGCACTATCTGAAAGACTTAATGATTCGGATTCCAATTCCGTTTCTCCTACCTACCTCCCAATAAACAACTCCATTCAACGGTGTTGCGTTCTGATCTCTAGGAGATTTGGAAACAGAATTTTGGGTCGTATTGGGATATTTGAATTGGACGCCGCTAGGACTGAATAGCACTATACGTAGCAGCGTTATGACACTTTCAAAGATATTCACTACAATTACAAACTCCACCTGCAGCGCGTCCGGAGTCTACTAAAAAATCCCAAGCTCCGGATAAAGGAGGAGGGTTGGGCGTGGAGGGGGGGTGGTTAGCGAACCCATCATCAAGTACACAACTAACTCGCTAGAAAGAAAACTCTAACCAGTCGACAGTTAGTGCAATATTTACCAAACAAGACACAACACAAATTACTAAACTAACTCATTTTATTTATATATACAAATGCACAACAATGAAATCTACAATGAGGTAGATAAATGATAATTTTTGTAAAGAACCTATATACAATCAACATAATTAAATTAGTATAAAAAAACAGACACACCCACACGCACACACACAGAGCAAAAAGTAGAAGAAGAATATTACTAGAAAGTAAAAAGAAAAAAACGTCGGGGCGGGGGAAGGGAGTGGGTGGGTGGGAATGTTTACAATTTAAACCCAATCTTTAGGATTTGTCAGTACTTCAATTAACGATTGATTACGTGGATCTTGTGAATTGTCATAACAATAATTCCATTGCTAAAATTAGTAATAATAATAATAGTGTTATAAATATAACTACACATTTGAAATCATCAATCAATCATTGTTAGACCAACACCATTGAGAAACCTGGAAGCACTGGATAAAGGCCATTTCATCCTGGTAAGGGACTACGCATCAATGGCAGTGCGTATCCACGACTCCAGCGACTCGCAGGACTCGAACCCAAAACCTTCAGTCTTGAGCGCGAACGTCTAACCTGTGGACCATTGGACCAGCATATCGTGGGACACCCGAGTGAGCAACGCTGCTGTTAGGAAACGGGTGCTAGGTAAAGAATGACAGATCAATAGATGAAGTGGTGAAATTTCATCAGTTGAGGTGGTTAGGACATGTATTGCGTATGCCTAACCACCGACTGCCTCGTCGAGCTTTGTTTTGTAGTGTAGAAATAGGTTGGAAGAAGGTTAGGGGTGGCCAGACCAAAACATGGCAGAAATCCATGAAGTAATTGACTAGTGGACTTAGCCATATCGCTAATTGTCGACTACCTGGTTGAGGTCCGCGAGATCATAATAATCGATGGTTAGAGACCTTGAATGACATGGCTCAAAATCGTTCGCGATGGCGCCAGTGCATTTATTCTTTGTGTTCTCTCAAATCCTAATCTTCTGGATTTTTTAACACCTCTACTTTTGACTTTCTAAACTTTTCTCACTGAATCATACTTCTTGAATAATATCTTCTAATCCTAACCTCTCGGATTACTTCTAATGTCTTTACTACCTCTTCTACTATTGGATTTGATTTAACAATTACATTTCTGTGCTAATAATGTGGTATGGCAACATGAACTGATGTACTTACGTACGACGTTCTACGTTGCATCTGACTGACTGATTGACTGACCACTGGACCACCAACCAACGGTGTTATTGTCTAACTTCGATCAATTCACGCTCTTGCTCAATGTTGATAAGTCGTCCCATACTAGGAAGAAACGGCCTTTATCCACTGCTTCCAGGTTTCTCAGTGGTGTGGTCTAACGATGATCGATTCATGATTTCAAATGTGTAACTTAACAATCTTTACAACTCTGTAATGCAATAAACAAAAATGCTTAGAATAAGTCCTAGGAAAGTCAGCTACAATCATGTAGAACTTCGTACGTACATACGTACGTACATATCACGACATTAGTACACAGAGGAATGGAATTGTCAATTCAAATCCCACAGTGGTAGAAGTATGAGCAGTAATCGGAAAGATTAGGGTTTGAAGATAATCCAGTGAAATTAAGTTTAAAAAGCCGAAAGATCAAGGTGATGAGGAAATCAGAAGTACACGAAGCGAGTGAGAGAGAGAGACATACACAGAGTGGAGAAACTATTCCTCTACAAACTACTTCTAGACGGTGGATTAAAGCCTATTTTTTGTGAAAAAACTTGAATTATCAACGAATGCAGAGAAAAGAAACACAAGATATTTAGCCCTCTCTCACTCTCTCCCTAAAGTAAATGGAATACCTTGTATTTCTAAATCAACTGATTAGTGACATTTTCAATCTGTCAAATATACATCTGTATATATATCAGTTAATCAGAAGTCTCGATTGATGAAGATTGTTCTGTTACTTCTATGAGAATGATGACAAGTTTGATAAGTTTGCGCTAGGGATGTTAGATCCCCAAAACTCAATTTTGTAATTTATTGCTGAAACTTTGAACTGTTTATGTTTTTACGCCAAGAAACGTTTAGCTGACCTTGAGATTACATTTCCTACTCGGAAAATCCTTAACTGTCTCATTTGGTTGACGGATTTTATTAGTACAATACTAGTTTGTGGCTCTTACCAAGTGTGTTTCTATCATTGCATAAATAAGCTTCAGATGTGTGCTTAGCAATCTCGTATTTTCTGTGTGCGCGTAGAATACATTCTCTACGCTTTATCAAGACTTCTTGTTTTTATTAACAGAGCATGGGACAATGGATGAGAAGAGCCTATCGTGTCACTGAATCATTTATCTTCGCTCTCATTTACCGAGTAAGCTGAACTCATAATAACATTCAAGCATATCAATTTGTTACTAATGTGAATATTAAAACAACACACATGGAAGCGAACAATTGTGTTTTCCTATGCGATTAGTCTGGGGGCACTGACCAGTGATGTCTACTCTCAAACGAAAGATAAGTTACTTCAATTGGCTTCCTCAATATGTATTTAGAAATTCAGCTGTTCCCACAGGAACAGCTCTATTGGATGTACATATAGCAGGCAAGTGAACCAAGAAATGAATGAGTGAACTGGCTGATTTGGAACACTATACGACACTATCTTGGCACACCTAATCGATAGTGATCAGATCATAGATTAAAAAACGAATCATTTCAAGTGATCTATCGTATTTGTATGTTACAGAAATATTTAAGCACTCGTTTGTTTGAATCAATAAGTAAATGAAATATGTGTCATTCAACCTCTTAATAAAAATTCGCTTGTTTGTCCTGTTTGTTAATGCCGGTAGTATACTGACCAAAACATTTTACAAATTACCTCAAAACTACATATGTTATGTAATCTGGAATTAAGTTGACCAAGTCTCATGATAATAAATCACTCACTCAGCATGAAAATCACACAAACTTACAGCATAACGTGGCAAAGACATGAGTATACTTTCAATACGAGCTTCCGGTGTGGCTAAACCAAATTTTGTACCACGATCATAGATTAAATTGAATTCAACATAACGTCCACGTCTTACCAACTGCCATTCCCTATGAATGAAATGAGTGTGCGTGTGAAAATCAAAAGAAATCATTATTTATACCTCAAATACATTTATACCATTCAATAGTGTTAGTGGGACATAGATGGAATTAAAGCATGACTACGTTGCTACGCGCTGATTAGCTAATTTCCTATCCAATCAGCGCCTGATCGAATCTTGGAGAACAGGATAGATGATTCTCGTATTGTTAACTGCGTGCTGATTGGTTAAATCTAATCCAGTCGATCATGTGAATTACTACTATCCAGAAGCTTTTCATGTAAATGCTATAAATAGACTAACGTTGTATCTATTTTTGGGCCTTCGCCATCACCTTTGGCTTCTTATTTACATTTAACCTTGCTATTTTGGAATATTATCTTTTCCTGTTCAACCGTGTTTCTTTTGATTCTTTGGAACTTGTCCAGTGTATTGTTTGTGGTCAGAGAATACTAAGCAATAGGAATTAGCTGAGAATTATCTCAGCAAGCGTTACAACAAATGTGTGTGAAATCTTATTGAATTGTAAACTTTGACAGTTGTTACATTATGCCAATGTGGTGGATACTACTTTTAGTTACTTACATACTTATTTACACCTGTTACCACCCTAATGGAGCCTACGCCGAAGATTGGCGTTCTCCAACCTACTCTGTCCTGGATCTTCCTTTCCAGTTCTATCCAGTTGCTGTTTGCTCTTTTCATGTCTGCTTCCAATTCTCGGCGTAATGTGTTCTTCAGTTTTTCTCCTTTCCCTTGACCTTGAGGGTTCCAAGTGAGGGCTTGCCTTGTGACGCAGTTGGGTGCATTCCGCAGTATGTGTCATATCCACTTCCACCGCTTCTTCCTGATTTCCTCATCCACTGGGATCTGGTTCGTTCTCTCCCACAGTTCGTTGTTGCTGATCGTGTCTGGCCAACGAATACGAAGTATTTTGCGTAGACAACTGTTCATAAAAACTTTTATCTTCTGGATGATGACTTTTTTAGTTCTCCAAGTTTCCGCTCCATACAGTAAAACTGTCTTGACATTTGTATTGAAAATTCTGATTTCCGTGTTTGTTGACATTTGTTTTGAATTTCAGATGTTCTTCATTTTTAGAAATGCAGACCCTTGCTTTGCCTATCCGCGACCTCACATCTGCATCGAATCCACCTTGATTGTCGATGATGCTGCCCTGATATGTTAAGGTTTATACATCTTCCGATTTGGTGGATGCATGTTGTGTTGTATAAGAAGAATACTCCCATAATGGGCTGTGTTTAATTCGAAGTAGAGCTCAACACTTTAGTGGCTAGGCATCGGGGTATGGGTATTCTGCGAAATAAATCTTCCCTTCCATTTTCGTATATCATTTGTGTGACGGCGGTTGAATGAGTTGAATGGCTGCCATTTTATGCAATCGTTCACGTAAAAAGATATGAGAATACAAAGCAGACAGACAGACAGACAGATACAATACAGAACTTCCTACGTACGAACATCAGGTTGCCATACCATATTAGCACAGAGATGCGACTGTCAGTTCTCAAATCCAAGAGTGAGAGCGATAATAGAAGTATTAGCAGTAATGGAGAAGATTAAGGAGCGAAGATATGATTCGAAAAGTATAATTCAATGCGATAAATTTATAGAGAGAAAAACAGAGATTATGAGAAATTCAGAGAATACAAACCGAAATGAAGTGAAGCAGAAAAGGCAAGTGGGTCAACTCAATGCACTGAAGCTCGACATGTGATCAGCAAAATAAGCCATGTACACATACGCACTCAATCAAAAACAACCAAGATTATCAGAGAAAAATTGACAAGATCGAAGAAACAAGTGTGAATAATAACTCGATAAGCATAGATTTATTGATTTGTGACCAAAAACCAGGACAAGTCACTGTTTACAACGTGGCTGGCTTATAAGTAGTATGCAGCGGAGTGACAACTAAGAGATGTTACAACTGGAGAGAGAGAAGAGTGTTGGATCGAAATACAACATAGTCGGATCAGAGTATTGTTGAAAACTAGAAGAAAAAACAATATGCAAGATGACTATCGATAATCTGCTTGCTTGTATTGCATAAGCATGTTCGAAGATTAGCTGCACATATTAAGTGAATAAATTGTGACCTTCATGTCATTGTTCATTACACCAATTCGATTGGCAAAACGTTTTCTTGATAGTGTAACGTACGAACAAGTCAAAAAACCAGATGAAATGGATACACGTATTTGTAGAAGAGATTGTTGACTAAGATGCCGGCTCAATGGTCTAGAGGTTAGGTGTTTGCACGCAACACGGAATGTCCTAGGTTCGAGTGCTGCCAGGAACAGGAGTCGTGGATGTGCAGTGCTGATGAATAGTCCCATACTAGGGAGAAATGGCCAGCCAGTGCTTTCAGGTTTCTATTGGTGGTCTAACATAGATAGATTCATGATTTCAAAATTTGTTAACATCAGTAACAGTAGAAACTTCACATTGAAGTGATGTAATCGAATTTCTCCATGCACGCATGATGATTCATAACTTGACCGGACGACCTTGACCTTGATTCATTGCTGTTGACCTTGAACAAGTGATTATTTTGATTGTATTTTCCTTAGATTTGATTCTTGATTCTACATATACATATAGATCCATGGGTTTTCTGATTGGCTGGTAAATTGGGTCAATTTTAAGGTTTGCTGATTATTGGTTGACCTGAATGCAAAGCTTCTAAAAAAAATATTTCTTATTAATTCTTGTGTGTACGGTTTCAATATTTTTCCAGTCTCCGCAACTGTTCACTTACAAGGGAAGGACTGTTGACTTATGTTCACTGAGACGATGATGAAGATATAGGGGTGTGTTCATTTTGTCCAATGTGGTGTTTGTTCGCAAAATGGAACAGTTTATTTTGTGGATGAGATGTTTAGTTTTGTAATCGTGTGATATTTTATCTTTTGATTAGCATACCCGACCGTAGCTGCTACCTTGACGTGATGGTCGGGCTTGCCTATCGTGATGACCCAACCGAGCTATATTGGCTGGAACATATGTTCCTGAAGGTTCTACCATGCCAGGCAGGTCGATTGGAGAACGATGAGACTAAAGGCAGCTACTCAAGGTCTGAGGGCGAAGTCGTACTGCTGAATGACTGCAGAGGGGTGTGACAGCGGTAAGGTGTTTCCCTCGGACAACCAGCATCTGCACTGATGCTGCCTTCTCACAAGGAAGGAAGGGTTAGAAAAGGTCAACCCTAAAAATGTCACACCTCACCCTACCTCACCGACTTCCGTCTCCAGCGGTAAGGGTGCCCACTAAGGTTTTTTAAGAGAGGAGCTAATACTCAAAACACCCTTCATAAAAAGGCCGTACGTGACCGGCCTCAAGCAATTGTTCCTTGGGCTCTACGATCACGCACCCAGGTCACTAAGACCAACACTAATCTATCTTCCTTTTCAGGTTGCTCAAGAAACAACCTTAAACGGTGTGGGCAGCCGGGAAGTGACAACCGCCCTCATACCCGTAACATCACATTAAACCGAATCGGTCTGTCTGTCTGTCTGATTTGTATAAGATTGACTTATGTGTAACACTCGTATTTCGAACGTCATCTACAATCAATTTCATTGCCGTTTTTTGAATTTATTTAGGCGTGGAGTAGGATGATCTGTTCGCTGGTTTCTACATTTGATCTTGCTGACAAGTTAAGTGGGGAAATTTTCGACGAAGCAGTGTGGAAAGCCGCTTTATTTTTGAAAAACCGATATTAGATATTATTATTCATGCTTCTGCACAGCAAGTGTGTGTTTCTCGCCCCAATGAATAAAGTTTGTACGCAGTTGTTTGGGTTTTTGCTATTGTAGTTGGGAACCAATTACAATAACCACACTCCACCCAAATCAGCAATGTGCATGCACAACTCCTACTACCCGCGTGAAGTGAATCCAGGACCTTAGAACTTGCAAACGAGCGCTCAACCTTTGGTCCATTGAGCCGACATCTAACGGTGTTAATCTCTAACTTTGATCAATCTAGTGATTCTATGCGCAACCTCACCCAATGTCTTCGGTAGTTACTGTCCACAACGATCTCACTAGTGACTAGCTTCGTGTGGAAATTCTCGGAGTTCTAGTGAGACACCGCCGTGACCAGTGGAGTTCAACCGCGTCGGGTGTAGACAGTCACCTGACAAAAGCAATGGGTGGAGTTGCTGAATATCAGGGATTGATTAAACTCTACACATCAACACCGTTGAATGCAGCCAGCTCAGCGGTCTACAAGTTAAGCATTCACACGTGACAGACACCAAAGCTCCTCAATTCGATTCCCGTGAGCAGGGTTGGTCGTAGATGTGCAGCACTACCACTGCACCACTGCTAAGTAAGTCCTACACCACAGGACGAAGCGGTCGTCGAACAATGATCAGTGATTCACGATTTCAAAGTCAAATACTTCTACTTGTACTTGATCAATAAATCAATCAATCAACCAATCAATTACTCTGTGCATCATGTAGATTTCTGATATTTTTTTTACTTATAGAATAAGCCACAAAAAAACACTGAGCAACAGATAAAAAAAATCTAAACAGAATAAAAATTAAACAGAGAATTTACCGTTCTTTATTAGTATACTTTAAATGTCGTCGTTTTTCAACAATCGGTAAATAAGCTGGAATGATTGCTTCAGCGCATGACTAGAAATACAAATTTTTTTAAATAAGAGAAAAATTACTCATTTGACAGAAATACGATGATGAGAAGTTAATTCCAGAACACACACACACAGACAGAGAGTCAATCAGTCAGTTGCAACGTAGAACTACGTACGTATGCCATACCACATTAGCACAAAGACGCAGATGTCAAATCAAATCCCATAGTCATAGAGATAGTAGAGCTATTAATGGTAATGAAGAAGACCAGATATTATTCAAGAAGTATCATTCAGTAAGATAAGGTTAGAAAGATAAAGGTGGAGGTGCTGACGAATCCAGAAGATTAGGATTTGAGAGAGCACAACGAATGGATGCAACTACGTCATTGTAAACGATTTTGAGCCATGTCGTTCAAGGTCTCTAACCATTGGTGACTCGCCTTGCGGACCACAACCAGGTAGTCTACATCTGCCAACATGACTCAGTCCACTAGTCAGTGACTTCATGGATTTCTGTCATGTTTTGGTGTGGCCACCCCTAGCTTTCGTCCAACCTATTCCTACACTGCAAAACATAGGTCTACTCCTGAAAATTCAGATGAGGATAAGGTTATTTCCAAAATCATGTCTATGATAAAATTAAACAAGAATGGAGAAAGTGGACATCCCTGACGGACACCACTTGAAGTGAAGAATTCCGATGACAGTTCGCCATAAGCTCTCACTCGACTAGTGGTGTTCGAGTACAGAGCTTGTATAAGGTTAATGTATTTCTTTGGTAAACCTTTCAAAGACAGACACTGCCACAGAACCTCACGAGTGTCTGTGTTCTAGGACCTGTCGTAATCTGAAAATGTGGTCTATACAGACACGTCCAGCTCGAAAACCAGCCTTGTTTTCTTGAGTCCGCGAGACGAAAGTCGTCAATGGTTAGAGACCTTGAACGACATGTCTCAAAATCGTTTGCAACGTAGCAGGTGAATCCACTCTTTGTGTACTTTTTAATTCTAACCTTCTGAATTCCTCATCACCTCTATCGTTGTCTTTTTAAATTTATTTCACTGGATTACACTACTTGGATAATATCTTCGAACCCAAATCTCTCCGATTATTGCTAGTACTTCTACTGCCCCTGCCAACACTATGGGATTTTTAATTGACAATTGCATCTTTGTGTGCAAATGTAGTATGGCAACTTGAACTGATGTACGTAAGTAAGAAATTCTACATTGTAGTTGATTGACTGAATACGAGAACACTTATTAGTTTGCATCGAAGATCTCAGGATCCACTAGTGACACTGGGAGATACGGTTGTTAAATATGACAAACTGAATACAGATAGGCATGTGAACACCACTGAATACTGCTGATTCAATAATGGTCGAATGAGTAAATGTCAGTCATAAAAGAGCTTGTTTAAGACTTTTAAAAAAACACACAATTTACTACACTCTTACTTTGACAAAATTGAATACTTTTTCTTGTGAAGCATCGTCTAAATCATCGAAAAATATTCCACCAACACCACGTGTTTCACCTATTTACGAAAAATTTTCAAGAACACAATAAAAGTAAAAAAAGGTTCATAGGGGGTTTTGAAGAAAAACATTCTGACAATTCTCAAGCTGAATTTTTTCCTTATGAATTATCATCTCATTTGTAGTGAACGAGAACACAGGTGAGGGCAAGTGAATTGTATTTAACGAAAATTACAGAGTTACTCAGTATTAAATAGGAAAACTATATCGTAAATCGTCGTTAATTTGCAAAATATCAGTTCATCCTATCGAACTGGACTGTTCCTGTTGCAAAACATCAATCCATTGTCACTATTCATGCGTTTCATACAAATTCCATTGTGTTCTAACTAACTCTTCCTTTTCTTGATCTTCCCCCATCTTCTGCTGCTGCCAGACATTACGTTGACACTCACGTCATATACTACTTATGAGTAGCTCGCACCACATATTACCCTATTGGTTTCAGTGTGAATTTTCATGAACAATTTTAATTTGTCCCCTAACACAAATCTATGAAGTCACTGAAGTACTTACTGAAACTTCATCAGTTGAAGTGGTTGGGACATGTGCTGCGTACGCCTAACCACCCACTGACTCAATGATCTATGTTTCAGCACCGACTGCCTCGACGGGCGACGTTTTGTGGTGTGCGAGTAGGTTGGAAGAAAGCTAAGGGCGGCCAAACCGAAACATGTCACAAATCTATAAAGTCACTGACAAGTGGACTGAGTCCTGTTGGTAGGTGCAGGTTATCTGGTTGTGGTCTGCGAGGCGAAAGTCACCAATGGTTAGAGACCTTGAACGACATGTCTCAAAATCGTTTGTAATGGCGCAGGTGCAGTCACTCTTTATGTTCGCTCAATTCCTAATCTTATGCCTCTATCTTTCTCTTTCTAAAGTTATCTCACTGAACTAAACTTCTTGAATAAGATCTTCAAAGCCTAATCTTCTCCATTACCAGTAACTCTTCTACTATCTGCACCACTCTCTTGGATTTGAACTGACAGTTGCATCTCCGTGTTAATGAGGTATGGCAACCTGAACTGGTGTATGCATCGGACCCAAGTCCAACCCCAAACCATATTAACTGAGTGATTCTGAGTTACGTCACACAAACTATCTAACTATTGATTATGATAATGGTGTGGATTGTAAATCATTCAGTTTAACAGTCCGGCTTCTTCATGAATTGATGCCAATGTCTTAGTTTAGGCATCCCTTAAGCTTTATTTACACCTACTGTTAAATCATACAACACTTCGTGTTGAGTCAGGTAGATAATGATTTGATATACACAAAATATATCCAACTTCCTCAGTCAATGAAGATTCATGACCTGATCGAGCGATTTATCATGTCTGCTTAATAACCAACAGCCGTAAATTAAAACACATTGAACTATTGAATGAATGTAACTGCACCAATGCAAACGATTTTGAGGCATGTCCTTTCAATTCACGTATCATTGTTTACGATTCTCTCACGGACCCCAAAACTGGAAGTTTACATTTACCAACATAACGCAATCGAGTAGTAAGTGACTTCATGGATTTGTGCCATGTTCTGGTCTGGCCACACCTAGCTCTCCTCCAACCTACACTAACAACACAAAGCATAGCTCGTCGCGGCAGTCGGGGGTTGGGCACATATGTAACACATGTCCCAGCAAACTCAACTGGTGAAGATTTAATACTTCATCTATTGATCTGTCGTCAATACCTAACAACAGCATCGCTTGATCGGTTGTCCCAGGATATACGAGCAATGCTTCGAAGACATCGATAATTGAACACTAGTTACCTACGAATATCTTCCACTCTCAATGGCCAGTCATAAAATAGGACAGAGCGAACTGCTAAGCAGTAGATTCGTCCTTTGGTTAACAAAAGGATATCCCACCTACGCCACAAATGATGCAAGTAGGCAAAAGCCCATCGAGGCTTCTGTATCCGTGCTGAGATTTCTTCACACACCAGGCCATCAGCACTGACCAGACTCCCCAGATAAGTGAAGCGGTCGACACGTTCGACTACTACACTCCCAATCACTAGTTCAAGTGCCAATGAAACCCAATCTTGAAGCAACATTTTGCATTTCGAGGGGGGAAAACCGCATCTCGAACATGCTTGCATTGTTGCTTAGGGTAGTCAGTCAGAAGACTCTGCATTTTGTCAGTATCTTCACCAAATAGAACTACTATGTCATCGACATATTCTAAGTCAATAAGCGAGTGCCCTGGTAGAAGGTCCACACACCCCTGAAAAAAAGTTAGACACAGATAATGCTTTCTCTAACAGTATTATCACTGTGTACATGATGTAAAAGTGCTGAGATTTCATCAGTCACCAGGCCACTGACAGCACTACTGATAGCAATCCCAAGATAGGTGAAGCGGTCAACATGCTCAACTTTCTCACTCCATACTATCGTTCACAGAGGTGATGCAAGTAAAACAGTAATAAGCACACAAAAAATAACAGAACAAGAACAAATCACACTTACCACGATGTGTCAAATAGAAATAATCATCACACCATTTTTTAAAACGTGGATAAAACGATTCATTGTGTTGATCACATGCAAATTTTAATTGTTCATGAAAATGTTTTGCATCTTCATTGAATAAATAAAATGGTGTTAAATCAGCCCCTCCACCATACCACCATAATTTACGATTATTGCTTAAGTCTACTTCAAAATAACGAAAATTAAAATGTGTTGTAGGCACATATGGATTGAGCTACGCGGGAAAATGAAGAGAGAGGGTGAGAGAGAGAGTGAGAACGAGAGGGAGCAATATTAAATAGAGATACTTCACAACGGTGTCTATCAATAACCCAGCAACCACCAAGGTTAGTTAGTCAGTCAGTTGCAACGTAGAACTACGTACGTATGTAAATAAGTTCAGGCTGCCATACCACATTAACACACAGACGCAAATGTCAAATCAAATCCCATAGTGATAGAGATAGCAGACGTATTAATGGTAATGAAGAAGATAAAGGTAGAGGTGCTGACGAATCCAGAAGATTACGATTTGAAAGAGCACAATGAAAGGATGCACTTGCAACATTACAAACGATTTTGAGCCATGTCGTTCAAGGTCTCTAACCATTGGTGACTTTCATCTCGCGGACCCCAACCAGATAGCCTACATCTACCAACATGACTCAGTCCACTTGTCAGTGACTTCATGGAGTGCTGTCATGTTTCGCTTTGGCCACCACTATCTTTCTTCCAACCTACTCCTACACCACAAAATATAGCTCGTCTCAGCAGTCGGTGGTTAGGCATTCGTAACACATGACCCAACCACCTCAACTGATCAAGTTTCACTACTTCATCTATTGATTTGCCGTCCCTACCTAGAACTCGTTTCCTAACGACAGCATTCCTTATACGGTTGTCCAAGAATACACGAGCAATGCTTCAGAGACATCGATGATTGAAGACTAGTAACCTACGGAAGTCCTCTACTCTTAAAGGCCAAGTCTCGCATCCATAGAGTAGGACGGAGTTTATTTCATACGATCGTTCGACCATTTTTTTCCTATTTGTTATAATTCGATTACAATATCGATTATTGTGTATTTGATTGTGTGTGTGTGTGTGGATGCTTACTGGCTTATCACATGTCTAGCTTATTATTGCTTGACTTTAAAAACTTAGTTATGGTGGCTTCAGTGCATAGTTCGCCTCCTCCAATTCGCTTCAGCTTTGCTTGTACACTTTCCATTCTCATGTTGTTTGGATATTCACCAAACATCCTAAGAGTACTGCTATTTTCGGAAGTATAATCCTATTGGTCGATTTCTATTGGTCAAAATTATGATCGTTTTAACTGTCAAAGTCAAATATTTCAATGTTGTCTCTGATTGGTCTTCCGGAGTGTCAATGTCATTTCAAATGTTCTTTCCTATTGGTCGCCGTCCTAAACTATCAATGTCACAGACTTTGATGCTCTTTCCTATACGATCTAAATGTATAAATACGCACTATCTGTAAGATTTCATGTTTTCCGTCCCTTCCTGCCTACCTCCTATCTTCTGTACTCGACCCAATAAACAACTCCATCCAACGGTATTTGCGTTCTGATAGATATATAGGAGAATTGGGAAGAGTATTTAGGTCGTATTGGGATATTTGAATTTGGACGCCGCTAGGACTGAATAGCTAGCTATACGTAGCAGCATGATAACACATGCCTGTCCGCATAAATGAACACGCATGTGATAAATTCATCCGCAACAATGTATTCGGCTTCTTACTACCGCCGTCGAACGAACGGAGTTCGCCTAAGTATGTGTGTGATATACAGAAATGGACAGAAAGATTTATTTCATTGTACACTCAATCATTCGTCCCTAATGGAGTCCAAGTCGTGAGCTGATAAAATATCACGGACTACTGGAAATATTATAATTCAAAAAATATCTCAATAGAATTTTTAATAAAAAAAACTTACTGGATGTATAACTGAACTGATACCACAAGCAAAAAATTTACAATCTTGATTAGGATCAATTTCATTGTGTCTACAGATAAGAAGAATAAAACAAACGAGGAATAGAAAGGAATAAAAACAGTATATTGACAATAACAGTTTTGGGGCATAGTTTTGAAGGTTAGCGTTATTTAAATATTTGAAACCATCAATCAATCATCGTTAGACCAACATTAGAAACCTGGAAGCACTGGACGGCCGTTTCATCCTGGTATGGGACTCATCAGCAGTGCGCATCCACGACTCCTGTTCCTCGCACGATTCGAACCCGGGACCTTCGGTGTTGTGCGTGAACGCCTAACCATGGGACCACTGGGCCGGCATCCAACGGTGTTAATGTCTAACTCTGATTGATTGATGATTTCAAATGTGGAAAAACACAAAACCTCCAAAACTCTGCCCGAAAATATTGTATATGTGATTAAGAGCGGAGCTAACACTTCACAGACTTCCCATAAAAAAGCCGTACGCTACCGACCTTAAGCAATTGTCCCTTTGGCTCTACAATCGCGCTTCCAGGTTTCTAAGACCAAAACTAATTTACCTTCGTTTTCAGGTTCCTCAAGAAACACCCTTCCATGGTGTAGGCAGTCGAGAAGTGATATCTGTTCTCGTACTTCGACATTGTACAACGTTCAACTAGTCCGAAAAATCAGAACACGCCTTGAACAGATAGTTAATGATAATCTAACAACTCAAGTTGACTACGAAGTGATCATAGTTAATAAAAACGTCGGAAAAAGTATAATTCTTATACAACGAATATTCTTGAACCTTCTTCAACTATCTAACCACTAGATGTGATTAGCTAAGAATGAGCCAATCAGCGTGCTTCAACGTAATCTGGCATTGAACATGTGACAACTTCTATGCTTCTCATAACTAACTGAATACATTCAAAGTAATTGTGTTAAAACAAACGACTCATGAAATATACCGAAATGAAAGCATGTAATGCAGCGATAGAGAGGGTAATTAATCTGTAAAACTGAACGAACAATATGACTACTACATCTACTAATACTGGTAGGAGGCGATTACCAAAACATGGCACAAATCCATGAAGTCATTTACAAGTAGACTGAGTCATGTCGGTAAGTGTCAACTATCTGGTTGGGGTCCGCGAGATGATAGTAATCGATTGTTAGAAACTTTGAATAACATGGCAAATCCTAACCTTCTGAATTCGTCATTACTTCTATCTTTCTCTTTCTAAATTTACCTCACTGAATTATATTTCTTGAATAACATCTTCGAACCCTAATCTCTCCTATTACTGCTAATACTTTTACTACCTCTACTACTATGGGATTTGAATTGACAATTGCGTCTCTGTGTGCAAATGTGGTATGGCAACTTGAACTGATATACGTACGTACGTACGTACGAAGTTCTACGTTGCTGTTGACTGGTTGATTGAGTAGTCAATTAACTTAATAGATTATCTCATCTGACAATAAAAGTCGAGTATTTTATTTAGAAAAGCCAGAACAAGCCTTATCTCTACTACTAAGTTTATTGTTTACAAATAGAACGCCTCAAAGACTTAAACTAATTTAATTTCGCCAAAAAATCAGATGAGTCCTTACATTAGTATTCTCTAAAGTTCAATATGTGGGATAATGCTGTACACCGTATTTCTGTCTCTCTCTCTCTCTCTCACGTCAAAAATCAACAAAGATCAGTAAGATTTAAAGTTTTTCATACATTGAACCGACACTTAAGTCAGACACCTACTGATATACATAAAACACTACCGAGATGTATTGGTTTTGCATGAAACTGCTATGCCAATGAACGCCAATGACTCCATTAAAAAAACATGACCTATGCACTTTAGGCCACGTATCATCAGGCACGTAACCTTTAGAAAAACTAGTTTATCAACCAACGGTTTGTATTTCTAGCTTGTCAATGTCATTAGGTGATACTCATCCTACGCCCAAAAATGACGTTAAATAAACCCCACAGTGACTACAGCTTTTCATTAGAACTGATGATACCCGTTTAACATTGCGAATCGACTGAAATTAGACAGAAAAAAAAGTAGGCCACTGTGGAGGCCGACTCAGTCATCTAAAGTTTAAGTCTGAAAGTCTGACTCTTCCTGATGAACCGCTGTTCGTCGGTGTGCACAACTAAGTCTCTTATTAGAATGAAGCAATCGCACAACAATGCTCCTAAATTTTCAGTGGTTATCAGATTAAATCAGCTCCCGAAATTGACAAACCAATAACAAGAGGATTCATTCAAACCGATAAAAACAGAAAGGATAAAAAATCCAATCAGAACAACTAACCTTGCACGCATTTCTTTCACTGCTTGACCACTAAGAGTCCCGCTTACTACACTGACATTGACACCAGCCTTTTCAAAAACATCACCATTCTCTAGAACACATGAAATTCCGCCACCACCCTATTTACGTGAAAAAAAGATGTGTAGAAAGACATGTTGAACCTTGAAACTCATATATTGCTGTGTAAAAATTTCTTGTGTGAAGAGCAGTCAGTAAGTAATTCGGTCTCGTGTGCTTTGTTACGAGTATGAGGGTGGATGTCACTTCCCAGCTGCCCACATCACGGAGGGTTCTGTTTGAGGAAGCTGAAAAGAATATCGGATTAGCGTTGATTTGAGCAACCTGGCAGCGTGACCGCAGAACCCAAAGGACAACTGCTTGAGGCCGGTCACACACACAGCCTTTCTATGGGAAGTTGTATAGTGTTAGCTAGCTTCACTCTTAAAGTAGCCTTACCGCCAGGGACAGAAATCCGTGAGGTAAGGTGAAGTGTGACATTTTTAGGATCGACCTTTTCTAACCGCTTCCTTCCTTGTGAGAAGGCAGCATCGTCGCAGATGCTGGTTGTCCGAGGGAAACACCTTACTGCTGTCACATCCCTCTACAGTTAGTCAGAAGTTCTTCAATTGACGTGCCTAGCATGCTACGACCTAAAGGAACATATTTTCCAGCCAATATAGCTCGGCTGGGTCATGATGCTAGGTAAGCTTGACCACCACACATCAAGGTAGCAACTACGGTCGGGAAGAAGAGCAGTGATATTAACAAGTTGACTGAATTAAAGTAAATGGATTAGAGTTTTAAACTTCTAACGCTGGTCAGCAAAAAAGAACTAGCCAACTGATTGGTCCAATTATGCGTCTTAAACTTATTCAGTTCATGTATGAGCATACCTTCTTCCATCGGCTTGAAAAATCAAATCAAAAGAATAATACGATTTCTTTTTATTTTACTGGGTTTTGCTGTCAATTGCTCAAAACTTGTAATACTTAAAAAATTCCAACTATAGAATTGGGTTGAACCTTCTTACATCAGTAAATGCATTTAAGGATTTGATTTTGACCAATTTGGTCTCGTGTGCTGTTACGGGTATGAGGGCGGTTGTCACTTCCCGGCTGCCCACACCGTTCAAGGTTGTTTCTTGAGGAACCTGAAAAGGAAGATAGATTAGCGTCGGTCTTAACGACCTGGTTGCGTGACCGCAGAGCCCAAGAGACAACTGCTTGAGGCCGGTCACGAACGGCCTTTTTATGAGCTCCGCTCTTGAAAGCCCTTAGTGGGCACCCTTACCGACGGAGACGGAAATCCGTGAGGTAGGGTGAGGTGTGACATTTTTAGGGTCGACCTTTTCTAACCCCTTCCTTCCTTGTGAGAAGGCAGCATCGCTGCAGATGCTGGTTGTCCGAGGGAAACACCTTATTGCTGTCACACCCCTCCATCACAGTCAGCAGTACGACTTCGCCCTCAGACCTTGGGTAGCTGCTTTTAGTCTCATCGTTCTCCAATCGACCTGCCTGGCATGGTAGAACCTTCAGGAACATTTGTCCCAGCCAATATAGTTTGGTTGGGTCATCACGATAGTCAAGCACGACCACCACGTCAAGGTAGCAGCTACGGTCGGGCAGGTGCATCCACTCTTTGTCTTCTCTCTAATTCTAATCTTCTGCCTTCCTCATAATCTCTATCTTTCTCTTTCTAAATTTATCTTACTGAATTATACTTCTCGTATCATATCTTCGCTGCCTAATCTTCTCCATTACTGCTAATATACTTCTATTATTGCTATCACTTTTGGATTTGAACTGACAGTCGCGTCTCTGTGCTGATTGATGGGGCGTGGCAACCTGGACTGACTGATGTACTTACGTACGAAGTTCTGCGTTGTATCTATCTGTCTGTCTGTCTGTCTAGTAAATATGCATATAAGAAAAGTGCTAGACATACATCGATATAGCGTATAATAATAATAATAATGCCAGCATTAGGCTAAATCAAGTGAATGGAATACTGAGCCAACTCTACGTGTGCTGAAGCAATGACTAAGTATTTATAGTCAGGCCAAATTAGACATGTGATATAAGCGAGTAAGCATCCACGCACGCAAGCAATCAAATATACAATAATCGATAATGCAATCGAATTATAAAATAAAAATAATAAAAAATATGGTCGATACTAATTTCGAATAGTTTAAACGACCAATCGTTGAAGTATAATAAATAAATGTTGAGATGCTATACTACTATTGTCGCTCGGACCCCAGTCATGTAGTCTACACATATCAATATGACTCAATCCACTTATCAGTAACTTTATGAATTTGTGCCATGTTTTGGTTTGGCTGTCCCTAGCGTTCGTTCTCTTCCAGCCTGCCCCCCATACCATGAAACATTGCTTGTCGAGGAAGTCACATACATATCCCAACAAACTCAACTGATGAAGATTGAATACTTCATCTATTTATCTGTCATCCTTACCTAATACCCTTTTCCTAACAACAGCATTGCTTACTCAGTGGTCCCAAGATATATGAGCAATGCTTCGAAGATATCTATGGTTGAAAACCAGTAACCTACGACCGATTGACTGACTGAACGAGGAGGTTATAACTTGATAATGATTGTGTACGAGATCAAATTTTACGAATTGGGATGAAAGTTATTCACCTGGTATCACAAATGATGATTTTAACTTTTTTTAGAAACTCCTTTTATTGATCAACATATATCTATCTATGAACAAATCAAACTTCAGATCAGTGGTATAAAGCATTTGGATTCTGATTACTGGATTACATGGTTTTACTCTATTTGGTTTGACCTAGGCCTAAACATACAAAATAGTGAAACTTGAAAACAAAGTGTATGGATCTGCAGTAAGTGACTGACTGTTTAATGGGTTACAGTTTGCAACTTAAGAGTGGTGGAATTTGATTCAATGGGCCTTGGACTTGAACCCACACTCCACCCACTTCGGCGGTTTCAAGTAACCGGTAGCCGTTAAAGCCAAGTATATGGCCCTGTACCTGATAAATGCGTTGAATATAATCCAAGCTTGTAAACATACAATGAAATATCATCATAACTTACTGCACGACGTTCCCACTTATCCACTTTAAACTTGGCTTTTCGATCAATCTTTTCAATTTCCTTACACAAGCGACCCTTGAATAAAGAATAATTAGGTAAGTAAGTAAGTATAGAAAACTGGAAAGAGAAACAATCATTAGACAGATTAGCAGAAAGTGATTTTACGACGGACAAGCGATTAACTGGAACACAATTCATGAGGGAATACTTTACGGAGCAGCGATTAAAAAATGTATTTAATTTTAAACGTCCAACCAAAACAGCAATATAATTCTTAATAAAACGCAGAAAAGTTTATAAATGTGAGAGACGATGAGGCTCAATACGTGTTAACTTGCCAGCAGTGTGAACTAATGAAAAGCGATAGATACACACAACCGCCATTACAGTCGATCCCAGTAACCGCAGTCGGTGATCTATGGTCGGTGGATATAATGGGACCGTTTCCACAGACGGCGACCGGTAACCGGTACCTGCTAGTGATGACGGAGCATGCTATTAATTATAACATAAAATCTTATCGATACAAACGTATAATAATTGTGCAGCGAAACAAACATTAGTCCCTTGACAAATAAGTAACTGGAAGCAAGGATATTTTAGCTACAAACAATTTATATCCTTTTCCCCTTACCATAAGAAACTAATAGGCTTGTTCTTTACAGCTACAACTCATATGCATAATACATTTCAGCTTCATTCGTACAACTTAGATTGGAAAATACAGAAATTAAAGTGGCTAACAGGTCAACTGTGAACACCACAGAGCTCCGCAGAGAAATGCGTTGGTTTGTAGCCAAATTAAACTAGAACGATGAGATTACAAAATCAAGGTAAATATTAAAAGAATAGGAATGTAGTGGCTATGAGAGTGAGGACTAAAGGTTGAAAATATAACTCGAGAAGGAAGGAAATAATATGCATGAAGGAATACTAGGAATCAAGATCTAGAGAAATATGAGTAAGTGTATTGGGGCCATTGTGACTAAAGTAACCTGAAGAGCCAATAAAAATTGTGCAATGCTGAATAGATTTATTTCTATTTACGATCCCTCAATGAAGAAATTCTTTAGAGACGAGGAAAGGGATTCAAACTGAAACTAATAGTCTTCGTGCTAAGTACAGGTTATGATGAACGCCTTGTAATGATGGTAGTTACTTGAAAACTAACGTGCCGAACTTAACAATTAGTAGCTAGGAGTAAGAGGAGTTGAGATGATATTTAAATATCCAAGTTTTACTTAGTAAATTAAAATAAATTATAAATTGTAAGATTTTTCTTTACTTTTCATAATACAAAACTCCAGAAAACACAAGTTAAAAACTAAGTTCACAAAAGATTGAGAATACAACAACCCATTTTAATTCCCATATTATGATGGGATTAAGACTTACGCACAGAAGAACAAGAGTATTAGAAGTAAACCTACATCATTATGGTCACCTAAGAAGTATACTAGTTCACACCAATTCCACGAGTTGTGCAGTGAATGTCCCTTTTTACTACTGTTTCTGTGTAAACGAAACGAATTTTAATTCGGACTTCCTAGCTAATATTAATGTGATAGGATGCCGGAATTTAGGTAAGTTTACGGTCATAACTTAAGTGAGCTACAAAACAGGTGACTGAACCATGTATGTATAAAAATAACCCCGGTATATTATTCATGCTACCTAAAAGATGAAAAAGCAACTAGCCTGATATAGACCTGATCGACTAACACATGAAAATCAGTCTGAGTAATTGTTCATTAAACATTACATTTAGTAATATACAATTGCATTCGTACTTATCCTACTGTATATCGTTAACTTGATTTTTAGTGAACAAAAAAAACAGTCATAATCACAACTCAAACTGATTAAAACCTTAAGTAGATAATTTCTATTAACATAATACCATCAAATAAAATAGTAGACAGCAGAAAGTCAACATTTACATAGATAATTTCATTTCCGAATCGCGTTCTTTCAACATTTTTCAGCTTCTACGGGTCATCCGAGCCAACGATCAACGAAGTGTAATTCCAGAGTCATCTCGCTTCTATATATTTCATATGGACATGATCAACTAACATACAAGTTGGCAGCATAACAAGACAGTCAAATTTATAAGTACTATCTTTCTGGAACATAAACAAACGTGTTCACTCAAAATAGTAAACTCTTAAACACACGTATAGACAATTGAGAGAGGAAGCTAGACCTACAGAAAACTTTTTCAGAAATAAAACTGGGAATATAATCGGATATCCGAAATATAAATAGAGGAGTTAGAGGGATAATCTTACTTGAAGTTCCATGCACAGCATTTCCATTTTTGACCGATAACACTCATCATTTGTCTAAGCAAACAGTTAACATATATCGAACATCTACCTTTAACTTGTCGACTGCAGAGACAGGCAAGCACATCCAGTTATTTAAATTTACGTCAGGAAACTTAGTAACAAATGGTACAGTGGCACAGGAAACGGAGAAAGATTTGCTACCCAAGTCTAAAATATTTGTGTGAGCTAGAGCCCATCGACCACCCAATAGAAAGGCTGAAGCTCTACAGAAAAACATGAATATCATGGATAATGATAATTACCCTAATGCATATATACAGCCTTTAAAGTACCGCTGAGTTCCAAAGAGATGAAGAAACGGTACACGCATATTTGTAGCATGAACGTCAAACAAGGCGGTTTACTGTTCAAGAGAACAATTGTTTCTTGAACTTTGAAAAAACAAGCTAAAATAGAGTGTGAAGTGATAGCCAGCAAATGGGTCACCAAAATACTTTTATGACTATAGTAGAATAACAAAAACAGAAGAGACGATATCACATCCTGCGGGGGTACCGAAAGAATAAAATGTCATTTCTACCTCACTCCTGAAAAATGGAGATTAAGATTGTGCCCTTATTTAACTAAATTAGACTTAAATCTGTTTGAATAATTAATTGTGCTCGTTTTAAGTGGGAAAGCATCGCAGGTCATAGTTATCACTGGCAGACTGGACGGTGGAAAGAAAAGACTCATTACGTTCATAATTTTTGTTGCCACCTAAACTTTTATTCATTGAACTAATTCTCAAAGTCGTTACTATTAACCACAAAATCGCTGTTTTTATTCTGACCCTAACTTCTACCTTATAGTCTAACTCTCTGCTTGTATGGCTCACTAAATGTCGTCCGCAGACAGACCACTGTCCAAGCACTATTTATTCCCATTTAACCAGCTGTCACACTTATAGATCGATCGCCTGCACTAGTTTTTAGATACGTTTTCAAACCATTTATTTTCATTATTGCTGTGTTATTTGTGAGTTATATCACTTCAACATTTACTACTGATACCACTTGATTTATAGCACCGAAAAGCGATTACTACACACAAATGGTTCCATCTTTAAAATTCTTTCAGAAATATCCGTACTCAATATCGATGTTCCACGCTCTGGTTCACGATGTTTGTGAAAGACTAAATACAATACATACACAAGCATTTTGATCTAGACACCAACTAATAACATAATCGTAAGATGTACATCACGTCGGCATGCAATGAAGAAAGGTGTACTAAATCATCAATAATTTTAGTGATTTATGTGATCCAAGCGACTGAATTCGCCAGGACCGCCATTAAAAAGTTCAGCAAATAGTATGTTATTTTTATCGTGATTATCGGTAGCTCGTCTCAAGTAACCTTTCTTAGGTATAGTCAACAGATTCTGCCCTACACAATATTTTTCCAGTCTTTTGATCACTGTCGGAGCAGGGATAAAGTTTTCGCTATTTTCCCGTGATATGATGAACAATCAATAGGATGCGGGAATACCTATTTCATTTGTTCGGTCCACTAGCATCCTTGATTAACTAAACTCGTTTACATTCATGATTTCAATGCCAAGTAATCCACCTGAGAGATAGTGAGTACTATATATACAGCCTAAGTAATTCTTCTCTATAGATCTCCCAAGTATAAAAAGAACTGAGAGTCTTGGGACCATTAAAACTGAAGCCTTATGCCAACAGTAACTAAAATTCTCCTCTATCGCACTTTGCACATATTTGTCAGTTTGATGGTAGGATGTTCCGCCTCTTCCGCTTCATTCAGCACCATTTAAAGTATGAAATTTTAGTGTTCGCTCTAAACACTTCTGCGCATCCCGATAAACTAGAAGTCCAACATAATAAGATAGATTGCAGGCTCACCTTCCACCACTTAGAAGTAGTTATATTTTGTAATTCATTGTCAATTGGGATGATATAGCGGATTCCATTCCATTCCAACCACTAAAGATGCATTATGTTGGAAACCAGGAAGTTATTCAGGATGACTGCCCAACTGTTTGCGTTTCCTTCTGTGGGTTAAGTTACTCAGTAAGATGACTGGCATATACTAATATCTCACAAGGACACATGGTATTAGGAGGATTTGACGGCCTCCCGCAAGTACTAGGGCGTAGAAAGATATGTCGATCGAGGCAATACCGCAACTACTATTCCTTGGGTTGGATCAAATACTCTTATCAAGGGTGGACTAAGTATGGAAAATCCTCAAACTTGGATTACTCGTTAATGCATGATCAGCTCTTCGTTGAAGATATCCATATCCAAACACCAGTAGGAAAAAGTCATAGTTGTGCCGCCATGTTGAACTAGATCATAAATGAAATACTATGGCAGGACGAAAACGAGATCTACATTTCCTACACTAAGGTAAATAACATGTGCATGAATTAGCATCTTCTAAACGCCCCATGGCCACGGAAACGGTATAAGCTAACTGATAATGACCAATGCCATACAGGAAGAAATAAAATTCAGAATGCTGTCCTACATTGAGTAACTCAGTAATATTATATATCATCGAAAAGAAAAACGTAGGATATGCCAGGCGTTTGTTACACTCTGAAAGGAGAGCCTGACACAAGTGAAAGTTTGCATCCACTCTCTTTCGTAGATATAAATCCCATGGATCAAGTACAGGCATGATTAATCAAATGGGCGACAAGGCTGAGAATAGCCAGACTCGAGCATTTGAGATTATTCCCTCTGAGTTACAGGAAAATCAGAATTGATGAGATAACGGCGTACAACATATGAAGTACACCGGATCACCCTCACATGAGCATCTTTTCGAAACATCACCATTAATCCTCCTCCCAGTCAAAGTGACTACAGCTCCCTCTGTATATGGCTTCAAGAGGAGACTTGACATCACATATTGACGTATGGATTATCAACTCTTTCTCGGACCAGCTGAGTCTGGTGAGTGTGACGAAACTTGCTGATTGTTGTTTTTGCGTCGTTTCTGGCCTTCATTAGCTTATTCTACATCACTTATCGTCTCTGTTTCCCTGCCTCTGCTTACACTACGGTGCCGTCTCAGGATCGTCACTAAATAAATTAGAATATTTATTTACTTAGATCCAAAATTTTCTCGTTAGCATTAAATATTTCTCCATAGTATTCTCCGCAATGCAGCCAACTGATCTCTGTCCTGATAAATTGATGGCTGCTGGTATCCAGAAACCCTAATGACCTGAAAAAACGTACTCATTAAAGTCACTGGACATGAAAATTCACAAACAACCTCCAACTCACCAGAATTAGTGAGATCGAGTGCCTAGAATACCATCCAGTGGATATTATCAAATACCTCGAACCGTACCGAAACAACGGGAATCGAGAGCAAGGAAATCGAAGCCCGTAAAAAGATATTGGAGACTGGATGAAGGTCGAGTCAGGGCTTTTTATATTTAAAGCGTTGCGCTACTAAACGACTGCTGATTGCAACACGTTTACTTCTGATGCTTTGAGTTAGTATTCTGTCACAGCAGATAATATCATATAAAAAATTTTCTTGTTATTTTTAACGGAACTGGAAATTATGTATACATTTGTAACAACTGATTTAGCATACTTACGTTCATCTTCCACTTTTATACCTGTCGGATATCACATCTAGCTACCCTAGTCCCTCTTATTGCAATATTCGTCTTAGGGCCGTAATACTGATAAGTAGTACAAGGACAATCTTACTTATTAGAGCCGGTTTTTTATACCGTTCCATTCTTGTTCATATGGTCCCAAGCTCCCTTATTTCGGGAGAGAATTAATGAATTCTAGGTCAGTGTCTTCAAGTGTTTGTAGTGAATCTTAAAAAAATGCAACCAAAGAATTTTAAAATTTCTTTAGTTCTGGGATTTTTCCCGAAGTTCAAACAATTTTCCCGCGTATTGGTAAAACGTTATATATCAACTATTTAAAACCCCATAGTTTTCACTTGTTTATGTTCTTTTCTCAAAATTAATCTTCGGTCTTTCAAGGTCCTAGGTTTACACTGAAAATTTTGTTGGCTTGAGACTGTACTGAGTTTTCTACATGAAATTCTAATATGTAGATGGATAGGGTTTTTCCTATCATGTCGCATAATCAACACTAATAGTTTCGAGAAAATTCCCATTCTCTAAAAAATTATATCAAGATAAAGTTTTAAATGTTTACAATAGCAACTATAGTTACTTCAGTGAAAAGTACCATTTGCATATAACGGAATTATCGTTCAGTAATACCTTAACAATTTTTCTTTATTTAGTTATTGAACGTAAAGAAATATTCTTTCTCTCAGAAATTTTAGATATCTTAAATCCTAATCGCTATTTACTTTAAAAAAAGATATCCATGGTATACGCAAAATTTTTAAATCTGTAATCAGTGAATAAAATGTATCCATCTAGATAAATCAATGACCCATTACTATTGTACTCGGAAGTTTATATTCATTCCACAACCAATAAACCGCAAGGATTGTTTCATTTCTCTAGTAAATGTGTCCTTTAGAGTTGTGTTCCTTTCGTTTCGGGTGTTTCTATTTCCATAATCAACTTATTTAATAGAAAAAATCATTCTGATAATAATTTCAACAGTAAAGACCTGTTGGTAACAAACTGTAACCTTAGCAATTTATCTTTTCTTAGTTAAGCATCATTTTAGTCTTCTGAATATGTAGTAGAGCGGTTGAATTACTTTAAATCAGTAATTTATTCAACTGATTACTGAATAAACCAAACCTTTAGACAATTCTAATCTTCATGTACTTTCTACAAAACTCTCAACAAACACAAATCACGGAGCAGAAAGTTGACTTTATAGAAACACATGACAGAAAAATAAGTAGAAGACGACTAGAAATAGGAATGGTATTTACAAGACAATGTATGTTGAGTAAAACCAAAATCTTTAGAAATTTTGTTCCGTAATATGCTTTCTAAGGAATTCAATTGAAAAATACACTAAACTTGCCACTAACATATTGACAGTCACTATCATCCTTCACTCTTATATAATTCGTCACCATATGATCATATCTCCACTTATTCTAACCATTCTTATAGTTAGCAAATGTCTTACAACATAGAAGCCACTACAATCATATGTGTAAAGGATAAGAAAATGATCAGAGTGGGGAATTATGCTTTTTAAAACTGTAAAATAGTTAACGCCTCAAAACAGTATTTCATAGAAAAAACTGGAAGTAGTTAGGTCAGTCCAGTTAGTTACAATGTAGAACTTCATACGTACATACATCAGTTTAAGTTGCCATACCGCATTAAAACAGAGACGTAATTGTCAATTCAAATCCCATAGTAATAGAGGTAGTAAAAGTATTAGCAGTAATCGTAGAGATTAGGGTTTGAGGATATTATTCGGGATGTATAATTTAGTGAAATAAACTTGAAAACTGAATGATAATAAAGGTGATAAGGAATTAAGAAAGTTACCATTTGAGAGAACATAAAGAATGAATTCACATTCGCCATTACAAACAATTTTGAACCATGTCATTCAAAGTCTCTAACGGTCGATTACTATCATCTCGCGGACCCGAACCTTATAGTCTACACATTGCTTACTCGGTTATCCCAAGATATACATTAGCAATGCTTCAGAGACACAGCTATGACCGAAAACCATTAGTTAAAACTGTAAACGATATAAAATTATCCCTTAAAAATACTTTATTTTCCTAAGCTTTGATATATTTTTGTAAATGTGATTTTTAAATGTAACATGTCTCCTGACCACATTTTTTTGACATTTCAGATAAATCCAACGTACAAAAATTCATTATCACATTCATCTACCTCGATCCTACTTCCCCGATAAAAAACAATAAACTGATATTGATTGATTGAACAGAATGTTTAGCCAAAAACTTATTTCATCGACATCTTTATATTGTTCTTACAATTCTCGTAGACAATTATTTTCCGGTACATTAAAATATGAATAATATTTCTATATTAGCTCAGATTAAGAAATTTTATAAAAATGTGACAATATTTCAGTCAACTCATGAAAGTAAGTTCTATAAATCCATTTATATTTTTACCAAATTTACTTGTTCATAAGTTTCTCGTCAGAGTACCTTTATTGGCTTTCTTGATCAGTTGGTTATTTGCAATCAACGCTAAACTCAACGCAAACGTATATCGTCTTAAGTTACCAGTCAGTCATTGAGATTAGAGAATTATTGAGAAGTTAAAGGAATAGTTGATTGTGACTAGTTTGGACTCGTGTGCTGTTACGGGTCTAAGGATCGATGTCACTTCCTAGCTAGCTGCCCATACCATGGAAGGGTGTTTATATAATAACATGAAAAAGAAATCGGATTGGTGTTGATCTGAGCGACCTGGCTGAGTAACTGCATAGCCCAAGGGACAACTGCTTGAGGCCGGTCACTCATGGCCTTTTTATTTGAAGTTTGTAGTGTTAGCTCCGTTCTTCAAGCGGCCTTACAGCCGGAGACGGAAATCCATGAGGTAAGGTGAGATATGTCACTTTTAGAGTCGACCTTTTCTAACCCCTTCCTCCCGTTGTGAGAAGGCACCATCACTGCAAATGCTGTGTGTCTGAGGGAAACACCTTACTGCTGTCTTACCTCTCTACAGTCAGCAGTACGACTTCGCCCTCAGACCTTAAGTAGCTGCTTTTAGTCTCATCGTTCTCCAATCGATCTACCTGGCATGGTAGAACGTACAGAAACATCTGTTCCAGCCAACATAGCCCGGTTGGGTCATGACGATAGGCAAGCTTGACCACCAGGTCAAGGTAACAGCTACGGTCACGTTCGGGTTTCCAAACACATCAGAATAGCAAGCTGATATCAGCAAAATCAATAGTGAAATGGATATACAGTAGCTTTAGCAATGATAAAAACATGCAATAGAGACAATACATTTCTAAAAGGGTAACACGTAATAATCTAAACAACACTTATTTCATTGTCCCACAATTAACGACCACTGCTTCAAAAATACATGTTTAAGTGCTTTTAGCCTATAAATATTTTCTTTTATTTACAAAGAACATATTTCATATCCATTTAGCAGTACAAATTGATCTGTTATGTCGTGTACTTGTCCTTTGATAGAAAAAAGATTACTAAAATATGAGACAATCATTGTTAGACCACCATTAGAAACCTGGAAGCACTGCAATACGGCCGTTTCGTCCTGTTATGGGACTATGGGAGTTCAACCCTGTCGAGTGTAGGCAGTAACTACCAAAGACAAATGGGTGAGGTTGCGCAAAATCCCTAGATTGATCAGAGTTAGATATTGATACCGTTGGATGCCGACCCAGTGGTCCAAAGGTTAGGCGTTCTCGCACGAGACCGATGGTCTTGGGTTTGAACCCTGAGAGTAGCAGGAACCGTGAATGCACACTGCTGATCAGTAGTCCCATACCAGGATGAAACGGGGCCGTCTTGCAGTGCTTCCAGATTTCTAATGGTGGTCTAACAATGATTGATTCACATCTCAGTAATAAAAAACCATCTCCATAACTCTAATTTGAGCAAAAACGTTCGATGATCTACACTAAGTTAACAAGAGTCAAGAGTAATTTTTTAAAAATTCATGTTCATATTTCTCTAGACGTCAATCTGTTATGGCTAATAAGGCGACTATTTTGAGGGTGAAATTCTTCTCCTCCAAGTACAATATATTCCTTTAGGACACTAGTTTTTGTCAATACATAATCTGACTATAGAAAATGAATTAGTCTATATCAACTCGCTTACATTTGAGTTTGGTTAAGCCCTTTTTGATTAATTTATTTAATAGACAGAGTTATTTGCACAGCAACAACTTATCTGTACCATTGTACTTCTATTATTATTGTATGAGCATTTGTATGAGGATCACCTATGTGCCTATTCACTCTACTCGCCTTTTAAATAGTTCTTTTCTGACTCATTCATTCTTCCCACCTATATATATATATATATATATATATATATATATATATATATATATATATATATATATATATATATATATATATATAGTTATCAGGGACGAGCAGTATACAAAGTTTTAGGAATTATATCGGATATCGACCACCACCGCAGAATTGTTGAGCCCCATATCCACCAAAAGTATATTATGTCATCATGACAGTGTTAATGACCTCAAAAAACACCTACTCAACTTAAACTTTCACCTCTTAATATGACTGTTTCACGCTTGTGGTGTAGTGAACAAGAACACAGGTGGAGCAACCGAATTGTATTTATCTCAAATTACAGAGTTACTCAGTAAAATAGGAAAACCATATCGTAAATTGTTAATTTGCAAAATATCAGTTCATCCTATCGAACTGGACTGTTCCTGTTACAAACAACATCAATCCATTGTCACTATTCATGTGTTTCATACAAATTCCATTGTGTTCTTCTAACTCTTCCTTTCTTGATCTCTTCCCCCATCTTCTGTTGCCAGACATTACGTTGACACTCACGTCATATACTACTTATAAGTAGCTCACACCACAGTGGTACGTTTTTTGTTGTTTCATCAAATGTATTGTAATTTTCCCAGTTAATTTTTATTTTACTTGTGTTCGACTTGTGATGAGATTAATTTTGGGTTGTTTGTTTTTCAGATTATCAATATCCAGTATTTCAAATTCTTCTTGATCAACGTCAACTTCGAACTCCAAGTGGAATTCATTTTTATGTACCGAATCAAGCATTAGCTGTTGCTGTTGCACATGAATGGGATAGTCAAGTGGACACGATAAAACGATATACTATGCCTTTAGTAAGTTATTAGGTTTTTTTTTCTTCTACATAGTGTTACACGTTTTATGATATCTCTTAGTAATAATATTGATAATAATAATAGTGGTTATTGTTATTCCTGGTGTAAGGGTAGGCTAGAAGAAAGCTAGGAATGGTCAGACTAAATCATGGCACAAATCCATGAAGTTACTGATAAGTGAACTGAGTCACGTTGGTAGGTGTAGACTACTAACTGCTTGGGGTCCGCGAGTCGATAGTAGTAATCGATGGTTAGCGGCCTTGAATGACATAGTTGAAAATGGTTTGCGATGGTGCAGGTGCATCCACCCATTGTTTTCTCTCAGATTCTGGTTTACTGAATTCCTCATCATCTCTATCTTTTTCTTTCTAAAGTTATCTCACTGAATTATACTTCTTGACTAATATTTTCGAACCCTAATCTTCTTCATTACCGCTAATACTTCAACTATTATCTCTACCACTATGAGATTTGAATTGACAGTTGCGTCTCTGAGCTGATTTGGTATGAACTGATGTACGCACGTACGAAGTTCTACGTTGTAACTGACTGACTGACTGACTTCACATCTGAATCAGTCAATCAGTTACAACGTAGAACTTCGTACGTAAGTACATCAGTTCATGTTGCTATACCACATTAGCACAGAGATGTAATTGTCAATTCAAATCCAATAGTAGAAGAGGTAGTAAAGGTATTTTAGAAGTAATCGGAGAGGTTAGGATTAGAAGATACTATTCAAGAAGTATGATTCAATGAGATAAGTTTAGAAAGACAAAACTAGAGGTGTTGAAGAATCCAGAAGATTAGGATTTGAGTGAACACAGAGAATGGATGCACCGGTGCCATTGCAAACGATTTACAGCCATGTCAATCAAGGTCTCTAACCATCGATTATTATCATTTCGCGGACCCCAACCAGGTAGTCGACAATTACCGACATGGCTAAGTCCACTCGTCGTCAATAACTTCAAGGACATCTGAATCAGATCGCTCCTATCTGTCGGTGAGGTTGCCCAGGTATGCAAATATTTCCACATCTTCCAGAGTTTGATGCTTGCTAATGTTGTATCGAAGGATATCGCCTTTTCAGTTGTATATATATATATATATATATATATATATATAGGCCTTTCTACATTATTATCAACTAAATAATCTACTGGTACAATTTTGAAAATTAGTAACATTTTTATTTCTTCAGTGAATAAATAATACCTGCTCTTATTTTTATTTGTAGACAACATTGTGTAATCGAGCATTGGATACTCCAGATGATCAACGTGATGTCCTTGTCAGTGCTATTATGCAATATGTTGATACTGATACAATTTGGTAAATATATAATTTTCTAATGATGTGCGCATATATATATATATATATATATATATATATATATATATATATATATATATATAAGTGTGTGTGTGTGCCGCTGGAACTCATATACATAGTGGTTTTTCAATTGAATCCATCAGGGTTTTACAGTATTTGTGTGAAGTTGCTCAACAGGATTGACCTGTGTCATTTAGTTTGTAGACAGCTCGGATAATTGGTCGTTAAGGGTAGAAGATGTTCGTAGGTTACTAGTATTCGATCATAGATGTTTAAGAAGCATTACTCGTATATCATGGGACAACCGAGTAAGCAATGCTTTCGTTAGGCAACGAGTGCTAGGTAAGGATGGCAGATCAATAGATGAAGTGATAAAACTTCATCAGTTGAGGTGGTTGGGACATGTGTTACGTATGGGTAACCACCGACTGCCGCGACGAGCTATGTTTTGCAGTGTAGGAGTAGGTTAGAAAAAATTTAAGGGTGGCCAGACCAAAACATAGCAGAAATCCATGAATTCACTGACGAGTGGACTGAGTCATGTTGGTTGATGTCGACTACCTGGTTGGGGTCCGCGAGACGAAAGTCACCAATGGTTAGAGACCTTGAATGACATGGCTCAAAATCGTTTGCAATGGCGCCGGTGCATCCACTCTTTGTGTTCTATGAAATTCTAAGCTTCTGCATTCCTTCTTAATCTCTATCCTTCTCCTTCTAAATTTATCTTACTGAATTATACTTCTCGAATCATATCTTTGCTCCCTAATCTTCTCCGTTACTGCTAATAATTCTATTATTGCTATCACTCTTGGATTTGAACTGACAGTTGCGTCTCTGTGCTGATAGGACATGGCAACCTGAACTGATGTACTTACGTACGAAGTTCTGCGTTGTATCTGTCTGTCTTTCAGACAGCTCGGATGATGTTCAGTTTTTTCTGGAAACCAACGTAAATTTACCCTCGTATATTTGTGAAGTTATGCCTGAATCCGGTACTGCCTTTCCGTAACGAATTTTCCTCACAAAGGTGAGCAAAAAAAATCGTATATGGCAGCTAACCTAAGTTGATAGATACAAATAGTTCACTTAATAAATTTGGAAAAGCCGAATTCCAAACTAATATGGTATATGGAAGCCCTAGGATCTTGGTGAAACGAACTGCATAATTACCAAATCTAGTCAACTAGCCACTCATTGATGTTGACTTGTGTACGGTGATTTTAATGACTTATGGTATTAACCTAAGGTTCATGGAGTGGTTCCCTAATAATAGTTGCAATTTTAAAAAGTTGTTCACAAAAACTATTGAGGCTAGCTTATCGAACCTATTCCAGTGCCATCCACTTTAAATCTGTTCTCAAATTAATGTAAACCGATTGTGTTTTTTACGAGGAAAGTTGTTGTTCCATCCACTTATTCAGTGAAACTATCTTTTTCTACCTGGTTGGGGTCGGCGAGATAATAGTAATCGATGGTTAGAGACTTTGAATGACATGGTTCAAAATTGTTTGCAATGGCGCAGGTTCATTCATCCTTTGTGTTCTCTCAAAATTGTAATCTTCTGAATTGCTTATCACTTTTCTCATTCTGTTTTCAAGTTTATTTCACTAGATTCTACTTCTTGAATAATATCGTTGAACTTTAATCTCTCCGATTACTGTTTATACTCCAACTTCTTTTACTACTATGGGATTTGAATAGACAATTCGATCTCTCTGTGTTAATGTGGTATGGCAACTTGAATTGATGTACATACGTACGAAATTCTACGTTGTGGTTGACCGACTCTTAAAAATCTATAATAATTTTTTCCCAAACTCAAAATATCGTTGAGCTAACGATAACAACAATTGTCACCAATGGAAATGAATAGTGATCTTGCGATATCGTGAATAAAATGAGATTAGAAATTTCAACCTATTAGATGCTCACTCACCGTTTCTAAAGGTAATAGTTTCCAACCGCAAGACTTGAAAGATCTTGTTGAAAACCTGTTTACTAGGATAAACAATTTACTCAATAGTTTCTTATCCTTAATAATGGTCAGTTTATTATGCTGTAAAACTATAAAATTCAGGAATCTGCACAACTCTACTATTCACCATGTTTTTGAAATCATGAATCGATCAATGTTCGACCGCCATTAGAAATCTGGAAGCACTGGATGGCCGTATCGTTCTGGTATGAAAGGACTCATTAATAGTGCACGTCCACGACTTCTGCTACCCACTGTATTCGAACTCGGGACGTTCGGTTTTGCGCACGAACAATTAATCTCTGGACCACTGAGCTGGCATTCATCGGTGTCTCTACCTAAATTTGATCAATCCATAGTCTTGTGCAATCTCATCCACTGTCTTCGATGAGCACTGTTTCACACCTTACTTTACTTACTTACGCCTGTTCCCCCCAATGGAGCATAGGCCGCACACCAGTGTTCTCCAACCAACTCTGTCCTGGGCTTCCCTCTCCAGTTCTGTCCAATGTTTGTTCATTCCCCTCATATCTTTCTCTATTTCTCGGCGTAATGTGTTCCTTAGCCTTCCTCTTTTCCTTCTGCCTTGAGGGTTCCATATGAGGGCTTGTCTTGTGACGCAGTTGGGTGCTTTTTTAGTGCATGTCTTATCCACCAACTCCACCGCTTCTTCCTGATTTCCTCCTCCACTGGAATCTGACTTGCTCTCTCCCACAGTTCGTTGTTGCTGATCGTGTCTGGCCAACGAATCCGAAGTATTTTGCGTAGACAGCTGTTAATAAACACTTGTATCTTGTGGATGATGGCTTTGGTAGTTCTCCATGTTTCCGCTCCATACAGTAGAACTGTCTTCACATTTGTATTCAAAATCCTGATTTTTGTGTTGATTGATATTTGTTTGGAGTTCCATATATTTTTCAAATGCAGAAATTCAGCCCTTGCTTTGCCGATCCACACCCTCACATTCGCATCGGATCCACCTTTCTCGTCGATGATGCTGCCCAGATATGTGTAAAGGTGTTAACGTCCTCCAAGGCATCTCCATGAAGAGTGATTTGGTTGGTGTATGTTGTGTTGCATCGGAGAATTTTGCTTTTTTCCCTTTATGTATGTTGAGACCTACTGTTGCTGCAGTGGCTGCTGCTATACTGGTCGTCTTCTCTTGCATTTGTTGTTGCGTGTGAGAAAGGAGAGCCAGGTCATCTGCGAAGTTCAGATCGTCCAGCGAGTAGCATGAGTCGTGGATGCGTACTGCTGATGAGTCCTCATACCAGGACGAAACGGCTGTCCAGTGCTTCCAGATTTCTAATGGTGATCTAACATTGATCGATTAATGTATTCATTCCTTATTAAAGTAATAATATTTCACTGTCTTTCTCTTTATTTTTCTTTCAACTGATGAACATTAGTTTCCGATCTCAAGAACCCGATGATTTAGTTAAAGTACAATCAATTTCATGGAATCCAATTATTAATTGGATTAATAAAACATATCAAATTAAACCAATGATTACTGATAGTTTAACATCATTGGCTAAGCTATCATTGTCGGATAAAGAGAAATTAACACGTCATTTTCGTAGTTATAATATATGGGGTCTTACTGGTAGGTTAACAACGCGAATGATAATCATTTTGAATTTTTTTTATATGTATCTATCTATCTATGCATATGTGTACAATGGTTTGTGGTTGTGTGTACTACTTATACGAACGATATAAGTAGTAGTTTAAGAAGGGACGTGAAAGAAGAGGAATTCGCACGGTCAGAAGAGGAAAACGGAAAGCAAATGGAGCAAAAGCAAGAACTAAATGGATTACCGACAGGAAGGGAAGGAAGCAACAACAGGAATGGAAGAAGGATGGAGTGTTGGAAGTCACGACGACTCAAAGAGATGATGTGTAAATAGAGTGTATTCAATGTAGTAATGTTTTCGTTTTTAATCGACTCAGAGTGTAAATTTGCCTCAGTCTTCTCAGTTGTAGTGGTTAACTTGACATCACGGCGATCGAGTTTGTTGTCAATCATCTTGGGAACACTTGCTGACAGCATTTTGATATCGTGTTGGAGAGGGGTGGTGGTGGTAGCAGTGAAGTATTTCTTTCATGCAAAATAAGCATCTGCATCAATGCTTCCTTCTTTCCATGGAGGGAATAGATAAGGAATGATCTACCCTAAGAAATAATGCACCACCTTTGAGTTTCCGTTGCTGGAAGTAAGATTTTCAGAATGTAGTGCTAATCCATCACAGACAGACAGGTACAACGCGGAACTTCATACGTAAGTACATCAGTTCAGGTTGCCATGCCCCATCAGCACAGAGACGCGACTGTCAGTTCAAATCCAAGAGTAATAGCAATAATAGAAGTATTAGCAGTAATGGGGAAGATTATGGAGCGAAGATATGATTCGAGAAGTATAATTCAGTAAGATAAATTTAGAAGGAGAAAGGTAGAGATTATGAGGAATGCAGAAGCTTAGTATTTCATAGAACACAGAGTGGATGCACCTGCGCCATTGCAAACGATTTTGAGCCATGTCATTCAAGGTCTCTAACCATTGGTGACTATCGTCTCGCGGACCTCAACCAGGTAGCCTACATCTACCAACATGACTCAATCCACTGGTCAGTGACTTCATGGATTTCTTGGTATGGCAACATGAACTTGTGTACATACGTACGTAATTCTACGTTGCAACTGACTGACTGATTCATGGATTTCTGCCATGCTTTGGTTTGGCCGCCTCTAGCTTTCTTCCAATCTACTCCTACAATGCCAAACATAGCTCGACGCGGCAGTCGGTGTTTAGCCATACGTAACAGATGTCCCAACCACCTCGACTGATGTACTTTCAATATTTCATCTATTGATTTGCCATCCCTACCTAGAATTCGTTTCCTAACGGTAGCATTGTTTATACGGTTGTCCCATGATACACGAGCAATGCTTCGGAGACATCGATGATCGAAGAGTAGTAACCTGAGAAAGTCCTCTACTCTTAACGGCCATGTTTCGCATCCGTATAGTAGGACGGAGCGAACTGCTGCACAGTACACTCGTCCTTTATTCAGCAAACGGATATCTCGCCTTCGACATAGGTGACGCAGGTTGGCAAAAGCCAATCGAGCTTTCTGTATCCGAGCTGAGATTCCGTCAGTTACCAGGCCGTCAGCACTGATGAGATCCCCAAGATCAATCACAAGAAAAGGTCATTGGTGGACGACACCAACATGGACTTTCATTTCCTGTCTTTAATTTTTTTTTCTTACGTGGTATCAGCGTTAACAATTTGTATAATTATAGTTTTGCTAGAAATCAGTTGTTTTAATAATCAGAGTTATTAAGAGAAATTCTTGGCGTTAAATATAAAGAACATTTGTTAGATAGTAGTATAATAATTGTCTACACTGTAAATAATGCAATCCGATAATGTCAACTAAACGAGAAATGTTTTTGGATAAAAAAAATTTATCGATTAAGTAGGGATATGTGTGAATTTTTAAACACATTTTGGTAAAAGCTATAATACTATGATGAGCATAATGATACTTTCAAATAATCAGCAGTTATTCACTCGAAATTTAATATGAAAAGAATTCATTTCTTCAGTGATGGGACAATGTTGTATTCCTATCATTCGATTTGATCATATACACATAGATCATTTAAAAATAGATTAATTCAACATAAATATGACAGTAATCATTTTGAGATGGTGGAGAAAATTTGTAGCTCAGGTGGATGATTGTGGTGGTGTTTCGTTCTCTGAGCTGGATGCGTTTTGGTTGTGGAGCTTTCATTGTTCGTCTTCTGAACAACATCATCAGCGCTACAAACTTCAGATAGCGGAAAGTGAAGTATTCGAATTTCTCCACGTTTGACCTGTAGTTTCTTCTGTTAGCCTCGATCTTGATTGGTTGCTGTTGACTTTTGACCTGTCGTTGTTTGCAACTTTGTTTTGATTGCACCCCCCTTTTGATCTGTTTCTTGATCCTGTGTCACCAATGATTTTTCTGATTGGTTGATAAATTGGGTCAATGTCGATGTGTTTGTTGATTGCTAATTGACCTGAGTGCCAAGCTTCTAAAAATTCTCTGGTGTTATTTGTCCTCTCCCTACCCAGTATTTCCACATTGTTCCACTCAAATGTGTGTCCATAATTGTCGGTATGTATTGATATAAGCGAAGCGTTGTCGTGGCGTTTGACTGCTAATTGATGTTCACGTAAACGGAGCTGAAGAGGTTGTCCACTTTGTCCTATGTAGTGTTTTCCACAATTTGAGCAATTTATGTTGTAGATGATATTTGGTTTTTCTTCCTTTGTCATTTTGACCATTGGTCTACATAGGAATGATTGAAGTGATTCTGTTGGTTTGTGTGCCACACCTATTCCAAATGGTTTCAGTAGTCATGCCGTATGCTCCAATATGTCTTTGATGTATGGCAGGATGATGCGTTTATTTGTTCCTGTGCTTGATTTCGCTTCTGATGATGGTTTCGGTTGATGTTTTTTTGGATGAAGTTGCGTGTATAGCCGTTCTTTTGGAAGATAGTCATCAGGTGTTTTTCCCCCACAACCAAAACAACCAACTCAGAGAACGAAACACCACCACAGTAATTATTTTGCATTATAGGATTATTGAGTTACTTTGAAAGCCTGAATCGATCATTGTTAGACTAGTATTAGGAAAAAAACTGAAGTCACTGGACAGCCGTTTCGACCCTGTATGGGACGCATCAGCAGCGCACGTATCCACGACTCCTGCTACCCATAGCAATCAAACTAAGGACTGTTGTAAGGCTCGCTTAAATAATTCCCAGCTAATTCCTATTGCTTAGCATTCCCTGACCACAATACACTGGACTAGTTTCAAAGAATCAAAAACACGGTGGAACGGCAAAAGATTATATTCCAAATAGCAAGGTTAAATGGAAATACGAAGCCGAAGGCGAAATAGATACAATGTTAGTTTCTTTATAGTATTTACATGAGAAGCTTCTGGATTGTAATTCACGTGATCGACTGAATTAGATTTAGCCAATCCGCCTTCAGCCAACAATACGAGAATCTTCTACCCTGTTCTGTAAGAATCGGTCAGGCGCTGATTGGATAGGAAATTAGCCATTCAGCGCGCAGCTGACGTAGTCATGCTTTAATCTCATCTATGTCCCACTAACTAGGATCTTCGGTTTTGTGCTCGAACGCTTGACCTCTAGATCGGTGTGCTTAACATCCAACAGTGTGAATGTCTAACGACTGAATGATCCAGATTATTTCAAAGTAATAATTGTTTTAAATATTTTTTTGATTGGTTATATAATCGAATTTCATCTTTTTTTTTGTTTAAAAAAACAGGAATAAAATCATGTGTGGAAAATTTAAAATCAGTCTATCTTACACTAGCTATGTTGGATGGATTTTGTTCAGCTATGCGAGCTGTTGAATTAAGTCAAATAGAAATACTTTTTCAAGTTAGTTTTATTTACCGTTTTATTGTCAAGTGTCAATCATCAAATATCTAGTCATCATTAGTTTTATTATCTAGTTGACTATTATACTATAACGTAAAGAGTAGAGCTTTAGCATCGATATGTGTTGGTCTCAAGAATGTGTGTATCGTAGGAAGAGATTAGAATAACGTAGTGATAGTTTAGTGAAGGGAGAACACAGGTGAAGGCAACCGAATTGTATTTATCTCAAATTACAGAGTTAATTGGTAAAATCGGAAAACCCTATCGTAAATCGTTCATTTGCAAAATATCAATTCATCATAACGAACTGGACCGTTCCTGTTGCAAACAACATCAATCCATTGTGTGACATTTCACTGTTCATGCGTTTCATACAAATCCCATTGTATTCCCACTCTTCTCCCTATCTTCTGCTGCCAGACATTACGTTTTTACTCGCGTCATATACTACTTATAAGTAGCGCGCACCATAATAGTAGTAGCGATGATGAATGCATCTAAGCCTATTGTAAACCATTCTGAGCCATGTCATTCAACCTTTTGATTACGGTCACTAAATGTTGACTGCAACCAAGATGGTCTGCATTTACTTATATATATATAGCTCAGATAAGTAGTTTATCGACTGATGCTAAGTCTTCGTTCGGTCGTCGGTATAGTTTCTTCAAAATGTACTCGTACACTAGACGACATTACATGATTTGTTGAGTGGATAGTTCGGTATATGCAAAACATGTTGCAAATTCAGTTAATGAACCGAGAGGATTATCTTATCAACAGGTCTACTCATTTATACCTAACATGAAAACTCTTCATTCAGTGGTTCCACATAAACGTGAATATTTCTTTAGAAGGAACCGGTAACTTATGCATGTCTTCTGTTCCATCAGCATAAAGTAGAACAGGGCCAACTACTTTTTGATTGGTACATAATCATCTCACCCGCATCACAAGTTATTTAGGACTGATTGTAATTCTTCAATCCGTCCCAAAATGTTTTCGGTCACCAACCTTCAAGGTCTGATAAAATTCGCAGGATAGGCGAAGCATTCAACACACTGAACTACTTCATTTCGTATCATTATTTCAGGAGTTGACACATGCTAGTCTTGAAGTGTAACATTTTGCATTTATATTTACAATAATATGACTGATAAGACATAGTATTCACATTGTAGGCACAATCGAACTATTCAGCCGATTTACTGTATGTTGTAAGTACAAGGTGGCAAGTCGATTGACAAGGTTTAAGAATCTTGATTGACCGAAGCCACCGCCTATCACAACGTACGGTGTTTTGCTGTTTTATATAAGAGTAAATAGTGGGGGGAAGTTAGCAGTCATTCGAACCAAGACTTGAGACATTAATCCACTTACTGTTGCTAGGTAACTGGATTACAGTTCATGATATTATCGTAACCATTAGTACTCTGAGCTGGATATTTTAGTTGGGAAGCTTTCATTGTTCTTCTGAACAACAACGTCAGCACAAACTTCAGATGGATATGAAGTATTCGAATTTCTCCACGTTTGACCTGTAGCTAATTCTGCTAACCTCGATCTTGATTGTTTGCTGTTGACCTTAAACCTGTCGTTGTTTTCACCTTTGTTTTGATTGTATCCCCGCTTTTGATCTGTTTCTTGATCCTATGTTTGCCTATGATTTTCCCGATTGTTCTTCCAGAGCTTCGGTCCCAATATTCTCTCATATGTACTTTTCCATTTCACGTTCTAAATGTCCAGCTTTCCTCACTCTCACTGATAATACTGCAATTATTTCGAATGCGTTGGTATCCTTATTTCAGCAATTGAATCTCATTAGGTCGATAAAGTGGTCTGTCAATTTAGGCTAAAACATCTGCATCAGGTTCTATGTTGACTATGGTCTACTCCACTGATATGTCTGTGTGTTCAGCTTACTATTCAGCATCTCCGACATCACTGTGGCGGATGAGACCTACTTCTCTCCTATGCTTCCTTCTCTCACTAACTAGAGTGAAAGTCTAGTTTCGTTATAGAAGCTGTGTTGATCGAGTTGAAAGATTATTGTGTGTTAAAAGATGAAAGTAAAGTCATCAGAAAATCGGCATCGATTTCTTCCTTGTCAGTTGTACATGGAGAGTCCACACATCCTCCTCCGTACCACTTATATCATCAACTTGACCAGTAATATCTAACATTCAAATCAAACTTCACGTTTTAGTCTGACGTTTTTTTTTAAAATTCAAACTCATCGATGTATACCGCGTTACTAATTTTATCTTTCTATCTATCAATCAAATCAATTTCTTGTTAACTAATTACTAATTCATCAATCCTCACATTAACAAACGGATAGCACACTTAACTCAGTGCTCATATAAACGGGAGTAATGAGAGCCCATTTGCATCAAGCTGTGCTGCATCTCTTGCTTACCCCTACGCCTTACGATGTGTACGCCATATGCTATACCGCTATATAGAGCTGAAGATTTCCTATAAAACAAAAGGTTTACCATGAACAGTGTGGACGGTTTGGCAAGTTTTGCTAACAGTCCAAATTATAAAATTGGTTAGCACGGTGACCGATTTCATTGATACTGCTGGTAATTGTCTTACAGCATTACCGAGGGTTATCGTCATTGCGGTGTTGTTGTGCACATGTCACCATTGTTAATAATAATAATAATAATGAGTTTGACAGTCATGTGTAAGCGGGATGGGTCGAATTGGCCAGTGTTCATCCGGTGCATATTGATTGACTCGATCATGGATCGGAAATAATCACTATATATGTGTGTGTATTAATTAGTGTATATAAGTGGTGTGAATAGTCCACCAAGGTGTCAGGTACCTGTGTGATTGCACCATAGGATTGAGCTGTACTGTTCAGATTGTACTGCTAACACGTGGGCAATCTTCTTGTAGAATTGTGCCTATCAGTAAATCGTATAAAGAAGTAAGTCTTCATGCTAAGATTGATGCATAATCTATCTATTTTAGGCGTGTATTTCATACCGATAAAAAAAATAGAATTGTTAAATATTATCACAATGACATGTGTATTTTACTGTTGTAATATATATATAGGCTAATCGATGGGGCGATGTACCATCCTATCATGATGTCGAAAATGCTGATCTGAATGCACGTGTTTCCGCTGCACTCTTCTTAACTCTACTCAGTCATCATCGACATGATGTGAAATTGAAAGCAAGTATCATATGAAGAAGAAGAAATTTGGCATTTAGATATAGATATTGAGATATTATTATTCATTGAATTGTGTTGAAATGAATAAAAGAATAAAATTAAACATCATTAATTACAATTACCATTGACCGTTCCTCTTTTTGTACACATACACACGCACACCCCCACACACAATCAACGGCTCGATATGATGCTGTTAGTAGTAGTAGTAGTAGTAGTGGTAGTTTGCTTGATAAAATAATAGTCAGTGTATTTGCATTTTGATTATTGAAATAATAATAGTAGTGATTAGAATGCTTAACGTGCATTCTCTTCTGAAACGGCTTCATTCAATGCTTCTGTTTGTTTATTAAGTAATGCTCTACGATCAACAAAACCGAATCGTCCTTTACCAAATGAATTTGGACCGCAAGATGTTGGAGTATATCTGAAAGCAAGTACACACACAGAGAGAGAGAGAGAGAAAAAGAGATAGGTTTACTAAAACACATGGAAAATGATAAGCTTGCATTGTCAAACAGACAGACAGATAGATACAACGCAGAACTTCGTACATAAGTACATTAGTTCAGGTTGCCCCATACCACAACAGCACAGAGACGTAACTGTCAGTTCAAATCCAAGAGTGATAGCGATAGTAGAAGTATTAGCAGTAAGGAGCGAAGATGTGATTCGAAAAGTATGATTCAGTGAGATAAGTTTAGAAGGAAAAAGATAGAGATTATGAGGAATTCTTAAGATTAGATTTAGAGAGAAGACAAAGAGTGACTGCTCCTGCGCCATTGCAAACGATTCTGAGCCATGTCGTTCAAGGTCTCTAACCAATTTAGACTTTCGTCTCATGGACCCCAACCAGGTAGTCTACATCTACCAACATGACTCATTCTACTTGTCGGTGACTTCATGGTTTTCTGCCATGTTTTGTTTTGGCCGCCCTTAGCTTTCTTCCAACCTACTCCTACACCACAATATATAGCTCATCGCGGCAGTCATTGGTTAGGCATACGCAACACACGTCCCAACCACCTCAACTGTTTCGATATTTCATCTATTGGTCTGCCATCCTTACCTAGTACTCGTTTCCTAACTATAGCATTGCTCACTCGGTTGTCCCAGGATACACGAGCAATGCTTCGAAGATAGCTATGTTCGAAAACCAATAACCTATGAATATCTTCACTGACTGGCCATGTTTCACAGCCATATAGTAGGACGGAGCGAACTACTGCACAGTTCACCTGTCCTTTAGTCAGCAAACGGATATCTCGCCTACGCCATAAGTGACGCAGGTTGGCAAAAGCCAATCGAGCCTTCTGTATCCGTGCTGAGATTTCGTCAGTCACCAGACCGTCAGCACTGATGAGACTCCCCAGATAAGTGAAGTGATCTACACGCTCGACTACTTCACTCCCTATCACTAGTTCAGGTGCTGATGCAACCCAGTCTTGAAGCAACATTTTGCATTTCGAGGGTGAAAACCGTATCCTGAACATGCTTGCATTGTTGCTTAGGGTGGTCAGAAGACTGTGCATTTTGTCAACGTCTTCACCAAATAGAACTATGTCTTCGGCATATTCTAAGTCAGCAAGCGGTTTTCCTGGTAGAAAGTCGACTCCTGAAAATTCAGACGATGAAAAGTTACATCTAGTATCATGTCTATGACAACATTAAACAAAAGTGGACATCCCTGACGGACACCACTTGAAGTAAGGAATCCTGATGACAGTTCGCCATAAGCTCTCATTCGACCAGTAGTTTTAGAGTAGAGAGCTTGTGTCAGGTTAGTGTACTTCTTTGGTACACCTTTCAATGACAGGTACTGCCACAGAACCTCACGATCAACAAAGTCAAATGCCGCCTTAAGGTCGAGAAATACTACCATCGTGGGGCGTCGGAACGACCGTTTATGTTCTAGGACCTGACCAAGAGTGAATATTTGATCTAGACACTCACGTCCAGGTCGGAAACCAATCTGGTTTTCTCTAAAGCGCTCTTCACAAGCTCTAGTTAGGGGTAGAAGTATTGGGACCAACAGATAGGATTACGGCCAGATTCTACCTAAGATCTCAGTCAATATAACTGTGAAAAATGGACCACCACCCTTAAAAATCTCAGGGGTCAATCTAACAGGACCCACTGCTCTCCCTCGTTTTAGATTTCCTGTAGCTTTCTCAACTTCATAATGACTAAGGGGACATGTCGATTTGTCATCCTTGTTGACTGTAGATCATGGACAAGCGATTTGTGACTGAAGGTCAGTTGAACTGATCCCTGAAGTGTGCTGCCTATCGATCCAATCTCCTGGGTCAACAATGAATGATACGGCCATCCTTTTCTGAGATAGTTTCGCTAACAGATGAATCCTTAATATCAGTTTACTTGATAAAACGGAACAGTTGTCTGCTGTTACCTATCGCCGCTGTCTTTTCCATTTCTCTTGCTTTAACTACCCACCACTATTCCTTATAACTGAGTAGGCATTTTATCAACTTGTGCTTAAGCTGACTTAGCTCATTGTCATGTTCAGAGCCTGGTGGGATGAGTTTCCGAGCATCTTTCAGTCCGAGGGATACTACTGAGATCCACTGTTTCCCCCTAACCTTGCGGTCTACGTTACTAACAGATATCACTGCTGTTTCCACAGTTTTTGGATAGCGGTCCAAGCTGCCTCGGGGTGCGAATCGTTTAAATGGCCGCCCAACTGTTTTTCTAGTTGCTCCTGAAATATATTTTTAGTTTTGGTATCATTAAGTTGAACCATAAGAGGCATGTAAGAACGGTGAGACGTGAAGATAAGAGACATTTTAGGAGGTGTACGAAGGATTTGATTTTGACCAACTCGGTCTCGTGTATTGTTACAGGTATGAGGGCGGATATAAATTCCCGGTTGCCCACACCGTGGAAGGGTGTTTCTTGAGGAACCTGAAAAAGCAGTCAGATTAGTGTTGGTCTTAACGACCTGGGAGCGTGACCTCAGATCCCGAAGGACAACTGCTTGAGGCCGGTCACTCGGCATTTTTATGAGTTGTTTTTAGATTACTTTCTTTTCTCTTGTTTAAAAGCCCCTTCCGCCGGAGATAGAAATCCGTGAGTTGAGATGTGTTACTTTTAGGGTCGACCTTTTCTAACCCTTTCCTTCCGTTGTCAGAAGGTAGCATCGCTGCAGATGCTGGTCGTCCGAGCAAAACACCTTACTGCCGTCACAAGTCTCAACGGTCAACAGTACGACTTCGCCTTAGACCACGAGTTGCTGCTTTTAGTCTTACCGTCCTTCAATCGACTTGCCTGGCATGGTAGAACCTACAGGAATATATGTCCCTGCCAATATTGCTCGGTTGGGTCATCACGATAGGCAAGCCCGACCACCACAAGGTAGCAGCGCAAATTTTCTGATTTACACTAAGTTAGCTTGATATTCTTATTTTATTTGACATCACTGAGCTATATACTAACCAACCTGAAGTGTTAATCTGAAGAGCTTGTCCAGATATGTACGCAATATGTTTGGAAAGATGTAGTAAAGCCTATTTCTTATTATGAGCTTAAATAACATCCCAACTGAATGCTTGTGTCCACAATATTTAGAGCATATAATTTTGATTCTCCCAAGGTCTGAGGGCGAAGTCGTACTGCTGACTGCAGAGTGGTGTAACAGCAGTAAGGTGTTTCCCTTGGACAACCAGCATCTGCAGCGATGCTGCCTTCTCACAAGGAAGGAAGGGTTAGAAAAGGTCGACCCTAAAAATGGCACACCTCCCCTAACTCACGGATTTCCGTCTCCTTGGGTAAGGGTGCCCACTAAGGGCCTTTAAGAACGGAGCTAATCCTCAAAAAACATTTGATAAAAAGGCCGTGCGTGACCGGCCTCAAGCAGTTGTCCCTTGGGCTCTGCGGTCACGCACCAACACTAATCTATCTTCCTTTTCAGGTCCCTCAAGAAACAACCTTCCACGGTGTGGGCAGCCGGGAAGTGACAACCGCCCTCATACCCGTAACTGCATCTGACTGACTGACCAGTATTTTCAGTAACAATTAAGTAGCACGTTTGTTCAGTTACAAAACAAGAGGAAGCCACGATAATAAGTCAAATTATTTGTTAATTTTAAAACTAGTTTGATTTTTGTTGTTGTTCAAGAGTTACTTCACATGTGAAAGTTTGAAAGGAAACAAAGTTACCACAGGTACGTAATTTATTCTTAGAAGCTGAGATAGTCAGTCATTTAAATTAAAACGCACTAATTAGGTTTCTTTTTAGACAAACGCCAACAATGAACAGAAACAGTCAGTCAGATGCATCGTAGAACTTCGTACGTAAGTACATCAGTTCATGTCGCCATACCACATCACCACAGAGATGTAATTGTCAATTCAAATCCAATAGTAGAAGAGGTAATGAAGGTATTAGAAGTAATCGGAGAGGTTAGGAATAGACGATATTATTCAAGTATGAGATAAGTTCAGGAACAAAAAACTAGAGGTGTTGAAGAATCCAGAAGATTAGGATTTCCGAGAACGCAAAGAATAAATGCACCGGCGCCATTACAAACGATTTTCAGCTATGTCATTCAAGGTCTCTAACCATCGATTATTATCATCTCGCGGACCCCAACCAGGTAGTCGACATTTACCGACATGGCTAAGTCCACTCGTCAATGAACAGAAACAATTTATGGACAGATGTTTTCTTAGTACATAACTACTGTTACATTCTGCTTAACACTGGTTAATTTTACAAAACTCCACTTGTTAGCGATTCAGCATTCAAACTAAAAATAGTTTCAAGTATGGGTTTGATAGGAAAAAGTGTTACAATATAAACTATAATGAAGTCCATTACATTACAAAAGATAGACTTTTAAAACAAGCTGAAATTGTCGATTGGAAAAATATTGAGAACTAAATCAGCGACCGTACTTAGCAATGAATTACTTGTTTCAGATTGTAGGTCAACTTATTTATTTATTTAACATAAATAAGAACTTACTGACGAAGTATCAGGCGGACGTTTGTTATATCGAGATTGTAGTATTGTAAATTAATTAAAATAGCCAAAAAAATGTATCTGAGTATGACTAGATGTAGACACACATCAACTACAAATTCGAAAGTTTATCTTTACGGACTAGATACTTGAAAATAAAAATCTTTTATGAAAACATGACATCATGAAAAACTATTCTGTTATTAAGATTAAGAAAGGTGATGAAGCAGTTTCAGATTAGCTGAAATCAAGTTAAGCGAAAATGTGGTTACATGCTACAGAATGCTCTACGTGATATATTTTATCACAATGACTAATCTCGAGATAACTTTGGGCTAGAAAGTGATAAATGATTACCTATATCAAATTTCGATGTTTCAAATGGTTCACTGAGTATGTACATATATAGAAACGCCTATGGATAAAAGCTTTCATGAATACCTTCCTAAATTTCGCATTCGTATTCTGGCTTCTGTTGGAATCTCTTCTTCCTCACTCTGTAGACGAGTAAACTTTAAGATCTACAAAAATAACTCACTTCCTCATCTGAGTTGAAGACTTCACGGACCTTGCTATCTACCTTTTTGGGAATTTCAGGCGTTACATCCTGGAGAGAATATTAATGCTATATTAATAATAATATCGAACCTGTGTGGGTACATTTAACTTGATAGGACTTATAATGGGCTGACGCCGAGGGGCCTGACTTGATTTTTCAATTACTTTGACTGGGACCTGATCACCAACAGATTCATCAGGCTTTCTTTTCAAGGTCTTAGGTCCTGTGAAAAATCATACACGAAACACGACCCATTTACCAGAACTCATACGGTTCAATTTACAGTAGCGCACAAACTAAAACTTGAGGTTTTGTCCAATATCCAATATCTTTTTTTCACGAGCTAGTGTAAACCAATCGATTTCTTTGTGCCCGATTATTGTTCTTTCGGTAGAGTTTCATGTGTTCGGTAGTCTCCAATGAATGAGGGTCTAGTCACTCGACTGTCTAATTCTAGTCAGTTGGCACTTGGTTGTTTGTATGTCTCGGGACTTGAATGAAAACGTTTGTTTCAGGGCAGTATAGTTTTTGGATACCAACAGCTATCACATTACCAGACCGGAGATCAGATAGTTGCAATGTGGAGAGTAATAAGGATAATAAGGATAAAATTCGAATGCTAATAAGAATAAGATTTCAGAACTCAGTAAATAAATAGGTAATTTAGCTTATTAATCGGTTGTGAAGATTGTGAGAGAGGACCGAAGTGTAAGCAAGGGAGAGGAAACAGAGATAATATGCGAGATAGATTAATTAAGTTATCTGAGAAGATGGCAGTAATAAAGACTATCAAGTCTCAAGGCATGCATCGGATATGGCTTTACCACGAGGGAGATGATAATCCGTATGTTAGTAGGTGTTTATCAAGTCTCTTCTTAAAGCTGTCCCCTGACGGGGCTGAGGTCTCTTCGGCTGGGAGAGAATTCCAGGTTGCAACGACTCTCAATGAAAAGAAAGTGTGCAGGAGCCTCAGCATTCGCTTTCTGATGTGCAATTTTTCGAGGATTGCATCGACGAGAGTGGTGGTGATGCATTGGTAAGATGCTCAAGTTGTGATGATTTGACGTGCTTAATATGCTGTACGCCACAGTCGGGTTAACTCTGATTCCCCCGTAACTCAGGGGAATAATCCCAATTGCTGGATTCGATCTTCGTAAGGTTCGGTTTCAACTCTATCATCAATTTCGTTACTTGTCTCTGTACTCGATCCAGGAGATTTATGCCTCTTTTAAGCAGAGGGGGTGCGATGGCATTGTGAACATCCAGGTGTGGGCGCGCGCACGTCTTCAATAGTGTAAAAAATAATTTCGGGATGACAGCACCAAAGTGAAGAGTAGCATCTGCCTTGGCTGTGTCCCCTACATAGTTCGGACTCGTGTGGAGGCTTTCTGTAGTTATTAAACCAAGATCGCGTTCTGAAGAAACAGTAAGGAGCGGACCTCCATTGAGGGTGTAGATCGTTTGCGTTGTGTGAGGCAGAATATGCATGACGTTGCACTTTGGTTGGTTGAGTTTTAAACAGTTTTTCACTGCCCATTCCTCAATGGATGTAAGGTCCTTTTGAAGGTCAGTTGAATCCTCTTCGCTTCTAATGAACCTCCAGATCTTCGCATCGTCTGCTAACTGTGCCTAACAAGTCGTTAATGAATGTCAGGAAGAGAAGTGGACCTAAGATGGTCCTCTGTGAAACTCCCTACGTTAAGACTCGCCAGCTTGCGTGCACTCTATTCACCTTGGTACCAAACTTTCTATTCTGAAGGTAGTTTCTGAGCCAATATACGAGTGGGTCAGTGAAGGCCATTTCCGCAACCTTTACGATTAGGCATGCGTGTGGTACTGTGTCGAAGGGTTTTGCAAAATCTAAAAGTACTATGTGCACCGGTATTTTTCGGTCGAAGCAGGAAGTCCGAATGTCCTATGCTATGAGAAGTTTGGATGAGCACGACCTGCTTTTCGGAAACTCGTGTTGAGCTTCATGCAGTATTTTATTGTTATCTATGCACTACATCATCTGTTCGTTCACCAGCCCTTCCATTACCTTTGATAATACTGGTAGTTATGAGACCGGACTTTACCAGGATGAGTCTTTCCTGTCTCATCCTTTGAAGATTGGAGAGAGTAGCTTGTTTCCATTTAGCTGGGAGTCGGTGCGACTCCAGTAAATGCCTGAGCAGGTCACACATCGGTGAACAGGGAGCTTCTGCACATTGTTTCAAGACTATGTGGCGAATATTTTTACAACCTGGTGACTTTTCTGGGCGTAAGGATTTTAGTTACGGATTTTCCATAAGCCGTTTGCTGGCACTGGATTTGCGTAGTACTCTGAACATGTTGATGCTTGGTTTAACTGATCGGTGAAGTTCGTGTTAAAGATCTCAACCATCTCGGACCTTTGAGAGAACATAAACCCTCATTCGTAAGTTTTCGTTTAGTCATGAACTTAAACAGGTGCTTCGGGTTTGCATTTATTTGGACAGCGTCTCCTATTACATTGAACTTTGGTATTGCGTCTGTTTCTCAATGCCAAGTAAGAACTAAGATCGGAATTCTTCAACTAGACTTTCCACTTGTGCAAGACTCCCCTCCTCGCCTGTAACAATCGTTCAGTGCCGCGCCCAGCCCATGTCCTTCTATTTCCTGGTGCGTGGTGTAATGGAGGTACATTGTCTAGGGCAGCATTTTGGATGATGTCTCTCACTATTTGCCTGTGGTCATCTACTGTCATTCCCGTGGCCATGTGGCATGTAGATGGTTATCTCTCATGAGTTTGTATTTTTCCTTAGTCTAGTGAAGATATGGCTCGTTTTCGTCCTCCTTAGTCCATCGAGTGCTCAGTAAGCCCAGAGCTTCTAGTGGCTGCTCCAAGCCGTCTTTAGAACCAACCAGTGAGAGTTGGGGTCTTGAATTCACCAGCTAAGTGTATTTGATCAAGCGGAAGATGTAATAGTTGCAGTATTGCATCGCTTGGTTTATCTCTCTGGACCTTAGTACCTGAGTGAGGCCGGTAAATCCCTCCAACCTAGTATTTCATGCCATTTGTTTAGAAACATCACCAAAATGATTCTGTCAACTCAGTTAGTTGAGTGTCATATAGCTGCCCCGCTTATAAATGGCTGTTTGCACATGTAGTCACTCTACCTCCCGTTCAGTGTACCCTTTCGCTTCGGAAGAGTGTCATGCCTTACAAGCTCACGTAGGCGTCTACAGAGTCAGGGGATGGCCATGTTTCAGTTAGGATTATGATTTACACATTCATCTGAGAGCACATATTCCTGATTTCTAATAGTTTACCACTCAGCCCTCTAACGTTGATATAGATGCTGTTGGTGGTTTGTCTCATCAGCTGGTGCCGCTGTATAACAACAGCCGTTGTCGGATTTTCAAACAGAGTCGGTGAGTTCTGTGGGAACTGGCCTGTGCAGTGCATTCAATCGGCGAGACTATTATCTTCGTGTTTTCTGCCGAGCTTAGTTGATCAAGGTCCGCTCCCAATTTCATGTGTCTACTCTGGCCTCCCTGTCATGGTCTGGGTAGGCTTTCGTGACAGCTAATGTGACTAGAGATGTCGTCCTTCGAGTTTCACCAAGCCTGAAGAGCATCAGCTGGTCTTTCTGATTCCTAAATTCCACAGCCATCAGACTTAGTGACTTGATGGACATGAGGTGTGACGGGCGAGGCAACTCAGAAATGCAAACAGCCACCGTGGTGTGAAGGCCTAGGCTACGTGATGGCCGTCGCCACTGTTGAAAATCTTGCACGTGAGATTCATCCAAGCTACCACTGCCTAGTTCGGGCACGCCGTCAACTACCATACTGGTCTGCTCTTAGGTGTCTGGTGACATCCTGGCTGCCGATCGAACCGACCACGGTTTATCGAGCCTGTTGAGGATCGGGGAGGATAGTTTTACCAATGGTCTCTGTGATGAGAGGAGGATGTCTTCGGCAAGTTGTGATAAGTCGAGTGTTTTTCGCAATAAAGGGGCTCTCTCTTTCGAGACGTCCTGGATTTTGAAGAGCCGGCATATTTTTTTCGGGATATTGCACATTCCGGGGATTGCTCAGTACTTACTCCTTTGTTCTTTATCAAAGGCGGCCCTACCTTCTAGTAAGCTACCTTCCGAAACTCGGGCATCAGATAAAATGGGTGAATTTAGCATATTGTTCCTTTCCCTGAGTATAGCCGTTGGTGAGTTGTGGTTTTCTCATTCTTCTTCTTCACCTTCACCCACTGTTCCGTACTGTTAACATATACTGGAGCGTCAACAACAACTTGCAGTTTTGTTGGTGTGTTGGTTTTGGTTTTGGCTGCCTTGATCGCCCTTTCTCTTACTTCTGGTGATCGACTGGATTATGAAGACGTCAATATCTGGAGGGAAGCACGGTATTCAATGGACGATCTGGACTTCACCGATGACCTGGCTCTTCTACCGCACACGCAACAACAAACGCAAGAGAATACGACCAGTGTAGCAGCAGCCTCTGCAGCAGTAGTTCTCAACATACATAAAGGAAAAAGCGAAATTCTCCGACACAACACAACATGCATCAACCAAATCACTCTTGATGGAGATGCCTTGGAGGACGTTAACACCAGAAACACAGACAGCGGTGACTGAACATCAACCAATAGTACTCCTTAGGAACTGTCGTATCTCAGTGTCAATGGATACATTTACTGAAAAGTTACATTCAGAAGCATAATCACTTATTTTGACTGGCATTGTTCAGGTGGTACAGTTATCCTTATGCGATTTCTGTACAACAGACTGTGTTGGCTGAACCTTAGGTCGCCTTTTCCCCCATTCTTATTTAGCCTACTGGTCTTTTTAGGAATGTGATTCGGAGAAGTGGTGTCTTGCTTCCGCTGTTTGAGACCTAGTGGAGGTGTTTGGGTTGAGTAGTCCGAAACATGAACACTAATCTGAGGGATGCTTTCGAGTGACGGTCTGAGATTTTTCACAACTCTGTCTCTGGAGACTGGCATTTTTGAACCACTATTGACCCCGGGTTCATACCTCTGAAGGTTTTCCTGATTGTTATAGTGTAAGATGTGGTAGCAACCTTATTGCTTAACATCGTACCCGAGAGATTAAGAGATTAAAAATGAGATAACTGAGGGAGGAAAATGCGCGAAATAGGAGTTTTGTGAAGAGAAATTTAGTAGTATAAAAGTATAACAACGAAGGGATTGTTACGTCCAGTTTTTTGCTCGTTGATCTTACGAAGCACTGTTGTCGTCTATTGGTAATTCAAGGTCCCAAATTTCTATACCAAGAACGAAACTCCAAAGTAGATACCAAAGTTTATTACAAATCACAAATTCCACCAAAATAATTTATTACAAATAGACGACCAATGTCGTTCTAACAACAATAATTATAATAATTACAATTACCTTCTAATTTATTATCTCTTGGAGCAAAAAACTGCAACGAACAACAAAGAGAAACGGGAGTCCAATATGTCCGCAAATAATAATTCAAACAAGTTCATAAGTTAAGTAAAACAAATGTACCCAAAAACAGTGAAATTAATGATATTTATACATGAAGGTTTTGATCAGCAAAATGTCTTCGTTTCTCCCGTAACACTCCCGACCAAAAGAACCTTGGTTCTTTTCACCGACAAAAATAGATAACAACAATCCAAGTATGTGCATCACAAGCAATCAACAACAAACATTCAATATAAATTCTGCACTGGCCCACAATATCCCTCTAAGCAAAACAAGCCCTTTCTAACACTTCAATTTACGGTTCATTCTCATCCCCTAATCCACACCGGAAGAACGAGTAGGACTTACAGCAGTACGCCTACCCGCCATCCAACATGGATATGACCTATCGTGTTAACTAGGTACCTATACCTTCCCATCAGGCCCTTGATTCCCCTATCTATCGTGGAATGACCTAACGGTAGTATAAACCTTACCCAATTAACCCATACGAACATGAACAACGCGTCGCAAAACTGGTCATATCCTATCCAAGGACTACATTCTCTATCGTGGGGACGAGTCGCCAATCCACCACCACTTGCTCCGGTCAGCAGATACCATGAAGTCCGTGATGCTAACCTATCAACAGAAGTTTTTGACCCATAAATAATATGCAAGGGTGGGATCTCCAATTTTGACATTTCATCGTCTCCAGAAGACCTTAAGTAGCATGACGTAGGATCAATATTTATCCTTCCATCTCCTGATGCAGAGGAGGTTTGAACAGTATTCATCATCGTCGGTAACTCATTTGTCACATCAGTGACATCCAGTTTATTATCAACGTCTAAGTGATTCCGTTCTGCATTAGCATCCGTTTCAGCGGCACAAGACATATGCTCAACAATAGCATCGTCATCACACAGCACTGTAGACTGGCTGTTACCATCAAACACTTTCTTCTCATCATCACTCGACTGACAGTCAACCGGAATAGGAACAGTTACAGTTGCACAACCTTGTGCATCTTCAATCAACTTAACCTTCGTGACGAGGACCGATGGCGTCGAAACACTAGGAGGCTCATTCGATGAAGCTGATAGACTGGTCACTATAGGTGGGCTGTTGACACCTTCTATCTCCTTATTATCACTGTCACTACTAAGGTTCTGCTGGCTACTATTTCCATAGCTAGTCGTAGCATCCGAAAGAGCATGAGGTTCAGGCTTCTTAGTAATAGTAGCATCATGTTGTTTCGTATGCTTCTTAGCTTGGGTGGCAGTATGCAAGCGTAACGTACGATCATTTCGACGACGATGAGCGTCCTTTAACTTCCATAGATCACTATTACCCGCCGTACTACCAATGCTATTATCATTGGTAGTCGCATCTGTACAAGTAGCAATACACTTCTCATGATAACCAGTCGACTCATACACAGTATCCAACTTTACTCGATCAACAATACTTTCATTACCAGGAATGCTCTTAACCTCTTCTATCTTATCACTGTTGGTAGTGCTCATCCCGATACCTGTAGTACGAGTCAATGATGGTGAAGTGCGACAGGTGGACAATTCCATGCTTGATTCCTCATGCTGCATATTCAAAACAACAGCATGTCCATTAAACCTAGATGACTCCTCATTGCACCTAGGGTACCGAATGTTAGCATTCGCAGTACTGCCATCACTATAGCTAAAGCTATTGCCACCGACGCCTACGTTCTCCACTCTCAAACATCCAATTTCGTCTTGATTCGAAGTACTCAAAGAAGCTACATTAGCAGCGTCAACCGACGAAACAGCACTACCTATAATGATTCCACTATCGTTACCATCTCGTTTATTATTCACATCAATTACACTATTAATAGATACATGGGGTTTCACCTCCACCTTGACATTATTGTTGTCGACAATGATGTTCCGACTATTCACAGTTAATGACGAGTTGCGAGATAGTTGGCATGCAGGCTTCAAAGCTACGCTACCACTTTCACTAACACTATCAATGTCGATATGACTACTTCGACTAGTATACGACCGTCCATCCGTTGACCGTAAACAAACATCAGCAGGACGCGCTAAGCAGCTATTATCTTCCGCTTCAATATCATGATGCTCCATAGAACTAGATATAGTAGCCTGCAGACATCCTGATTGCTCAGCAACATGAAGTGCTGTGTCACTATATACCCTTGTTGTCCTAGGATCAACTCTAGGTCCTGTTAAATAATTTACGTTACGTGAAAGGCTCCGAACATAAGCTTTATTCCATACAGTCAAACCTGTTTCGTCTTTGTTCTTATTCACTAACCTCTGTTTGCTCGAATCCAAATAACCGTTCCTTGATGTTCGAGCAGTTAAGAGGCTTTTACCATCACACACCTCGGATCCATCTTGATGACTACCCTTTTTGCCTTTTTCTTTCTTTTCCATCTTCAAAAAACCCATCTTATCTGCTACACAAACCGGCTTCTTGCTAGGACACGCATCAAGAGGCTTTACATCGTTACGGTCACATACTCGTCCTTCATCAGCGTATGCTTTCGTGATATAATTGACAAATCGCTTATCTTCCGAGCGTGCTTTAGGTAGAAACGAAAAATCCGAATGTCTCGCACGCAGACCACTAGTAGCTTCCGTATTATTTCCTGTTTTAGCCTGATAAGCTAATCTTGCAAACCTACTACTAGCTATCTTAGCACGAGACATAATAAATTCCGTCAATTCGTTAAAATTGGGCTCTCTTTCCTCTTCGTCCCACTTGAATACTAGCTCTGCCCACTGGGCTTGCATTCGACGAGGTAAGAGCCTTACTATTCGTTCTAAAGTAGCCATAGAGTTAAGTTCAGCTGTACAATTTAACTGTTCTAAAGTTAATGCAGCGTTCTGCATTTTAATAGCCAAGTTCGTCAGTGATTCAGGATCATTAAATTCTACATTCCCAGTTCTAAATAAGTCTTCTAAGGTTTCTCGCGCTATTACATGCGACTGTCCAAAGAGCTGTTTTAGAATGGCCTTAGCTCTCTTATATCCTGATTGTGGATCCATAATAATACAGCCTTCAATCGCATTTTTTGCTTTTCCTTTACAATAGTATGCCAAATATGACAACAACTGGCCCTTGTCAGACAGTTTACTCTCTATAATGCTTGTAAACTGACTAATAAAACGGTGGTACTGGCTAGGTTGTCCGTCAAAAAACATCATATCGATTTTAGGCAAAACTGTATTATTAACCGTAGCACGTAACGTGTCCTTTAATTCATCAATACAACCGCATTTTGAGGCGTTAATTACCTTATTACGCTCAATATCACAATCCAAATACCTTTCGACCTTAGAATTTATCTCAGCTTTGTCTACTGACAGTTGGTTATCGTTTTCTATGAGCTTACATTCTAATTCAGCCATATCAACTTCCTCTTGAAGCTCTAACATTTTAAGCTGCTTTTCTAACTCAAGTCTCTTTTCCAAATTCTTCTTCTTAATTAATGCCTTATCTAACTTAAATCTAGAAGTACTAAACTGAGATGAAGTCTTACTATTAACACTAATATCATCAAGTTTATCATCATTAACATCAGACATACCACAAACAGCTTTAGAAAATTTACCATCCATTTCGTCCTGCTCCTTCAGCCTTTTGCTTCTAGTTTCCATTGGATGCTTTTGTTAGAAATCGATTACCAAGCAAATGTGAAATTAATCCAAGCGTATTCGGCCAATAATAACAAAAATGTCCAAACGTATCCAAATTATAACCAAAGAACCAAAATTGAATTGTCCAAAGGATCCAACGACCAAATTAAAGTTAGAAGAACCTTTGGACCCAAATTTCCAAAAGTTTCCAGCGACCAAAATTTGAATTGAAGAACCTCTGGAGCAAAACGACCAAAAATCCAGTTTATGACAAATTTAAATTAGAACTTTTGGAGCCAAACGAACAAAAATCCAGTATATGACGAAATTATTTGTTTTACTATGA
>OX103976.1:1379011-1396061 GCA_944470395.2 Schistosoma turkestanicum | reverse complement strand
CGAAAGCCATAGCTCTATAGGAAGAAATTTTTTCCGCCAAATATTTTGAATATTTACGAATGAATATGGACATTTCATAAGCTAAAAATGTTACTACCATTAATAAATATACATACATTGTGAGCTCGTTTTATCATTAAAATGTGGAAGGTCAATTGGGCAGTTGTTGGAAGCAAGATAATGTGAGAATTTCTATACGGGAACAGTATAACTTTCTAATTTATGTTACCTCATTTCCAAAATTCATGAGATTGTGAGTAGTTATGAGTGCTTTGAAAACAATAACCCATGACTTTTCTTGGGTCCTTTCCACAAGAAGCCCAGCAAGTAGTGGAATAGAAACGTTAGGTTCATTACTGCAGTTTACGAGATCTATTTAAATTATTACTTCTCAAACTAAAGCATACAGTCAAGGTGCTTTTTCTTAGGAGCACCAATTTCCTCTGTGGTCGCTTTCGCTACAACTTTCCCTAGACCAGAACCAGCCAAACTATACTTTGCTTGGGTGACCCTATCCATTAAGCTCTGGCCTGTCCCACTGCCAGCTAGTTGCTTTACAACCTTGCTTGCGGCTTTAGCAGTCATTTGGATTATCAAAAATAGATTTTGATTTTCCCCCTTAAAGGCGGTTTGATATGGAGGTCAGGATTCAATGGGTTCAAATATTAATGGGTCAAGGATTATCTCAGCTAGCTTCTGTATATGCGCCACTAATCACTCAAAAGAATCAAGGAGATATATATTTGTAGAAAGGTTAAAATCTAAGTGACCGGAAAAAGTGAGCTCTTGCACTCAAGTCATAATATTGGTAAAGAACTGGCTCCAAGAGATTTCCAAATGGTCTACGAGTTTCCGCCTTGAAGAAAAGATGTCTTAAACCTTTAGTTCTCGTGCTCAGTGAATTTCTAAAGGCTACCACTGTTGTTACATCAAATTTAAGATTGTAAAGGACAGGAGACAGGGTGATTCGTGTTAATCTTGACAATGGTGGTCTCTCAGTTATTTCAACTTCATTTTGAACGCTTCAATAGACTAGGCTTCAATCGCAGTAAGGTTACGAGTTCCATTTGTTGAGTATTCATGGAGAGAATCGCCAACCAGCTGACAAATAAATTTTTCAATTATCATGCAAAGTTTTTCCTTTTCGGAAGAAAATGGAAATTAGGGCATACCAGATGAAAATTCACCGCTCAGTAATTTGAGGATTGTGATCAGATCACCTCTAATCCTTCTATATGACGAGAAAGCAGGCTTGGTTAAGATAGTCTCCTGCCATATTGAAGTTTCACGATTCCGGGGATCAAGTTATTTTCAATCGTTTTAAACTTTTCTAATTACCTACAGTCGTTTTTAGAGTGGAGTGGTAGCTTGTGTGTAATATATAAGTTTAGGGCGGAAAAGTTCTGTATAAAAGTCAAAAATTCCTTGACGCTGACTCGGTTAAGGCCTTTCCATGCTGACGATAGGGATCTAATCCTTTGACTGCTATCTCACGTCATAGTTTTGCAGTATCCAAGTATCGACTATTAATGACTCCTTAATTACGTTACACTGGAGACTTAGTGTATTGAGATGAATATTAGCCTTCTTCAAAAATATCATTATTTTTTATTTATTTATATTTTGTACTCAAAATTTGATTTGGCCACTGGTTCTTTTGGATTTCTTATATATTTTTGTACTGAAACTTTGGATATTGGGCTCTGGAAACTTAAAAACGGTCGGTTCGTTGAGAAATGTGTCGTAATTAGTATTAGAAGGGACCATCTAGGCTAATTATGAACAGACTTTTAGTACTTGTATCGGAATTTCGTTTTTTAGTTATTCGATTTATAAACTGCGACTACAATGGACTGAGTTTTTAGAGCCGGCATGTAACCTACTGTGTGCTAAATAAAAATAGGGAGCTCAATGTCATTCATAGTGTGTATATCTGTACTTTGTAACCACTAAGCATAATAATTCACATAAAATCGTTTATAGTCAACTACCAAATTCTGAGATATTTAGATATTTCGAGGCTCGAAACTTTCACCTTCAGTTTTTTAACTTACCATATAAAGATATCTTCAACAGTTAATAAAACGAATGGTGATAAGTGACAATGAAAGTCACTCACATACAGGAGGAATATTATTGCTCCCAAAACTGTGCTCTCAGCTGCTCCGCCATACAAAGTCTCCCACTAAATAACCTAGAGTAAATCCGCACAATTTTATGACACCCAACTAAGATACCCATTATCCATATGAATAAGTTGCCGCTTACCCAAAGCCACCAATCTGAGCATCTGGTTGTATAAAAATGTGGCAACAGCCTTAATAAACGCGATGAAGACTACATCTATGGGCAGATTTGGATCATTAAGATCAAAGTAATTTCCATGAACTATTAAGTACTTTGTCAACCATAAATAACTCTTCTTAAAACCAAATAGCTTGTGAGATTATTACTAAGTAGGTGTTGTAGTACCACCGCCCTTACTACTTTATCCATCACTCTAGATACTACCGAAGTAATATTCATGGTTCGATAATTTTCAACACTCACTGTAGGTGTATATTTGATTGTGAGGTTGATATGTGTAGTCTTCTTGTTATTAAGGTAACACTGATTTCGAACCTACTCTGTCCTGGGCTTCCCTTTCTATTTCTGTTCGACAGCCGTTTCTTCTTCTCATGTCTTGTTGTTGCGTGTGCACCAAAGGAGGCTGATCATCTGCGAAGTCTGGATCATCCAGTTGTATCCTGGCTGTTCACTGTATACCGTGCTTCCCCACAGATGTTGATATATTCAGTTGATCACTAGGATAGAGGGGAAGAGTGAGAGTAAGCAACCTTGCCTGACACCTTGAATGAGTTTTTCAGCTTTCTTCTGTGAACGATTGTGCACATTAATCCATCATAAGAATTCCCATAAGATGTTAACTATCTTCTGAGGCACGCCATAGTATCGAAGATGCCTCCACAATGTTGTCCCGTCCACGCTATCGAATGCTTTCTCGTAGTCGATGAAGTATATGTAGAGTGGTGGGTTCCATTCAATTGGTTGTCTCACAATGATCCGTAATGTTGCAGCTTGGTCAGTAAATGATCGATCCTTAAGAAATCCAGCCCGTTGATCTCGAAGTTGGGCGTCTACAAAGTCCTTCATCCTGTTTAAAAACACCCTGTTGAAGTCTTTGCCTGATATTGAGAGAACAGTGATGCCTCTGTAGTTCTCACACTTGATGAGATCACCTTTCTTTGGTATTTTGATCAAGTATCCTTCTTTCCAGTCTGTTGGTACTTGATCTTCATTCCAACTCTTGTTGAGCAGAATATAAAATAGTTTTGCGGTTGCTGCCACGTCTGCATTCATTGTCTCTGCTGGAATGTTTTCTGGTCCTGCTCCTTTGCCACTCTTCACTTGTCTGATGTCCGTATTGTTCCCCAACATCGATTGGGAGGTCCATGGATTCTGTTTCGATGTTGGGTTGGTTCAGTGAGGCTGGTTGAGTCAAGAGATCTTTAAAGCGCTCCGCACAACTGTTTTGCTGTTCTTCAGTGTTGTTAATTACCTAGTCTTCGTTGCATTTTACTGATCGTCCTGTTTTACGATACCAATCTGTTTTATCTCACTAAAAATATAAGACTTTATACAATACTTAATAACAATCATAAATTCGAAGAAATTGCAGGGCATTGAAATGAAGGTGAATAAGGGATGAGCTTAAAAAGTTTCCTACGCGCAGTAGTCTCAGTAGTCTAGGGGTAATTGGCGATCTGTTAGATAAGCTTTATGAAGCACCTTTGTAAGAGTATTATCAATGGTAGTGCAATGAGTGTATTTTAAGTTTACGGTAGTTACACAAATATCGAATTCTAGTCACGCCTATATTTAAGTGACTAACTGAAAGTACAGAAGTATAACCATGCAGAAAAACAATCGTGGTTTTGTCGTATAAAATTATTACTCACCAAGTAGCCATAAGTTGAAAAATTGATGATTGTTCCTGTGATCGGTAAGAAACGCACACTACGAGTAGGGATTATTAGTGTCACGATGCAAGTGTCTCTGCAGGATGAAAAAGAGCTAGTTTTGGATACTATTTCCATACTTGAGCCAAAAAATAATCAAGAGAGCATAAACAACCAAGAAGTTTCACTTTGGACTCATGCTAATCATGTCGGTCAGAAATGTTGTCAACGATGAGGTAAATGCGATGATGTAGTCCCCAGCTTGTATGAGATTTGTTCGAGAGCGTAAACTGATTACTCGCGCGGCATAACTTGTCGTGATAACACCAACTGAACAGAACAGATTGTAAATCGTTGATAATATAAGCTGCTTAAATATAAAACGAAGTCATCTGTTGGACAACAACCAAGAAGAAAAAATGTTTCATACAATGATGACTGCACCGATCATATTCCAACGTTGTTTAGTTCCAAAAATGATAGATAAAAGTGTTAAAAAATCGTTAACAACTAGCCCACATGATGATGATGATGATGATGATGATGATGATGATGATGATGATGATGATGATGATGATGAATCGTCAATGCTGTCGAAAACATACAGTGCTTCTAAAGATGTTTTGAACCGTTCACTGTATAATCTTTTTTGAATGTTTTGTTTTTTGGAAAATCCCTCCATGTCTATTTATTTTTGTTATGACATGACGGACTTTTGCTGTTGACATTTTGGTAGTTTATTTGATTCCAATTTGAGATTTTATCATTGTATATTGTTATTATTTCTATATTTTGTACTTATATTGAAGTTTTTATGTTTGCTTCTGAACTGTATATATGTTGTTTAAATTTGATCTTTAATATGGCTACAGCCATATTTGGATTGATACTGTGGCGGTCACTTATTCCCCTTTACCTTGGATACTCCTCGGAGTAATTGTGACCTGGAAGGTGCATCAACTTCAGGTATTGCTTTGTATTTCCATCTTTTAATATAATATAGACCTTTTTCTCCTAGAATTGTTGTGTATTTTGGACATTGGACTGGGAGATACGCGTTCGGATTGCACTTACTGGAAACCATTTGAACTGCTACGGTAGAAAATTCATTTATGGTCTGAAGTTGCCTCGACTTTTGATTAGAAGACCAATTACAGTCGGATTATTAAGAAGAATAAAGAAACATTTGGAAATTTAATCGTTTATAATACTAAACTTCTTGAAAGAAGAACTTTGGATTACTTATCGTATTTTTTGTATTCGAACTGTATTTTGGAAGACGATTTACTGATTTTGGATATTTCTTACCTGTGGAATTCCTATATTTTGTATTTCTTATTAATCTTCCGTTGAACTTCACTTAAAAATGATCCACCGCAAGAAAACAAACACAAGGAGGGTGGAAGAGCTTGAACGATCCCGAAAAGCTAGGCAAGTCGTTGATGATGCTTGTTTAACGGGTTCCTACTGTAGAATTTATTTCGCCGGCGGCTGTCCTAATCGCGTCCAATAGAAACACACCGGTACGATACTCCTAGATCCAGGTCCCAGCCAATTCAAAAGGCCAAAAATTCTAGGAGAAAACGTCTCTTTATTGTTATAAAATGGAAATACAGAGGCTTACGATGTTTTTGTTTCTTCCAGGACTAAATTACTCCGTAGAGCATCTATTACAATAGCTAGTAAGTGACACTAAGTCCAGCAGCCACTGCGTCTATCCAAAAATGTGGCGGTAGCCATATTATATCAAATTTAAACAATATATGTACAGTTCAAAGGCAAACACAAAAACTTCAATATAAGTACAAAATATGGAAAGAATAACAACATACAATGGTAAAATCTCAAATTGGAATCACATAAAATACCAAAAATGTCAAGAGAAAAAGTCCATCAGGTCATAGCAAAATATGTAAACATGGAGGGATTTTCCCAAAAACAAAACATTCAAAAAGAATTCTACACCTACTTTATTAGCAATGATGTTATGTCTGATACTTATTATTGTAAGTCACCTTTGGCAGGCATTAAGGAACAAGGCTTAAGTGAGAGTTCTAAGGTACCAGAGACGGATCAGATACTTAGGACACCGATAGTAGGTTTAGAACTACCTAAGGTCGAACTTTCATTTTTTGATGGAAGGTCTCGCGACTATTTTAGATTTATTCGACAAACTGAAACGTTTATAGACCCCAGAGTAAAAGATGAAAATTTGCGTTGATTGAATTTAAGTCACTATTGTAAAGGAAGGGCAAAAAATGCGATTGAAGGTTGTATTATAATGGATCCACAAGCAGGATATAAGAGAGCTAAGGCCATCTTAAAACAGCTCTTTGGACAGTCGCATGTAATAGCCCGTGAAACCTTAGAGGATTTATTTAGAACCGGGAATGCAGATTTTAATGATCCTGAAGAGTTGACGAATTTGGCTATTAAAATGCAGAATGCTGCTTTAACCTTAGAACAGCTAAACTGTACAACGGAACTTCATTCCCTGGTTACTTTAGAACGAATAGTTAGGCTCCTACCTCATCGAATGCAAGCCCAGTGGGCAGAGCTAGTAATCAAGTGGGACGAAGAGGAGAGAGAGCCTAGTTTCAATGAATTGACGGAATTTATTATGTCTCGTGCTAAGATAGCTAGTAGTAGGTTTGGAAGATTAGCTTATCAGGCTAAAACAGGAAATAATACGGAAGCTACTAGTGGTCTGTGTGCGAGACATTCGGATTTTTCGTTTCTACCTAAAGCACGCTCGGAAGATAAGAGATTTGTCAATTATATCACGAAAGCATACGCTGATGAAGGACGAGTATGTGACCGTAACGATGTAAAACCTCTTGATGCGTATCCCAGTAAGAAGCCGGTTTGTGTAACAGATAAGATGGCTTTTCTAAGTATGGAAAAGAAAGAAAAAGGCGAAAAGTGTAGGCATCAAGATGGATCTGAGGTGTGTGATGATGAAAGCCTCTTAACTGCTCGAAAAGCCTGGAACGGTTATTTGGATTCGAGTAAACAGAGGTTAGTGAGTTCAGTAAATATGAATAAGGCTAAGGCAGGATTGTCTGGACGGAATAAAGCCTATGTTCGGAACCCTTCAGTTAGGGTAAATTATATAACGGGACCTAGAGTAGATTCTACGACGAGTGATGGCGGTACTGTAAAGGCTAAGAAGCCTAGGAAACAACATGATGCTACTATTACTAAGAAGCCTAAACATCATTCTCTTTCGGATGCCATGACTAGCAATGGAAATACTAGTCATCGGAATCTTAGTAGTGACAGAGATAGTAAAGAGACAGAAAGTGTGAGCAGTCCACCTATAGAGACTAGTCTATCAACTTCATCGAACGAGCCTTCTAGTGTTTCGACTTCCTCGGACCTTGTCGCGAATGTTAAGTTGATTGAGGATACACAAGGTTGTGTAACTGTAAGTGTCCCTACTTCGGTTGACTGTCAGTCAAGTGATGATGAGAAGGAAGCGTCTGATGGTAACAACCAATCTACAGTGTTGCATGATAATGATGCTATTGATGAGCATAAGGCTTGTGTCTCTGAAACGGAACATGAAGAACAACAAGTGAGTTTATCAGTTTCGAATTGCGATACTAATGCTGTTCTTTCATGTAGTGATATGAGTTATACAAAAATGGAAGAGTTCCACTCTACGGATGCTAGTGCAGACCGAATCGACGCGACTTGTCTGACACAATGGAATCAGGATGACGACGATAATAATCTGGATGTCACTGATGTGACAAATGAGTTACCGAGGATGACGAATGCTGATCAAACCTCCTCCGTATCAGGAGATGGAGAGATAAATATTGATCCCATGTTATGCTACTTAAAGTCTTCTGGAGACGAGGAAATATCGAATTTGGAGATCCCACCCTTGCATATTATCTATGGGTCAAGAACTTCTGTTGATAAGCCAGCATCACGGACTTCATGGTATCTGCTGATCGGAGCAAGTGGTGGTGGATTGACGACTCATCCCCATGATATGGAATATAGTTCCCGGATAGGATATGACCAGTTTTACGACGTGTTGTTCATGTTCGTGTGGGTTAATTGGGTAATGTTTATACTACCGTTAGGTCATGCTACGATAGATAGGGGAATCAAGAGCCTGATGGGAAGGTATAGGTACCTAGTTAGCTTAATAGGTCATATCCATGTTGGAGGGCGGGTAGGCGTACTGCTGTAAGTCCTACACGTACTTCCGGTGTGGATTAGAGGATGAGTGGGAACCCTAAATTGACGTGTCATTAACGCTTGCTTTTTTGCATGGAGGGATTTTGCGGGCCAGTGTAGAATCCTTTTTGAATGTTTTGTTTTTTGGAAAATCCCTCCATGTCTATTTATTTTTGTTATGACATGACGGACTTTTGCTGTTGACATTTTGGTAGTTTATTTGATTCCAATTTGAGATTTTATCATTGTAGAATTCTTTTTGAATGTCTTGTTTTTTGGAAAATCCCTCCATGTTTACATATTTTGCTATGACATGATGGACTTTTTCTCTTGACATTTTTGGTATTTTATGTGATTCCAATTTGAGATTTTATCATTGTATATTGTTATTCTTTCTATATTTGTACTGATATTGAAGTTTTTGTGTTTGCTTCTGAACTGTACATATATTGTTTAAATTTGATATAATATGGCTACCGCCACATTTTCGGACGGACGCAGTGGCTGCTGGACTTAGCTTCACTTATCGGCTATTGTGTTGGATACTCTGCGGAGTAATTTAACCCTGGAAGAAACACAAATTCCGTAAGACTTTGTATTTCCATTTTATAATAATATAGAGACGTTTTCTCCTAGAATTTTGCCCTTTTTGATTTGGTCGGGACCCGGAACTAGGAAAAACGTACAGGAGTGTTTCTATAAGAAACAATTGGGACAGCCACTGTCGAAATAAATCTACAGTCTGGAATTTTCTTCTTTCGTGGATTATACTTTGGAAATATTCATCTGAACACATATATTTTGGAACTATTCGGATTATTAAGAATTATAAAGAAACATTTGGAATTTTAATCGTTTATCATACTAGACTTGCTTGGAGGAAGAAGTTGGAACTACTTATCATATTTTTGAACTGAACCGTGGAATTACTATTTTGTATTGTTACCTTTTCTACTGAACTTTATTTATGATGTCAAGCAAAAAACAAATCATCACACATGAGGAGGGTGGAAGAGCTCGACGGATCACAGGGCTCTAGGCAAGTCGTTAATGATAACTTTTTTATGGGTAACCCACATGTTATGTCTGATATTTATTATTGTAAGTCATCGATAGAGGGTTTAGAACTACCTAAGGTTGAACTCTCATTTTTTGACGGAAGGTCTCGCGACTATTTTAGGTTCATACGACAAATAGAGACGTTTATAGAACCTCGAATAAAGGATGATCAAGTGCGTTTATTGTATTTAATTCATTATTGTAAGGGAAAAGCAAAAAGTGCGATTGAAGGCTGTATTATTATGGATCCACAATCAGGATATAAGAGAGCTAAGGCCATTCTAAAACAGCTCTTTGGACAGTCACATGTAATAGCGCGAGAAACCTTAGAGGACTTATTTAGAACTGGGAATGCAGATTTTAATGATCCTGAAGAGTTGACGAATTTGGCTATTAAAATGCAGAATGCTGCTTTAACCTTAGAACAGCTAAACTGTACAACGGAACTTCATTCCCTGGTTACTTTAGAACGAATAGTTAGGCTCCTACCTCATCGAATGCAAGCCCAGTGGGCAGAGCTAGTAATCAAGTGGGACGAAGAGGAGAGAGAGCCTAGTTTCAATGAATTGACGGAATTTATTATGTCTCGTGCTAAGATAGCTAGTAGTAGGTTTGGAAGATTAGCTTATCAGGCTAAAACAGGAAATAATACGGAAGCTACTAGTGGTCTGTGTGCGAGACATTCGGATTTTTCGTTTCTACCTAAAGCACGCTCGGAAGATAAGAGATTTGTCAATTATATCACGAAAGCATACGCTGATGAAGGACGAGTATGTGACCGTAACGATGTGAAGCCTCTTGATGCGTGTCCTCGCAAGATGCCGGTTTGTGTAACAGATAAGATGGCTTTTCTAAGTATTGAAAAGAAAGAAAAAGGCGAAAAGTGTAGGCATCAAGATGGATCTGAGGTGTGTGATGATGAAAGCCTCTTAACTGCTCGAAAAGCCTGGAACGGTTATTTGGATTCGAGTAAACAGAGGTTAGTGAGTTCAGTAAATATGAATAAGGCTAAGGCAGGATTGTCTGGACGGAATAAAGCCTATGTTCGGAACCCTTCAGTTAGGGTAAATTATATAACTGGACCTAGAGTAGATTCTAGGATAAGTGATGGTGGTACAGTAACGGCTAAGAAGCCTAGGAGACATGATGCTACTATTACTAAGAAGCCTGAACCTCATGCTCTTTCGGATGCTACGACTAGCCATGGAAATAGTAGCCATCAGAACCTTAGTAGTGACAGTGATAATAAGGATATAGAAAGTGTCAGCAGTCCACTTATAGGGACTAGTTTATCAACTTCATCGAATGAGCCTCCTAGTGTTTCGACTTCATCGGACCTCGTCACGAAGGTTAAGTTGATTGAAGATGCACAAGGTTGTGCAACTGTAACTGTTCCTATTACGGTTGACTGTCAGTCGAGTGATGATGAGAAGAAAGTGTTTGATGGTAACAGCCAGTCTACAGTGCTGTGTGATGACGATGCTATTGTTGAGCATATGTCTTGTGCCGCTGAAACGGATGCTAATGCAGAACGGAATCATTTAGACGTTGACAATAAACTGGATGTCACTGATGTGACAAATGAGTTACCGACGATGATGAACACTGTTCAAACCTCCTCTGCATCAGGAGATGGAAGGATAAATATTGATCCTACGTCATGCTACTTAAAGTCTTCTGGAGACGATGTAATGTCAAAATTGGAAATCTCGCCCTTGCATATTATTTATGGGTCAAAAACTTCTGTTGATAAGTTAGCATCACGGACTTCATGGTATCTGTTGGATTTAGTTGTAATGGTTGTACTACTCATGAGTAGTTGAGTGTTTACTACATAATTTGTAACTTGCATTTTATTGGTTAGTATGATCGAACAATCTAGAAGTTGTTTTCTATTGGTCGAAACATTGACTGTTTGGTCAGCCATTTTGTTTGGCATTCTATTCGCTTGGTGTGTGGGACACGGATCGTTGTGATAATTTGTTGTTGTTGTTGTTGTTGTTGTTGCTTAATCACCTTGAATGTAAGTAACTAGTAAATTAATAATTGTTTGTTGCAGAACCACATACGATATTTATTTAACTGTTCCAAATAAATATTCCGAATACTCAAAGAGCTTTTAATTCATTGACTTCGGGTGCGTTATTCTGGTGAATCTAACGTTATGCAACGGGAATCCTACAGTTATTCAAGTTTTTTGCGTCAACAACGACAACATCTAGAAGATAGTATGCCAGATTTATCTGCTCAGTTAGAAAAGCCTGAAAGTCCTGTCTTAAGCTGCCAAAAAAGCCTACGTGAGAAGGAAATGGAAATAGAATTGGCGAAGCTAAAATTACAAGAAGTGGAAAAAAGGCTCTTGTTGGAAACGCTGTTACGAGAAGGATGTCCCCAAAATTCTAGCGAAAGAGGAGACATGAAAAGCGACACCTATCCTACAACGAATTATGTAGAAAGATACTTCGAACTGCCAAAGCCAGAAATAAGGAGATTTGACGGAAACCCAAAGGAGTATTGGATATTCATGAAAGAGTTTCAGAAAGTTGTAGAACAAGCGACAACCGACGACGCCATACGTTTGAATTACTTAATCCAATTTTGCACAGGTAAGGCGAGAGACTCTATAGAGCATTGTACTATAATGAATGGCACAGATGGCTTTATAATGGCTAAAGATATCTTAAAAAGGAAATTTGGTCAGAATTACATGGTGGCTAGGGCCTTTATAGATGAAATAATTGACGGGCCACCAGTTAAGAACGACGACTCGGCGGCATTGGCTGACCTTAGTCAAAAAATGCAAACATGCGTCGTGACATTAAAACAGTTAGGTTACCAGTCCGATTTAAATGCAAGCAGAACACTAGAAGCTATTGTGGCAAGGTTGCCTTCGAATCTCCGGTTTAAATGGGCGGAAACAGCGGTAGATTATATGAAACAAGACACAGAGCCTACCTTTGAGGACTTAGCTAGGTTTATCGAGGAACGTGTCAACATAATGTGTACGAGATATGGAGAACTCGCAGCAAATTTAAAGTCAGATAAACGAGTCCGGAACGTTGTTTCTTCTCAACCACCGAGAACAAAAAGGAACGTGTTTACATTGCAGCACTCGCCTTCCAGTCAACGTCAAGAAAGGTATTTAGTGTGTATCTTATGTAAAGACAACCACTTTCTAGACCAGTGTCCAACGTTGCTATCCCTTGAAGTAGATAAAAGGTTAGATCTAATCAAGGAGAAAAGGTTATGCCGATTATGTTTAAAGGCTAATCATATAGCTAAGGATTGTAGATTGCGCAGAGGATGTACCGTGGAGGGTTGTGGTGGTAGGCACCATACATTGTTGCATGTTACGACGGACGTCTCACCATCTAATGCGAATGTTGCTACTAATTACGTTTCAAATTCCCGAGCGGAAAATGAAGAACCTAAGGTGGCATTTGCAGTGGTCCCAGTAATTCTCCGCAATCGTGACCGTACGGTAGAAACTTTAGCATTCTTGGATAGCGGCTCTGACTCGACATTGGTACTTAAGGATATTGTCGACGATTTAAAATTACCTATGGAATATGCCCGTGTTCGGATAGAGACTATGAATGGTTACAGAGAGATGCGGACAAATGCGGTACAACTAGAAGTTAGCTCATACGAATCTGATGAGTCAATTCGGATAGAAAGAGCATATGTTGTTCCCAGTTTGCCTAAGATTAAGCGAGTGGTACCAGAGGAGAAGCAGCTTCGATTGTGGCAACATCTGCAGGGAATAGACCTGAGGAGATGTGAAAGTAAGCGAATAGGACTACTGGTTGGCTGCAATGTTCCTGAAGCACATAGAAACTTAGAACAAAGGTTAGGAAGACCGGAGGAACCGTACGCGATAAAGACCATATTTGGTTGGACACTGATAGGACCCCTTGGTACTCATGTCACAAGACACATAAAGCCAAATCATCTCAGTCTCTCAGAAATTGAAAGTACTCTTGAAAGATTCTACCAGCAAGACCTGTTAGAGGAAAGTCAGTCTAAAGATAAAGATTTATCGATTGAAGATAGAACCGCACTCAGAATCATGGAGAAGTCTATCACGTTAAAGGATTGTCATTATTGTATATCACTCCCGTGGAAAGATTCACAGTTAGAATGGACGGATAATAAGTCGTATTGTTTGCATCGTCTGAACGCTTTACGCAAACGACTGTGTACCTCTAAAGATTTAGCTAGACGCTATGCGGATGCAATGAAAGATTACCTTATAAAGGGATATGCAGAAATTGCGCCACCGTTAAATGATAACTCTAACGTATGGTACTTACCGCATCACCCTGTCGTCCATCCAGCGAAACCAGAGAAAATTAGAATAGTATTCGATTGCGCTGCTAAACATGAAGGACGATCATTAAACGACAGGTTACTCTCTGGTCCGGATCTTACTAATTCTTAGGTTTAGACAAGAAAGGGTAGCAGTAATGGCTGACATCGAAGCAATGTTCCACCAGGTTAAAGTACCCGAATGCGATAGAGACGCTCTGCGTTTTTTATGGTGGACGAACGGAGATTTTACTGACAGCCCTGAAGAACTTCGCATGACAGTCCACCTATTTGGAGCAACCTCTTCTCCTAGTTGCGCTACGTTTGCTCTTAATCGTACCATCAAAGATAACAAGGTAAACTATGACAAGGAAGTTTACGACATGGCTACACGTAGTTTCTACGTAGACGATTGTTTAATTAGTACTCCCAATACTGAAACAAGTTATCGAGTAGCAACTCAGTTGAAAGATATGTTATCAAAAGGTGGATGCAACTTGACTAAGTGGATTACTAATGATTCAACATTAGCTCAACTGCAACCTGAGTGTAATTGTATCGGGCCATGTGTACACATCGGGCACGGCGATCATACCACTTGTCGAGCTTTGGGCATAAGTTGGAATATAAGCGATGATACCTTTCGTTTTTATGTCGGGATGGTAAATGAACCTGTTACACGTCGTAATGTATTGCCATTTGTCGCCTCCATATTCGATCCCATGGGTTACCTAGCACCTGTTATTCTCCCAGTGAAACTTATCCTTCAGAAACTATGCAAAATGAAATTTTCTTGGGATGATTTAATAGTAGGAGAAGAACTAAAGGTTTGGAGAAAATGGCAAGGAAGTCTTACTCATATAGAAAAGATAGTTTTGCCTCGGTCATTAAATGCAGCCGAATGTACTGGAATCGAACTACATATGTTCAGTGATGCCTCTAATAATGGATACGGAGCAGCAGGGTATTTGCTACTACTGAAACAGCAGTGTTAAAGAATGTCGACTGATATTCGCTAAAGCTAAAGTAGCACCTATTAGGGCTACGAGTATACCACGTTTAGAATTGGCGGCAGCAGTTTTGTCTGTGACAATCTCCAAGTTTATCCGAACAGAGATGACTGTGACCATACTCAAAACAGTTTTATTGGACTGACTCTCTCGTCGTACACCATAGCATAAACAAGGCTTCCAAGAGATTCCCGACGATTTTTGCTAACAGGTTGGTCGAGATACAGGAACAAACGAGGCCATCAGACTGGCGTTACGTTAGTTCTAAGCTCAACCCAGCGGATCTGCTTTACCGAGGGATCATGGTTAACCAAGAGCGAAAATAAAAACGATGGCTTAGTGGCCAAACATTTTTAGGGCAGGTGAATGGTAGTTCAGCAGGAACCACACCAGAACACACTAATGCATGCGCCTATAGGAACTATATGTTGCCAAATAAAGATTTATAACCAAACGAGACTCAACCTACGTTTCTGAGTCGATTCGAAGCTGTGAATCAATGGATGAAATTACAACGAATGATAGAGCGATTGGCTTCAGTAGTTATAAACATCAGGTAGGTGTTGTCTTTTTTTTTTTTTTTTTTGACGAACAAATTAAACTAACAACACAAAACCTCACAGTCGCCAGAGTAGAGCGGCCGAGCTTCAACATTATCGGATTGGCGGCAAGAAGGAGTTTCAGTGGATGTATTTAAGCTGGTGAATCACGCCGGTGGGACAGAGTGAGAAGGAGGTCGACGCACATATGAAAGTAGCATTATGCAAGTCTTCAAAGTCCACTACGTCATTTGAAAACCAATTACGGTAATAGGAGTAATAAGAGTTGGGGGGCGCATTAGCAGCAATCAGGTCTACCCTTTGACGTCAAGGCATCCGATTATACTACACAGCATAATCATTTTATTACCCCGTTTAAGTTATTAGACATTATCTATGAAGCGATGGACATATGATATAGTTTAAAAGTTTGGATTTCAACAATCCGAGTGAAAGATATTGGATATTACAAGCAGTGAAAGAGAGTTCAAGTCGGTTCTCAATAATAGTGACTCATAAGTGTCGTAAGTGGTTCTCATCAACCTTGCAAACAGGCAGATGAGTGGCACCCCTACCACAGAAGATCGTTTTTATGACCACTGTAATCCATTTACTGTGGACAAGGTGCGATTCATTTTGCGAGCCACTATTTGTGAGAAAAGAGACGGACCGTGGAAAAGAGATTTTATTTAAGGATTGCTTGTTCACTTGCTTCAGCTCAGGAGCGGTTCATCTAGAAATATCTAATACCCTGGACACCGATTCTTTCCTTTGTGTCTTTAGCCGATTTGCGGCATGTGGGGGCTACCCACAACGCCTGTATAGTGACAACGGCAGCAACTTTAAAGGTGCATAAAGGGCAATAAAGTGTTTAATGAGAGCTTGGAACCAAGAAAAAATATCGAAAAACCTTGCCGCTCACAATTGTGATTGGATATTTAACCATCCAAAGGCTTATCATCGAGGAGGAATATGGGAGCGGATCATCAAAACTATTAAAAGAATATTAGTAGTTGTTCTCGACGAACAACCGGTCACCGATTAGGTATTACATACGACTCTAGTCCTGGAGATAGAGAGGATTTTAAACAAACGGCCTATAGTGAAGATGGTAGAAGAAGTCGATGGCATACAAGCGCTTTCACCTAGCATGTTACTATTGCCTAGAGCAAGCGAACCAGCTAGCATCGATGAAAAGGACTATACAACAAAGTACAATAGAAGATGGCGACAAACATTGTACTTGGTTGATCTTTTTTGGAAAAGGTGGTTGAAGCTATATATCCCAACGCTACAGTTAACGCAACGATGGCACGATCCTAAGCCTAATTTGAAGGTTGGGGACTTAGTGTTGATGATAGAGTCTGCACGATCGAGAGGGCAATGGCCGAAGGCGGTCGTCACAGATATACAGGAAGGTACCGACGGCTTAGTTCGGAAGGTAACGTTAAGAACAGCTAACGGGACAGTGAGAAGAGATGTACGGCAGTTATGCAAGTTAGAAGGTGAAGTTGAAGAATCACAGAACCCTGAACAATTAGAAACATCCCAGGATTCTTCAACCTCAGGGGGCAGTGTTGGATTTAGTTGTAATGGTTGTACTACTCATGAGTAGTTGAGTGTTTACTACATAATTTGTAACTTGCATTTTATTGGTTAGTATGATCGAACAATCTAGAAGTTGTTTTCTATTGGTCGAAACATTGACTGTTTGGTCAGCCATTTTGTTTGGCATTCTATTCGCTTGGTGTGTGGGACACGGATCGTTGTGATAATTTGTTGTTGTTGTTGTTGTTGTTGTTGTTGCTTAATCACCTTGAATGTAAGTAACTAGTAAATTAATAATTGTTTGTTGCAGAACCACATACGATATTTATTTAACTGTTCCAAATAAATATTCCGAATACTCAAAGAGCTTTTAATTCATTGACTTCGGGTGCGTTATTCTGGTGAATCTAACGTTATGCAACGGGAATCCNNT
>OX103976.1:1274627-1378520 GCA_944470395.2 Schistosoma turkestanicum | reverse complement strand
TTGGAGAAGTGTGGTGGGCGGCCTATGCTCCATTGGGGGTGTAACAGGCGTAAGTAATTAAGTAAGCTAATGCCATATGGCAACTTGAACTGATGTAATTACACATACGAAGTTCTACGTTGTAACTGACCACCTCCAGTAGAGTATTCCTAACTCTCGATGATCAAAGACAATCGGCAGAAAATCTTTATCAACCTAGATTTCATGCTAGTTAACAATCTTCAATAAGACGTTCATGCAGTTTAGAAAGAGTTGATGATTCATACAAGATTCAAACTGGCATCATTCAATTTCACAGACTGAAGTATGTTACCTCTGAATTATTCGATTAAAAACTGTTTTCCATCAAGATTGAGATGTTTACACATTGATTGATCATTGAATAGTGACAGATGTTACGTCTTTCAAGTGCCAGTGTGATCACTAAATCTAAGCGACTTAACACATTGCCTTCACTATGTGTTACGCCTGCACGTAAACACGTCAACTTGATATACTTGAACTATTACGAGTTTACCTATGTCGGAAAACGAGGGCGAGGATCGAGGATCCGGTGACACGACATGCTACTGTCAAATCCGATTATCCCAACCCTTATATTGAGTAAAAATAAGAAGACTTGAATGTGAAGTAGAACCTGTATTCTACAAACATCCAGAAAGTACGAGGTCTGAGTGCAGAAGAGAATCAGGATCTCGGACTGGGGATCCGGGACCGAACCCTGGTCCTGGTCGTGGTCATAAAATGTTACAGATAATGCGTATTTATACATTTTGGTCTAATAGGAAACAGCATCGAAATCTGTGACATTGAAAGTTAAGACGACCAATAGGACGCAACATTTGAAGTGACATTGATAGTCAGGATATAACCAATAAGAAACAACATTGGAGCATGTGACACTGATATCTAGGCCGACCATAAAATTAACCAGTAGGAATTAACCAATAGAAGTTGACCAATAATAATTCTCTTAGGATATCGGATGAATATCCTAACACATACGGAAGAGTATGTTGAGTAATATCTTCACAGTTACTGCTACGTCTGTTTTCAGAGCATCTGCTGCGATGTTGTCCGATTCCGCTGATTTCACGCTCTTTCTGATGTTTAATGATATTTCTAAGAATTTACACCAGTGGTTTTTAGGTTATATGAGTGGAAAATACATACGTATCTACCAATCTAGTTTATACGGATTCACTATTCCTTCTGTAAATCAATTCATTGACTTGACTGACTCTTAGTACATTATGCATGTAACCTTGTCGTCGCATAAAATCACAAGTTCGAGATCCATTTCTACTGTATTTGATAGTCGGTAGTCCGACTATCCGGATCCGGCGACACGACATGCTACTCAAATCCGATAGGAAGTAACATTTGAAGTGAAATTGATAGTCAGGATATAACCAATAAGAAATAACATTGGAACATGTGACATTGATATCTACTAGGACGACCATAAAATTGACCAATAGGAATTAACCAATACGAATTGACCAATACTAATTCTCTTAGGATAATTGGATGAATATCCTAACACTATTTTTTTTTGTATGTAAAGTGATTCGAAGTTCGTTAGTTGTATGGCAGTTAGTCATCAATTTAAGAAGAGCTTCTTGTCACTTGAATAAAAATCGAGTGTTTTACCAACTTGTCAAACTGTGTGCCTAGTCGTTTGTTGTAACGCTGTTACGTGTAGCTATTCAGTCCTAGCGGCGTTCAAATTCGAATATTCCAATACGACCCAAATACTATTGCCAATTCTCCTAAATATCAGAACGCAACACCGTTGGATGGAGTTGTTTATTGGGTCGAGTACAGAAGAGAGGAGGTAGGCAGGAAGGAACGGAACACGTGAAGTCTTACAGATAGTGCGTATTTATACATTTAGATCGAATAGGAAAGAGCATCAATGTCTGTGACATTGACAGTTTAGGACGACCAATAGGAAAGAACATTTGAAATGACATTGACAGTCCAGATGACCAATAAGAGACAACATTGAAGTATTTGACCTTGACAGTTAGAACGATCATAATTTCGACCAATGCGATTACACTTCTAAAAATAGTACTCTTAGGATATTTGGTGAATATCCTAACATTGTCATAATTAATTAATTAATTAATTAATTATTGATTGATTTATTCATTTTTCTCTGTCTTCTAGAAAAATATTTCACTTTAAAACGAAAACAATGTCGACTTGGCTTAGACTTATATCATGCTTTCCCAGGTTTATTATCAAAACTAACGGAATTTCTAACACTTGCTGAAGTATGTGTTGTTGTTATTATCAGCATTTTTTTGTAAATACTAGTACTACTACCACCATTTTCTTTCAATGTTCCTAATGAGTTTGATGATATTTTGCAGACTATGTTGTAAAATATTTGTAGTTGGATTTTATGCTGCCTGTTTTATGTGTGTGTGCGTTTAGTGTCTGAGATATGATGGATTACCTGGTGTGCTGTAACGGCTATGAGAGCGGATGTCAAATCTCGACTGCCCACACCATGGAAAGGTGGTTCTTGAGGAGCTTGAAAAGGAAGTTGGGTCAATGTCGGTCTTAGAGACCTGGGGAGAGTAACCGTAGAGCTCAAGGGACGGCTGCTTGAGGCTGATCGCGCAAGGTCTTTTTATAAGAAGTCAACGTGTTGGCGCCGCGTTTCAAAAGGCTTTACCATGAGAGACAGAAATTCGTGGGGTAAGATGAGATGTGTCACCTTTTTTAATCCCTTCCTTCCGTTGTGAGGATGCAGCATCGCTGCAGATGCTGATTGTCCGAGAGAAATACCTTATTGCTGTCACACTCCTGTGCAGTCAGCGGGACGACTTCGCCCTCGGTCCTTGAGTAGCTGCTTTTAGTCTCATCGTTCTCCAATCGACTTGTCTGGATTAGTAGAATCTAAAGGAACGTATGTTCCAGCCAATATAACTTGGTTGGTTCATCACCAGAGACAAGCCCAACCGCCAACGTCAAGATAGCAGCTACGGTGATGGATTGCCTTGAATATGAGTAGCGTAGCTGATGATACGTGGCACGGATTGATAAAATCTAGGATAATTATAACCGTTTAAGATTGCAACAGAACCACTTGCATTGTTTATATCCATCTGTCACTAGAGTTTCTTTAGGTCATTGCTTGCTATGACGTAATCGTTTTGAATTCAATCACGATAATCAAAACAGTTAGCAGTTCAGTTTCCATTTGATTGATGTGAAGAAGTAAGCTGAATACAAAGTCAAATGTAGTGCCAATCTATGAAGTGAAATGACTGTTAATGGTAAGGCGTTCGCCTACAATGCCGAAGGTCCCGGGTTCGAATCGTGCGAGGAGCAGGAGTTGTGGATGAGCACTGCCATTGATGAGTCCCATACGAGGACGAAACGGCCATCCAATGCTTCCAGGTTTCTAATGGTGGTCTAACAATGATAGATTGATGATTTCAAATGTGTAAAAACGCAAACCTCCAAAACTCTGCCCCAAAATATTATGTGTGTAGTGATGCAATCTCTACTTCGTTGTGATTATTATTGACTCTGACCGATTCTGACAGATTTGGTCTCGTGTTGTTTTATTGGTATGAGAGCGGATGTTACTTCTAGGCTGTCTACACCGTGGAAAGGCTCTGGTTGTCACAAAGGGACATTGGCCTCTTGACTTCTGAAGGAATTCGGCTTTCATCATGAGACTTCATAACTCTTCTAAATGAAGACCTTCTAACTCCTAGAGCAGAGTTTAAATGGTTTAAATTGTTATTTTTTTTCTTGTTAGCGTTTTTTAGCGAGCGAGTGTTTTGTGGGATAGGGTTGCCAACTCCATGCCCAACTCTCCTCCTTTATACGGACATGGGACAAGCAGTAGCCCCGGAGGGTCTACAGGCGGACTCATAGATTGCCTTGATTAGTGTAACATTTTCATATCAGTATTCATGTATATCACAGAGAGTAAAGCCTGATGACGGTCTAATTGGAAACAACACTATTGTTCACTTTCGATGTGTTGTTCTGATTTTTTCACAATGGAAATCTTTGATATTCTTAAATATTTTCCTGTTAACATTTTGTTTTGTTTATAGAGTTTGGGAATCGGTGATAAAGATAGTCTAGGCTTGCAACCGGTAAGTTCTAATTTGATAATCATAATTTGGTCTCGTGTGCTGGTACTGGTATGAGGGCGGATGTCATTTCCCGGCTGCCCACACCGTGGAAGGTTGTTTCTTGAGGAACCTGAAAAGGAAGTTATATTAGTGTTGGTCTTAAAGACCTAGATGCATGGTCGCAGAGTCCAAGGGACAACTGCTTGAGGCCGGTTACGCACGGCCTTTTTATGAAGGGTTTTTTGAGTATTAGCTCCGCTTTTTTTTGAAAGACCTTATTGGGAACCCTTACCGCCGGAGACGGAAATCCATGAAGTATGGTGAGGTGTGACATTCTTATGGTCGACCTTTTCTAACCCTTCCTTCCTTGTGAGAAGGCAGCATCGTTACAGATGCTGGTTGTCCGGGGGAAACACCTTACTGCTGTCACACCCCTCTACAGTCAGTCAGCAGTACGACTTCTCCCTGAGACCTTGAGTAGCTGCTTTTAGTCTCATCGTTCTCCAATCGACGTGCCTGGCATGGTAGAACCTTCAGGAACATATTCAGTCAGTATAGCTCGGTTGTTTAATCCCGATAGGCAAGCCCGACCACGTCATGGTAGCCGCTACAGTTAGTAATTTATCTTACTGAATTATACTTCTGGAATCATATCTTTGCTCCCTAATCTTCTCCATTACTGCTAATACTTCTATTATTGCTATCACTGTTGGATTTGAACTGACAGTTGCGTCTCTGTGCTGATGTGGTGGTATGGCAACCTGAACTGATGTACTTACATACGAAGTTCTGTGTTGTATCTGTCTGACTAACCTTTTCAAAGAATATCTCAAAAAGGAGTAATTTATTCAACAAAACAGTTATCAATTCCCATGAAATATTAAAATATCGATCTAAAAAAAGACATTTCTATCGATTAATCAAACAGGTTTCGTGATATTTCATTGATTAATTTTCAAACAATAAAAGTATTCCATGGTGTCATGATAAGAAAATTGATTTCCGTGGACATAATTCACCTAGTCTGTAATTATTAGTTGTGAAAGTCTTGTATATGTACATTATATCACACAAATCGATTCTAATTAGTGGATCATTGAAAGCACAGAAGTATTGAGCAGCTGTCCTTCTTCTAGTACTAAACTATTCTATTTAGCCAAGCATGTAACTTCATAACCCATCATCTATACGATGATCATAGGTGTACATGTCTTATATCTTTGGAGTGTTATTAGTAGTGCTGATACCACAGGATATGTGTGACAAAATCTCAATACGGATTCAGAAGGCTCGACTAGTTTTTGCCAACTTACGTCACTTACGGTATAGGTGAGTTATCTGTCTGGTAGTAACTAAAGAACAGGTTTACTGCGTAGCAGTTCGTTTCGTCCTACTTTATGACAGTGAAACATGGCCAGTAAGAGTAGAGGATATTCTGGTTTTCGACTATAGGTGTCTTAGTATCATTACTCGTATACCCTGGGACAAACGAGTAAGCAATACTGTTGTCAGGAAACGGATACTAAATGAGGATGGCAGATCAACTGATGAAGTATTGAAACTTCATCAGTTGAGGTTATCGGGATGTGTTTTGCTCATGCCTAACCACTGACTTCCACGACGATCTATGTTTTGTGGTGTAGGGATAGGCTGAAAGAAAGCTAGGAGCGGTCTAACCGAAACATGGCACAAATTCATGAAGTCACTAACCAGTGGATTGAGTCATGTTGGTTGGGGCCCGTGAGATGATAGTAATCGATGGTTAGAGATCTTGAATGACATGACCCAAAATCGTTTGCAATGGCGCAAGTGCATGCACTCTTTGTGTTCTCTGAAATTCTAATCTTCTGAATTCCTCATCACTTCTATTTTTCTCTTTCTTAAGTTATCTCACTGAATTATACTTCTCGAATCATATCATATCTTCGCTGCCTAATCTTCTCCATTACTGCTAATACTTATATTATTGCTATCACTGTTGGATTTGAACTGACAGTTGCGTCTGTGTGCTAATATGGTATGGCAACTTGAACTGATGTACATACACGTACGAAGTTCTATGTTGTTATTGAGTGACTATACACTTTTTATGAATAGATAGAATATGCGTGACTAACAGTGTAATCTGGGACGAGCATTTCATCTTATTTTCAATACTCGTTTTCAACTGGATATATACTTGCCACATTTGACAGAATGGATGTTTATTCACTCCCTTTGGACTTGAACCTAATCACCTGATTATTTTAAATGTCATTGCATTATATCTACTTAATGTCTAAGTCTCGTTTTCCCCAATTCATTTCAGGTTCCAGAAAAAGTTATTCAAGCAATGGAACAACATTTACAAATTTTAGAAAGTAAAAAAGGGTATGTTTTTTTTTGACTGAGTACTTCGTGCAAAAAAAGTGATCATATTGTTTTTTAAATCATATCTCTCCTTCTCCAAAAAAAACGCTCTCATATTGTAGTGAAGGAGAATACAGGTGAGGGCAACCGGATTGAATTTAACGAGAAATTACAGAGTTACTCAGTAAAATCGGAAAACCATATTGTAAACCGTTGTTAATTTGCAAAATATCAGTCCATCATATCGAACTGGACTGTTCCTGTTGCAAAACATCAATCCATTGTCACTGTTCATGCGTTTCATACAAATTCCATTGTGTTCTAACTAACTCTTCCTTTCTTGATCTTCCCCCCCGTCTTCTGCTGCCAGACATTACGTTGACATTCAGGTCATATGCTACTTATAAGTAGCTCACACCACAATATGACCACACGTATATGTGCTGACCACTACCACACTTACACCTTGTCGTTAAGCAGGAGTGTTGTTTACGAAATTGGAGAAGAATGAGAAGCGAATGTCCGACCAAGACTTAAACCGAGTTAAGGCGTATGGAAAATCTATCCAACAGATCGACAAAATCCTGAAAGCCCTTCATATCACGACTCCAAGCTACACATATAGACCACCTTCCGTCTTTTGTAACCGGTCCCATGATACACGATGTGGAAATTGCTGGGACGACATTGTTAGTACAATGTCTAAACCATCAAAGCTACAGTGTAAAAATGGTCAGACTCAATGAATTAATTATCTTCTCTGTGCTCGAATACACGTTACCGCTACTGAATGTCAGCAATCTGGCCGCGATGATGAAAGAAAACACAGAGAGTTGCTTAACATGTTCAACTTGAAGAAGTCAAGTTTGACTGATGTGTTTTTTTCAAATCTAACCTTTTACAACCAGACTATCATAACAAAGATGTGTAGATTAGTATAAGCCCACTAACATCAATAATTACATGGAGCAACCCGAATACATCAGGTTTTCGACTATTTTCAACTACTCACTAACACGTGATTGAGTGAAAGCTTGCCGAAGTTAATCATACATACACTTAGCAAGTACACTACACTTGAATTCAACATTACGCCTCATATTGTAGTCTTAACCTGAGTAAGTAAGCAGTGCTTCATAGATAACTATGGTGAAATACTAGTAGACTACTTTTATTTCATTTTTCATTTTTCAGATCCGATGATGATGATGACGAAGAGACTACTCATACTTCAACGAAACGAAATGTCCCTAAGAAGCCGGCACTACCTGTACCAATTCCAAATCAAAATGTAACAGCCTCCACTGAAGCTAAGATGCCTAAGATGCCTACTTCACATTCACCTGCTCACAATACAGATTTTACTGATAATACTAATGATCAGTTGACCAGTAAAACACATGATGATCAATCGGAACAGTTGAAGAACTATGATGGTGGTGATGTAGATGATACAGTTGAACCGACCTATCCAACTGTTGTCTTAAATGATGAAGGTTAGTTGTTGTGTTATGCATGCATGGTAACATGTCAGTTTGAAAGGCTTGTAATAACTATTACGAGTTTACCTTAGTCCGGAAAACGAGAGCGATGACTGAGTGAGGATCCTGCGACACGACAGGCTACTCTAATCCGAGCCTCCCAAACCCCCATTAAATGGAAGAAGAAGACTTGATATGAAGTAGAACATGTATTCTAAAAACATCGAGAAAGTACGAGGTCCGAGTTCAGAAGAGAATGAAGATCCCGGACTAAGAATCCGGGTCATAAAATGTTACAGATAGTGCGTATTCATACAGTTAGGTCGAATGGGAAACAACATTGAAATCTGTGACATTGAAAGTTAGGACAACCATAATACTGACCAATACAACTAGACATAGGAAATAGTACTCTTAGGATATTTGATGAATATCTTAACAGTTTGGCAAGAAGTTTAAAACAGCACATTATTCATTTGTGTACTGTCACATTTGTGAACTAGATGGTAGTAAATCTTTGGGAAGTCTTCATCAAATAATACTATCCACATATCAATCATTCATGAGAACTAGGAAAATTCAAGTTTCATTGGCAGTTTACTAGTATATTCACGGTCACTCACTGTGTGTTTACACTTCTAACTACTGTCAATTTTTGACAGTGATTTTCATCCACAGTAATAAGGCATTCAGTGTGACCACAGTCAAGTACAGTATAGAACCGGCAACATGTGTTTAATTTGTTATATTTCCATCAGCCATACTTACTTACTTACTTACTTACTTACTTACGCCTGTTACCCCCAATGGAGCGTAGGCCGCCAACCAGTTTTCTCCAACCAACTCTGTCCTGGGTTTCCCTTTCAGATTCTGTCGAACGTTTGTTCATTCCTCTCATATCTTTCTCTATTTCTCGGCGTAATGTGTTTCCTGGCCTTCCTCTTTTGCTTTTGCCTTGAGGGTGGCATGTGAGGGCTTGTCTCGTGAAGCAGTTAGGTGCTTTCCGCAATGTGTGTCCTATCCACCAACTCCACCTCTTCTCCATGATTTCCTCCTCCACTGGAATCTGGTTTGTTTTCTCCCACAGTACGTTGTTGCTGATGGTGTCTGGCCAACGAATCCGAAGTATTTTGCGTAGACAACTGCTAATGGATTAAGCTACACATATCGGTGCAAACTACCTAATTGAAATCTGTGTGATTATCATAACCAAAGGTTAGGTTCTTTGGTGCAAGTGCATTACATTCTTCATCATCCTGTATATTTAATCTTTCCTGTTACTAATAACAAGGTGAAATCAGATTAATAATTTTACTAGGATCCTGTATGCGCGTTTCCGAGACGCAACATACATCGATAGCACGAGATTCTAAAGTCCTAGCTAATGATGCCTGTTGCCCTATTTGACACAATGTCCATACATTAAATGCTCCAACATGTAGTCTAGAACGGGGTTTCAAGAGACCAGGAATAACGTTTCGCGAACTCGCATCGTTTGCATTAGCAGTGCAGTGAGATAAGGGTATGTGAGTAAAGTTAGTTGTGGAGAGAAGAGAGGTATGTGTGGGTGTAGGCAGGATTCGATTTTGACCAATTCGGTCTCCTGTGCTGTGTTGGGTATGAGGGCGGCTATCCTTTCTCGGCTGCCCACACCGTGGAAGGTTGTTTCTTGAGGGACCTGAAAAGGAAAGTAGATTAGTGTTGGCCTTGGAGACCTGTGTGTGGGTGTCGGAAGGATTTGATTTCGACCAATTCGGTCTCGTGTGCTGTTACGGGTATGAGGGTGGTTGTCACTTCCCGGCTGCCCACACCGTGGAAGTAATGAAGTAATGAAACTTCATCAGTTGAGGTGGTTGGGACATGTGCTGCGTATGCCTAACCATCCCCTCTGGTTTTGACTTTCTAAACTTTTCTCACTGAATCATACTTCTTGAATAATATCTTCTAATCCTAACCTCTCCGATTGCTTCCAATACCTTTACTACCTCTTCTACTATTGGTTTGAATTGACAATTATATCTCTGTGCTAATGTGGTATGGCAACATGAAGTGATGTACTTACGTACGAAGTTCTACGTTGCATTTAACTGACTGTTACTAATAACACTGTTATTACTTCTGTTCTCAGATTTGTCCTAACAATTTCATTTTGTTGTACTAATGGGGTATTTTATTTAAACACTGTTGGGGTTGTTAAATCCCCAGAACTCGCTTGACAAATAATATCTTTATTTTCGAAGTATTTCATGGACTGATCAGTTGACCTTGAGATCACATTTCCCACCAGGAAAATCCTTGACTGTGATTGGTTACTGTGTCATTTTAGTGTGTGCAATTTTTGTGACTGTCACACGGACGTCTCTATAAAGTATAAATTTAACGCAATTTGAGTGTTTGGATTCATTGTGTGCTGGCTGGGTGTTTTGTAGAATACAACAATTTCTACACTATATCAAGACTTCTTACTGATACAATTTGGTCAAGGGATCCGAGTAGCCTACCTGGAGGATGCTGATTCATTGTTTTGTTCTCTTAATTCGACTGAGGTGAACTCGTAATAGTTTATAAGCATACCCAAAAAGAGACGAGTGTAACAGACACAAAACATTGGTTTGAATAGAGAAATAAGAAGACATATTTTGTGAGATAGTGGTACCATTTCCTGCTTTCTCGTCAGTCACACATACAAGCAACATGTTATTTGTGTAAATATAGTTTAGAAGATAAGGTCAAAATTTCTTATTTAGCATGACATTCACTCACTAGAACCATGGTAAACAAAGGTCAACATACAGTTGCTTATGAACACATAACGTTGGACTTTTCCGACCAATCAAGATAGCTTCGAGTAGTTTCAGTGTGTATGTGGGTTTTGATGACATGTCACAACTCTAAAGGCTGGTTTTAGGTCAATTTGATGACCACTCATCATTAGATGTTTTGCAATGGACGAGGCTGGGTTTCTTGATCGATTTTGAGATGATGGGCTAGGTTGATGAAACATGGATTTGATTAACCATTTTGGAATATGTTCCCCTATCCTGTCTTCCAATCGGCGATCTGTCCTACCTAAGTAAATTTCTCCGCAATTACATGTGAATTGGTAAATACAGTGGGATTTGGACTGAATCGGTCTTGGAGAATTGATTGGGGTTGTTGTGATAAGCCTCAGATTAGCTGCATTGAAGGTCTTTTTTATTGCAGCTGCAGTCTGTTTGGTTGTAATTTTCATGCATTGATCACCTTTGAAAGGTAACTGTAGGTAGGTACACTGGTTTCTTGGGCACATCAGTTGCTATCGTCGTTTCGTCATAGTTGTGTTCTGATGACCAATAAAAACAAACATTGGTTATAAATGAGCATGTAAATATTTTTATGCACTACACACACAAAATGAACTTTTCCTATTTATTGATTCGCATATGCTGCACATATTTCAGATGGATTACCGTCTGCTTTACAAGAAGAAATCATTGCCACAGCGAAAGGTCATCTACATGAAACTTTAGTGAAAAGTACTGAAGCTGTGAAACGGTCCACTCAACAACAACATCATGCTGGTGGTGCACCGCCAGTGCATACACAATTGGGCAGGTGAATTTTTAAATGATTAAATTTTTTGGGGCAGAGTTTTTTGGAGGAGGTTTTGTGTTTTTCTTTTTCACACACATTTGAAATCATCAATCAATCAGTCAATCATTGTTAGACCAACACCATTAGAAACCTGTAAGAAGCACTGAAAGACGGCCGTTTCGTCGTCCTGGTATGTGGGACTCATCACTCAGTGGCAGTGCGCATCCACGACTACTGCACCTCCCAGGATTCGAACTCGGGACCTTCGGTAATGTGCACGAACGCCTAACCATCGGACCACTGGGCCGGCATCCAACGAAACGGCCGTCCAGTGGTTCCTGGTTTCTAATGCTGGTCTAACAATGATTGATTGATGATTTCAAATGATGTATATTTATTACGCAATAGTGTTTGTATTATATCAAATGTGTTTCAGGTTTAATCAATATATGGATTGGTAAGCGGGGGATCCTTGTGCTAACTACTGCTGCTGGTCGTGGTTGTTATCAGGTTTACTCACTGTTTTGACGAGTTGTCAGTTAGTTAGTCAGTTGCAACGTAGAACATCGTACGTATGTACATAAGTTCAGGTTGCCATACCACAATAACACAGAGACGCAAATGTCAAATCAAATCCCATAGATAGTAGAGGTATTAATGGTAATGAAGAAGACTAGGGTTTGAAGATATTATTCAAGAAGTATAATTCAGTGAGATAAGGTTAAAAAGACAAAGGTAGGGGTGCTGACGAATCCAGAAAATTAGGATTTGAGAGAGCACTACGCATGGATGCACTTGAGCCATTGCAAACGATTCTGAGCCATGTCATTCAAGGTCTCTAACCATTAGTGACTTTCATCTCGCGGAACCCAACCAGTTAGTCCACATCTACCGTTGGCCAACCAACTGGAGTAAGCAATGCTCTCGTTAAGAAACGAGTACTAGGTAGGTGTGGCAGATCATTAGATGAAGTGCTGAAACTTCATCAGTTGAGGTAGTTGGGACCTGTGCTGCATATGCCTAACCACCGACTGCCGCGATGAGCTTCGTTTTGTGGTGTAGGAATAAGTTGGAAGAAAGTTAGGGACGGCCAAACCAAAACATGGCAGAAATCTATGAAATCACTGACATGTAGACTGAGTCATGTTGGTAGATGTAGGCTATCTAGTTGGGGCCCGCTAAATGAAAGTCACCAACGGTGAGAGACCTTGAACGACATGGCTCAAAACAGTTTGCAATGGCGCAGTTGCATCCATTCGTTGTGTTCTCTCAAATCCTAATCTTCTGGATTCCTCATAATCTCTATCTTTCTCCTTCTAAATTTATCTTACTGCTAATAATTCTATTATTGCTATCACTGTTGGATTTGAACTGACATTTGCGTCTGTTTGCTAATATTGTGGTTGGGCAACTTGAACTTATGTACATACGTACGTAGTTCTACGTTATAACTGACTGACTGACTGACTCAGATTACTATACCACATTAGCACAGATAAAGGTTGGGCTGTCATTTCAAATTCCAAAGTAGTTGTATAGGTTGTAGCACTAGTAGCAGTAATGATTTGAAATTTATATCCTATGATTACACATGTTTGAGTATCAATTTCTCATCGATCATCATGCACAAGAGGTCATAACATGTTTGTATGGCTTGTATATCAACCGTGGATTCTCTTAGTCAAAAATATATGTCCAGTATTCCCTTTCACAGCTTATAATACATCTACAGAGTGAACATTCTCTTAAATTGTTTGGTTTTTTTCAAATCATTTTGCAGGTATATTTATTTTGGTTTTTGTTTCTTGAAAAAATATTCTTACACACAGATCAGAACATCGTACTGTATCAGTGCAACCACCATCATCATCGACACGTTCACGATCACCATCACCATCACCAGCTCGTCCACCACCGTCACCAAGTCGTCAATATGCTGCTGCCGCCGCCAGTACAACACCAAAACGACCATCGATTAGTGTTAGCGATAGTGAAGCAGTCGATCATGATGACGGTGATGATGGTGATCATCATGGTAGCACCACTCATGCTGGCGGTATCAATAAGACAAAACACAATTCATCATCATTAGGTAAGTAAATTTTCAATGTTCAATAATTCAATTCTATGGAGATTTGAAGTGATTTGTTTTTTTCCTAATTCATGTTTAATTATGTTATGTTAATGACACAATTGCTCCTAGGTACATGGGACTGACGAAATCTCAGCACGGATACAAAAAGGCTCGATTGGCTTTTGCCAACCTGCGTCACTTATGGCGTAGGCGTGATATCCGTTCTCTAATCAAAGGACGAGTGTACTGTACAGCAGTTCGCTCCGTTCTCCTATATGGCTGTGAAACATGGCCGTTAAGAGTAGAAGATGTTCGTAGGTTACTGGTATTCGATCATAGGTGTCTCAGAAGCATTGCTCAAGTATCGTGGGACAACCAAGTAAGCAATGTTGTCGTTAGGAAACGGGTGCTAGGTAAGGATATCAGATCAATAGATGAAGTATTGGCGCCGGTGCATTTATTCTTTGTGTTCTCTCAAATCCTAATCTTCTGTGTTCTTCAATACCTCTAGTTTTGACTTTCAAAACTTTTCTCACTGAATCATACTTCGTGAATAATATCTTCTAATCCTAACCTCTCCGATTACTTCTAATTCCCTTACTACTACTATTGGATTTGAAATGACGATTACTTCTCTGTGCTGTGGTGTGGCAACATGAACTGATGTACTTACGTACGAAGTTCTACGTTGCAACTGATTGACTGACTGACTGGGCTATTATTTACTCATGACCATATGAGAGCATTTAGAGAATTAGAGCAAATTCTTCCCAAGAACGCTTAACCTCTAGACCACTGAGCCAACAAAGTTAATATCCTAAGTTAGGATTAGAAGATATTATTCAAGAAGTAGGATTCAATGAGAAAAGTTTAGAAAGTCGAAACTAGAGACGTTGAAGAATCCAGAAGATTAGGATTTGAGAGAACACAAAGAATAAATGCATCGGCCATTGGCGATTGCGAACGATTTTGAGCCATGTCATTCAAGGTCTCTAACCATCGATTATTATCATCTCGCGGACCCCGACCAGGTAGTCGACAATTACTGACATGGCTAAGTTCACTCGTCAATGATTTCATGGATTTCTGACATGTTTTGGTTTGGCCGCCCCTAACTTTCTTCCAACCTATTCCTACACTACAAAACAAAGCTCGACGAGGCAGTCGGTGGTTCGGTATACGCAGCACATGTCCCAACCACCTCAAATGATGAAGTTTCACTACTGCGTCTATTGATCTGCCATTCTTACCTAGCACCCGTTTCCTACCTCTGCCTAGACTATTTCGGTTACGAAAATCGACTCAGTATCATGAAATATATATGTATAAATTGTTTCTTTGGCTATCAAAAAACTCACCAGCCTTGTAACTTTCAAAGAATCTCAGGTTTCATAAAATGGCCACATAACTATTCTATGTCAATAAGACTCTTTCTAATCTGAAGAATAGAGTTTAAATGACTTTTTATGGTTGGACTGTTGAACTGTCTTAATGTTTGGTTATGTTAACGCGCATTTCTTACCGCTAACCGCGTTCACAGTTAGTGAACACAGGCATTGATCGATCCGGTCAAACAAGTGAGCTTGTGGGGGATATTCTGTCATTATCTACATCCAATGAACTATTCATTCACTTATTCATTCATTCAGTGTTTATGTATTTTCTGCTTCAAAAGGGATTCATCAAGAATTGACTGCACAAACTGATGCGCCATCTTCTATATGTGCTAGTCCATTTGCTGGTGATGAAGAACCTGTGGAACCAGTCAATGATACTGGTACAAATGTTTGGTCAAATAAATCTTCATCAGGTTAGTTCGAATTAAAATTGATAGTGATTCGATTGATCACAGGATATGTGTGTTTAGGTTTTGGTTATATGCATGCGTAAATCAACTCAAGTTACCATACCACATTAATTAACACAATGAAATGGAATTATTTTAAGATAAATCTTAGAGTAACTTACTTACTTACTTACTTACGCCTGTTACCCCCAATGGAGCATAGGCCGCCCACCAGTTTTCGCCAACCAACCCAGTCCTGGGCTTCCCTCTCCAGTTCTGTCCAATTTTTGTTCATTCCTCTCATATCTTTCTCTATTTCTCGGCGTAATGTATTCTTTGGCCTTCCTCTTTTCCTTTTGCCCTGAGGGTTCCATGTGAGAGCTTGTCTCGTGACGCAGTAAGGTGCATTTCGGAGTGTGTGTCCGAACCACATCCACCGCTTCTTCCTGATTTCCTCCTCCACTGGAATCTGACTTGCTCTCTCCCACAGTTCGTTGTTGCTGATCGTGTCTGGCCAACGAATACGAAGTATTTTGCGTAGACAGCTGTTAATAAACACTTGTATCCTCTGGATGATGGCTTTGGTAGTTCTCCAAGTTTCCGCTCCATACAGTAGAACTGTCTTGACATTTGTATTGAAAATCCTGATTTTGGTTTTGTTTGAAAGTTGTTTGGAGTTCCAGATATTTTTCAACTGTAGAAATGCATCCCTTGCTTTGCCAATCCGTGCCCTCACATCTGCATCGGATCCACCTTGGTTGTCGATGATGCTGCCCAGATATGTAAAGGTGTTAACGTCCTCCAAGGCATCCCCATCAAGAGTGATTTGGTTGGTGCATGTTGTGTTGCATCGGAGAATTTTGCTTTTTCCTTTATGTATGTTGAGACCTACTGCTGCAGAGGCTGCTGCTACACTGGTCGTCTTCTCTTGCATTTGTTGTTGAGTGTGCGATAGAAGAGCCAAGTCATCTGCGAAGTCCAGATCGTCCAGCTGCGTCCTAACTGTCCAGTTGATACCGTGCTTCCCTCCAGATGTTGACGTTTTCATAATCCAGTCGATGACCAGGAGAAAGAGAAAGGGTGAGAGTAAGCAACCTTGCCTGACACCGGTCTTCACCTCAAAAGAGTCCGTTAGCTGTCCTCCGTGCACGATTTTGCAGTTGAATCCATCATAAGAGTTCCGTATGATGTTAACTATTTTCTCAGGCATCCCATAGTGTCGAAGAAGCCTCCACAGTGTTTTCCTATCCACGCTATCAAATGCTTTCTCGTAGTCGATGAAGTTGATGTAGAGTGGTGAGTTCCATTTTAGAGTAACTTGAAGTAATAATATTAGTATCAGTATGTGCTAGAAAAGAGCGGAGTTAACATATTCAAAAAGTGGTAGCCGGTCACCGACGAATCGGTTCATGTGTTTCATTTGCTCCCTCAGAATCCTGAAGACTCTATGCATCATTGGTTTGAAATCAGGGTTTTTCCAAGTCCATGTGGGTGGATCCTTTGTACCTATTAACTTGATTTCAGGCGTGATCGGACATTTGCCTTTCGTCCGCTCAATTTCGTAAACAACACTTTTAATTCATGAAAATGCTATGAGTAGGTCTTCGTTAACACTGGCTATACACATGTGGCTATATGAGAGCATTTAAAGCGAAAGAGTAGACTCCCCATCCTCAGCTATAACAGGATGTTTGGAGTCCATAAATAATATTTATCCCGTATTCGGAAACAGGTTTTTCATTATGGGCTGACATCAATCATTGTTAAACAGAGAGAGAGAAAGAGAGAGAGAGTATCTCCTATGAGATACTCATCAACTGAAGTAGTGATGCTATATGTGACCGACATATTCTAACTTACCCTGACAGAAACACAATTCTGGTTAGAATAGGTCAGAAGAAAGTTTGGCGGCGCTGTCGATATCAACCCATCAAAAAATCACTGACAGTTTCATTAACTAATGTGTTTATCGGTAGATGTGTTCACAATCTTTGCTAGTTGTTAGTATCTTGAAGGTGTTATGATTCGAAAGTTAGTTAAAATAGGCTAAAAATGTATTGATTTCTTGTATGATTTCATCAAAAGCCAACTAGTCAATCAACAGCAACGTGGAACTTCGTACGTACGTACGTACGTAAATCACTTCAAGTCGCCATATCACATTAGTACAGCGATGCAATTGTCACTTAAAATCTCATAGTTTTAGAGGTAGTTAAAAGTATTAGCAATAATTGTCGGAGAGATTAGGTTACAAGGATATTGTTGAAGAAAGAGAATCTAGGGAAGTAAACTTGAAAACAGAAAGATACAGGTGATGAGCAATTCAGAAGATTACAATTTCAGAGAACACAAAGAATGAATGCACCTACTCCACTGTAAACGATTTTGAACCATGTCGTTCAAGGTCTCTAACGATTGGTGACTTTCGTCTGGCGGACCCCAACGAGGTAGCCTACATCTACCAACATGACTCATTCCACCTATCAGTAACTTCATGGTTTTGTGCCATGTCTTGGTTCGGTCGCCCCTTGCTTTCTTCTAACCTCTACTCCTACACCACGAAACATAGCTCGTCGAGGCAATCGGTGGTTCGGCATACGTAACACATATCTCAACCACTTCAAATGATGAATTTTCATGACTTTATCAAAAATAATCAAACTTCAATCGGTGATGATCGATTATAGCCTATTGGGTTTACTGTTTCTAGTCAGTCAGTCAGCTCCAACGTAGAACTTCGTACATGCCTACATCAATTCAGGTTGCCACACTGCATTAGCTAGCACAGAGACGTCCCGACCGAAGCTGCTACCTTGACGTCGAGGTCGGGCTTGCCTATCGGGATGAACCAACCGAGCTATATTGGCTGGAACATATGTTCCTGAAGGTTCTACCATGCCAGGCAGGTCGATTGGAGAACGATGAGACCAAAAGCAGCTACTCAAGGTCTGAGGGCGAAGTCGTACTGCTGACTGACTATAGAGGGATGTGACAGCAGTAAGGTGTTTCCCTCCGACAACCAGCATCTGCAGCGATGCTGCCTTCTCACAAGGAAGGAAGGGTTAGAAAAGGTCGACCCTAAAAATGTCACACCTCACCCTACCTCACGGATTTCCGTCTCCTTGGGTAAGGGTGCCCACTAAGGGCTTTCAAGAGCGGAGCTAAAACTCAAAAAATTTCTCATAAAAAGGCCATGCGTGATCGGCCTCAAGCAGTTGTCCCTTGGGTTCTGCGGTCACGTACCCAGGTCTTTAAGACCAACATTTATCTGCCTTCTTTTTCAGGTTCCTCAAGAAACAACCTTCCACGGTGTGGGCATCCGGGAAGTGATAACCGCCTTCATACCTGTAACAGCACACATACCCCTAGCACAGAGACGCAATTGTCAGTTTAAATCCCATAGTGGTTGAGATAGTGGAAGTATTATTACTGTTTTTAACATCTGGATCATGAGTTATTTAATGTGTTTTTCTGTTCTATCTCTGTCTATTTCCTCCATAGCTCATGTGGAACCAGCACATGGTAACAACAGTAAACATTCAGCTATTGATGACTTACTTGGTCTTGATCTAATGTCCACTGATGAGGATACTACTATTCCACCAACTAATATTCAACCTATTCCAGTGTCAGTTCCAAGCGCATCTGTTGGAAAAGAGAATGAATCAAAGGGTTCAGTTGTTGACACTACGAATAGTACTTCTGCTGCCGTTGCTGCTGACACTCATACAACAACAGGTTCTGCTTCAGGTAAGAAGGATAGTTTTCCTGGCTGTTTAATTCTTGAGTCTTTTTCAAGCTAAGCTAGGAATCCCTTAAAATAGTTAAATGATGTTAATATTGATTCAGTTTCCGGTTAGTAAGTAGCTGATCACCAGAATCGTTGCTGCTTGCGTTATTCGTTCCGTGAGAATCCTTTTGACCAATTACGCCAATTAGTTTGGAATCAGTGTTTTCTTATTCTCTTAGGTTGCAGCTTAAGTTCCCGACCAACTTGGCTTAATGGTTTCCGTTGCCATTTACTTTCATTTCAACACAAGATAGTAAAAGATATTTTATGGGCACAATGGTTGTAGATGAGTAGTAGTAGTGGCCTTTGAAAGGCCATTCGTCAGGGAAAACTGACTCGCCTCATCTCCTTCCCGTTGTGAGGCGTCAGTGTCGCTGCAGATACTAGATTTCCGAGGAAAACACCTGATTGCTGTTTGTTACATCACCTTTCAGTCCATTAGAATAACTCGAACTTCCGACTGTAAACTACTACTAACTAATTAACTAACTAAATGTAACGTAGAACTTCGTACGTATGTACATAAGTTCAGGTTGCCATACCACATTATTAGCACAGAGACGCAAATGTCAAATCAAATCCCATAGTGATAAACATAGTAGAGGTATTATTGGTAATGAAGAAGACTAGGGTAGTTTGAAGATATTATTCAAGAAGTATAATAATTCAGTGAGATAAGTTTAGAAAGACAAAGGTAGGGGTACTGACGAATCCAGAAGATTAGGATTTGAGAGAGCACTACGCATGGATGCACTTGAGCCATTGCAAACGATTCTGAGCCATGTCATTCAAGGTCTCTAACCATTGGTGACTTTCGTCTCGCGGACCCCAACCAGGTAGTCTACATCTACCAACATCACTCAGTCCACTTGTCAGCGATTTGATGGATTGCTGTTATGTTTTGGTCCGACCACCCCTAACTTTCGTCTAACCTATTCTTACACTGCAAAATATTATTCGTTGAGGCAGTCGGTAGTTAGGCATTCGTAACACATGTCCCAACCACCTCAACTGATGAAGTTTCACCACTTCATCTATTGATCTGCCATCCTTATCTAGTACTCGTTCCCTAACGACAGCATTGCTTACTCGGTTGTCCCACGATATACGATCAATGCTTCTAAAGACATCTATGATCGAATACTAGTAACCTACGAATATCTTCTACTCTTAACAGCCATGTTTCGCATCCATATAGTCGAACGGAGTGAACTGCTACGCAGTACACCCATCCTTTGGTTAACGAACGAATATCTCGCTTACGTCATAAACAGCGTAAATTGGCAAAATCAAATCGAGCTTTCTTTATCCGCTCTGAGATTTCATCAATCACCAGGCTATGAGACTACTGATGAGACTACTACTTTTAGTCTTACCGTTTTCTAATCGATCACCATGTCAAGGTGCAGTGAACGAGAACTCAGGTGAAGGCAACCGAATTGTATTTAACGAAAATTACAGAGTTACTCAGTAAAATCGGAAAACTATATCGTAAACGGTTAATTTGCAAATCTTCAATCCATCATTATCCAACTGGACTGTTCCTGTTGCAAAACATCAATCGATTGTCACTATTCATGCGTTTCATACAAATTCCATTGTGTTCTAACTAACTCTTCTTTTCTTGATCTTCCCCCATCTTCTGCAGCCAGACATTACGTTGACACTCACGTCATATACTACTTATAAGTAGCGCGCACCACAAAGGTAGTAGTAGCTACGGTCGGCATAAGCTAAAATTATTGTTCTTTCCTAATACAATTGAATGGCTTTTTCTCTCTCTGTCTCTTTCACTTCCATCCATTCAATAGTGCTTGATGATCTCCTGTTATTGGATCCACTTTTGGAGAAAGATTCTGTCGGTAGTGCTACTACTACTACTACAGTGAAAACACCGGTGACTAATTCTTCTGCAATGTTTAATAATAATTCACCACTGCCTGCAGGTATGTTTTGTGTGTGTGTGTGCGTGTATGTTCATTCATTCGTGTCAATCTTAATATATTCCATGGAGTGAGTGATGATGATGATGATGTGGTATGGGGCAGCAACCTGAACTGATTTAATTATTACGTACGTACGAAGTTCTGCATTGTATCTATCTGTCCTGTCCATGGAGTGATTAATATGCCTTAACTAGTTTAAAGTTTCTTTTTTTTGCGGGGTTGATTTCAGAATGCATTGAAAATCGATAATGATTAAATGTAATGTAATCTCATGTATCAATCATTGTTAGGCGATCATTAAAAAAAAAGCCTTGAAGCACTGGATGGCTGGCTATCAAGTTCTAGTATGGGACTACTGTTCAACAGTAGGGATTCTACAATCCTCATTTGCAGGAATCAAATTGGCTTCGTGGAAAAATTCCTCAGATCAGTGCTGTTCAACCCTGTTGAGTGCGTAGGCTGAGGTTGCTCAAAACATTAGTTTGACCAAAGTTAGACATTTGCACCAATGGATGTCCGACTCAGTAGCCCAGTGGTTAAGCGTTCGCACCCCAGATCGAATGTCCTAGGTTCGACAACAGTGAGTGAGTGTCGTGGATGCACACTACTGATGAGTCTCATACTCACTCAGTCAGTCAGTCAGTTACAAGATAGAATTTCGTACGTAGGTACATCAGTTCAGGTTGCTATACCGTAATAATACAGAGATACAACTGTCAGTTCAAACCCTATAATGGTAGAGATAGTCGAAGTATTTGCGGTAATGGCGAAGATTAGGGTTCGGAGATATTATTCAAGAAGTATAATTCAGTGAGATAAGGTTAGGAAGAAAAAGATTGAAGTAATGAGGAATTCAGAAGATTAGGATTTCAGAGAGCACAAAGAATGGATGCACTTGCGCCATTCCAAACGATTTTGAACCATGTCATTCAAGATCTAAAACCGTCGGTTAGTATCATCTCGCGGGCCTCAACCAGGTTGTCTGCATTTACCAACATAACTCAGTCCACTGATTAGTGAATTCATGGATTTGTGCCATGTTTTGGTTTGGCCGCCCCTAACTTTCTTCCAACCTACTCCCACACCACAAAACATCGCTCATCGAGGCAGCAGGTGGTCGGGCATTCGTAACACATCTTCTAGCCACCTCAACTGATGAAGTTTCAATGCCTCATCTATTAATTTGCCATCCCTACCTAGAACTCGTCTCCTAACGACAGCATTGCTTACTCGATTGACCCAGGATACGCGAGCAATGCTTCGAATAACCCTGTGATCGAAAACCAGCAACTTATGAATATCCTCCACTCTGACTGGCCATGTTTCTCAGTCATAAAGTAGAACGGAGTAGATTCGTCCTTTGATTAGCAAATGGGATATCTCATCTACGCCACCGAACAATCTCTCTCTCTCTCTCTTGAATAATGTTTAAAATCTTTCGAATATAATAGAATGTTGACATTTTCATTATTCAATATTTTCATGAATTGTTTGTTAACCAAATATTTTTCGCCTATTCTAAAGAGAATGTGTTATTATTTTTGTTTTATTTTAATTTTGAAAAAATAAACTAAACTAAACTAAACCGAAAAAAACAGGCTTAAAACCTGTACCTTCAACTGTTCCAATACGTCCAGCTGTTGTTATGAATGCATCACAAAACAATAAGAACCCATTGGATGCATTAGATAGTACTTTATCAAATTTAGCATCAAGTCTAGGCGGTCAACAATCATGGGGTACGACTAATTTGAAGGTATGTTCTTTAAATGTATGCTTATATATGTATGTATATATATGTATATACTTCAATATAGAGTTGTATGGAGACTGTTGAGCAGCTATACTGTGAATCTCATGAGTCGATCAATGTTAGGCGGTATTTATGGGCGGGCACTGCTGAAGAAGTCCCATGCTAGGACTTGATGGTTGTCCTCTACTCTTAGGTTCTTAATGGTAGCCTAACATTGTGTTACGGCTGCATGTAAAAACACGCCAACTTGATATACTCGAACTATTACGAGTTTGCCTAGTCGGAAAACGAGAGCGATGATCGAGGATCCGGTGACACGACATGCTACTCAAATCCGATTATTCCAACCCCCATATTGAGTGAAAATAAGAATACTTGAATGTGAAGTAGAATCTGTATTCTACAAGCATCCAGAAAGTACGAGGTCCGAGTCCAGAAGAGAATCAGGATCCCGGACTAGGGATCCGGTACCAGGTCCTGGTCCTGGTCGTAGTCATAAACCGTTACAAATAATGCGTATTTATACATTTTGGTCGAATAGGAAACATCATCTAATTATGTGACATTGACAGTTAAGACGACCAATAGGAAGTAACATTTGAAGTGACACTGATAGTCAGGACAACCAATAAGAAACAACATTGAAGTATTTGACTTTGACAGTTAAAACGACCATAATTTTGACCAATAGAAATCGTCCAATGGGATTTGACCAATAATTCTCTTAGGATATTGGATGAATATTCTAACACATTGGTCGACTCATGATTCCTATATATATATATATTTACTGCATGTCTGCATATGTCTGCATATTTGATTACTTTTTGCATGTTCTTATTGTTTCACAGAAGAAACCATTGGCTGAAACTGAGAAATGAACGGTGAGAACATTTCTTGCATTCATGGGAATAATTATCTCTGGTTAATTTTTCTTACCGTCGATGTAGACTGTACACTGTTTTGACCCTTCAGTAACTATGTTAGATTCTAGGTAGGGCTCACCACTTTGGTGGTTTCCGATGACTGTGATATGCACAATCGCTCGACTCTGCTGTGAAATAACTCTTCCCTTCCATCGTACTTAGGCAAACGCCGTTTATGTGACGGCGGTAATAAGAAGCATAAAGGCAGAATGAAGTAGAGTGCAGAAAGCAAGTGAGCCAACTCCATGCGATGATGTATGTCTGAGTATTTATAGTCAGACAAGATTGACATGTAGCAGCAAGCAAAGTAAGGTTATAAGCAACTAATTGATAAGGTCGAAAGACGACATCAGTCAGTCAGTTAGTCAATTACAACGTAGAACTTCGTGAGTAAGTACATCAGTTCAATTTGCCGTACCTTGATTAGCACACAGAGATGCAATTGTCAATTCAAATCTCATAGTATTAGAAGGAGTAGAAGTATTAGCAGTAATCGAAGAGATTAGTGAAATAAACTTAAAGAGAAAAAGATGGAGGTGATGAGGAATCCAGAAGATTACAATTTGAAAGAACACAAAGAATGAATAACCCTTCGCCATTGCAAACGGTTTTGAGCCATGTTATTCAGTGTCTCTAACCATTGATTACTATCAGCTCGCGGACCCTAACCTAGTCTACACTTACCAACATGGCTCAGTCTACTTGTGTCAGTGACTACGTGGATTGGTGCCATGTTTTAGTCTGGCCACGCCTAACTTTCTATCAGCCTACCCCTACATCGCAAAACATAGCTTGACAAGACAGTCGGTGGTTAGGCACACGTAACACATGTCCCATATCTAGATTTATTAGCGCAGTTGGATCACACACACACACACATCATTCTTACCGTCTTGACTACATCAGTTATTGCAATAGACAGGAAGTCAATGCCCACATAATCCCATGCTAATGTTGATCCTCACTCCCTAGACACATATACCTTGCCAGTGACACGTTCTTATTTACTTTTGAAAATTTAAAACGGCCTGAATATGTGTTGTAATCAGTTACTCTAACCCACTCCCTCATGGTCATTCGCCCAATTACTGATATAATTGCTTTCACTCGAATTTTCACATAACTCATTGACTACACAATAAGATCGACGAGCGCATAGAAAATCAAAAGAACTTTATATTCTGAACCTTTAGACTATCATGTAAATTGTGAATCGATCATAGTTAGAACACCATTAAAAACTTGGAAGCACTACTGGCCGACTGTGCTAACTAGTAATTAGCTTTGTGTAGAAATTCTTAAAGTTCTAATGTGAATCTGTAGCCAATAGAGTTCAAGCCTTTTCGAGTGTTATTAGTCAGTTAGTTAGTTACGCACCGAAGACAATGACTGAAGTCGCGGCGTTTTATATCACACACCGTTGGGGGAATGTCGATTAAAGTGGTGTGGATGTTAAGCATGTTCGCTCAGCATACCTAAGATCTTGTGTGTTCGACTTGCGCGTGTGTGTGCGCACTGATCGTGGATGCGCAGCACATACTAGGATGATGAAACGGTCATTGTGAATGCTTCGGTTCAAATGAAAGCAAGCACATTTTATTTATTAAACAGATCATGATGCTGCTCTACTTGTTCGCCTTTTTTTTTCTTCTGTTTTCAGTGAATTTTTTCGCTGATCCTCTGAAATTGATCGGATGGATGGCCCATTCCATTCCACAGAATGATATTATTATCTTATAAATAAATATATATCTCTCTATATATATATGAATATACATATTTATATATATATATATCGGATAGAAAGGTATTTTCTTCTTTGATTCCCGCTCCTCTCTCTCTCTCTGTCGCCATTCTTCTATTTATAATCACATCATTTGAGAATTCGTTGATGCTCTTGATTACATTGCTGTTTTTCTTCTGACATACAGTTTTACAGTTTTACATTGATCATGTGTTGTGTTATATATGCTTGCATGCATAATATTCATTTTTCTCCTTACACATATATTATAATTGTCATTATTTTACATGTAAGCTTTAGTACTACTACTAATATTGCTGCAAGTAGTACTTACTACTACTCCGACTACTACTTCTACCACTACTACTACTAATGCTACTACTACTATTATTGCTGCAAGTAGTACTTACTACTTAGAACTACTGATACTACTACTACTACTACTTCTACCACTCATAGTACTACTACTAATATTGCTACAAGTAGTACTTACTACTACTCCGACTACTACTTCTACCACTACTACTGCTACTACTACTACTACTACTACTACTACTACTACTACTACTACTACTACTACTACTACTACTACTACTACTACTACTACTACTACTACTACTGCTACTACCACTACTACTACTTACTACCACTCTATTACTACTACTAATATTGCTGCAAGTAGTACTTACTACTACTCCGACTACTACTTCTACCACTACTACTTCTACCACTACTACTACTAATGCTACTCCGACTACCTACTACTAATGCTACTACTACTCACACTACTACTATTACTACTGTTATTATTGCTGCAAGTAGTACTTACTACTTACTACTACTACGATGTGTAGTGTTAGCATTTCACCAACAATTAAAAAAACAAGACAGACACATATTCCATTCCATTCCAACTAACAACTCTCTTTCTTTGACAATGTTTTTTCAGTCCATTTCATACACGTACACGTATATATATACATATATATTTATGTTTTAATGAGTTTCTTTTCAAAATGCCAGCTAATTTTTTTCTGTTCTCTCTCTTTGACCTATATGACATCACAAAATGAAATGTTCGCTTAATTAATCAGGGTGATGATGATGATGATTATTTAAGAGAGGAATAAAAAATAGATGCTTCAATAAAATTCGAGTTCTGTTTATTATTATTTTTTTTTTAAATTTTGTCTCATAAAAAAATTCTTGGTTTATAGTTTTTAGTGTATGTATTTGTTACGCTCGTCACTACTAGGTATGTTTGAAGCTATTACGAGTTTACGAGTTTAGTCGATAAACGCGAACGAGACAATAAACCAGCGTCCAGATAGGCTACCTTGAAACCCAAGCGGAAGTAAGAAGTCTTGGTAAGCGTAGAAAGTATATTCTACAAACACCCAGCAGTCACACAATACAATCAAGCATACAACTCTCGTTTATTTATACATCATAGAAATGTCCTTGGGACAGTCACAAAAATAGCATACTAAAATACACAGCAACCAATCACAGCCAAGGATTTTCCCTGGTCGGAAATGAAATCTCAAGGTTAACTGATCAGCCCATGCTCACAAACGTGAAATCCAAAATTAAGGCATTTATCAAGCGAATTTTGGGGATCTAACATCCCCAACAGTATTATTGCATTCTGTACAATTAAGTGTTTTGTTCAAAATATGTTACGCTTGTGCACGTAAATACGTCATTTCGATATGCTTTGAACTAGTACGAGTTGTTTACCTTAGTCGGAAAATAGGAGAGAGAGAGAGAGGATCGAGGATCCCGCGAAACAACATGCTACTCAAAAAAGAAGAAGATTTGATATGAAGTAGAACGTGTATTCTACAAGCATCCAGAAAGTACGAGATCCGAATCCAGAGGAGAATTAGGATCCCGGTCTAGGGATCCGGGACCGGGTCCTGATCCTGGTCATAAAATGTTACAGATAATGCGTATTTATACATTTTGGTCGAATGAGGAACAGCATCGAATTCTGTGACATTAACAGTTAAGACGACCAATGGGAGAGAACATTTGAAGTGACATTGATAGTCAGGACAACCAATAAGAAACAGCATTGGAGCATGTGACATTGATATCTACTAGGACGACCATAAAATTGACCAATAGGAATTGACCAATAATAATTCTCTTAGGATATTGAATGAATATCCTAACAAAATGACAGTATATGTACGCCTACGTTTTTTTTACTAGTTAGCGTCTTTTAATGAACGTTTCACTTTTCGACTGGATGGGATCGTTAACCCCCCAGGCTTGGAATTGGCAGTCGTCTCAGAGGGGTTTCAGGCAGATTTCATCTGAAAAGAAAACCATTACGACTGTAGAAAATATCGATCAGTTTGTACACTTAACCGCTATTTCGCCTTCGCAAATATCATATGCTGTATGGTTGATATGCTTGTATTAGACCAATGATTCAGAGATACGATAGGCTACTCTATTCCGATCGTCCCAGTCCCCACTAACTACAGGAAGAAGTCTTGATAAGAGGCAGAGAGATGTATTCCATAAGCAACCAGAAAGTACGAGGTCCACAAGTAAACAACTCAAGCTAATTTATACAATGATAGAAACGTCCTTAGTGAGAGCCACAAAATAGCGTACTAAAACAATACATCAACCAATGACAATCAGCGATTTTCCGAGCGGGGAACATAAGCTAAAGGTCAAAATGAGCGTCTTTGACACGAAAACATAAGAATTCAAAATCTCAAAATGAAATTACAAAATTAGGATCTATTCTAAGTGAGTTCTGGGGATCAAACGTCCTCAACAATAATGGTCTGGTTTATAAGTGAGGTAATATTGAACTGATCATATGTTACAAAGTCTAGATACGGAGAAATTTATCAAGATCAAAAAGAGCAGGTGGTTTACAGAAAGTGACTACTTTTGCGTAAGATGCCTTTGTTGGTAATTATATAGTTTACGATGTTGCAGCCCTGAATTCGTGATAACTGTATCAACCATTCCGATTTGAACATCTCCTGTCTCAACGTCTTAAAGTCATCGGGAGTAAATAATGTATGGTACCAATCTGCTTGTGCATTTCTTAGCTTCAAGTTATCGGTTTATATGTTATCCCACTTGTTGTACTCTAACTCATTTATCTTCCTTACTGAGATATCTATTTAACACGATGAATGTTTGGTGCGGGATTCGGACTGCTTGAACTTGCTTGTACCGTTGATACAAAAACAGTCACCCTCTTACAATGGTAGGAAGAGATTACAAAACTTCAGCTATTCAAGTAACACTACACCTTACCCCACCGATTCCCCCCCCCTGACAGCGAGGCCTTTTGATGAGCGGACTTAACAGGTCAAACCTTCCCATAAAAAGGCCGTGTTGTTGTTCCTTGGGCTCTACGGTCACGCTCCCAGATCAATAAGACCATCAATAACCCAATATCCTTTCAGGTTCCTCAGAAATATCAAACCTCGAATTGGGCAGTCTGGAAGTGACATCCACCCTCATACACCACTATTAGTACATGAGATCAATTTGCTCACAGTCACCTCTTTTAATAACTATATAATCTGCAAGTCTAACCGTTCTTGTAAACCTTTATCACTTCGCTCCGCTAATGCTAATGTTCTGACTATAATAAACGTTATTCCCTGATCTCCTAAATTCCGCTTTCTAATGTTCGGACATTGTACCGAATAGGATACAGGCTTCTTTATCTAGGACTTTAGAATCTCACACTGTTGATGTATGCTACGTCTCCGAAACGTGCAACCAGGATTTGAGTACATTCATTCATTTTATCCATCATGTTAAATGCGAGACGACGGGATTCACACTTCTTGTATCTTGAAGTCCTACTGTTACTTCCTGTGACATCACTGGTCTAGGCATAACATTGAGTTCTGTTGAAGAACTATCTCTTTAGAGTGGATCCCAGCAGATATTCACTTGAGGTCTGCCCGACTAAACGGGATAGTAAGAATTCGTGAAGTGAGTTGAGTATGGTATACGGATCCGAAGTATTTTGCTTAGACAACTGTTAATAAATACTTTTATCTTCTGGTTGACGACCTTTGTAGTTCTCCAAGTTTCTGCTCCATACAATGGAACGATGTTGACGTTTGTACTAAAAATCTCGCCTTCAAGAAGTTCTTCAATTGTAGAAATACCACGCTTGTTTTGCCAATCCGCGCCTTCAAATCTGCATCAGATTCAGTAGGCTGCTCAGATATGTCAAGGTTCATATATCTTCAAAAGCTTTTACATCAAGTGTGATTTCATTGATGATTGTTGTGTTATATCGGAGATTCTTACTGTTTTCTTTAGTGTATATTAAGACCTACTGTTGGTGAGGTTGCTGTTACACTGGTCATCTTCTCTTGCATTTCTTGTAGCTTGTAGGGTAGAAGATCCAGATCACCCAGTTGCATCCAAACTATCCACTACATCATGTACTTCTCTCCTCCACATGTTAACATCTTCATAATCCAATCAATTACCAAGAGAAAGATGTTAGGATATTCATCCAATATCCTAAGAGAATCATTGGTCAAATCCTATTGGACGATTTCTATTGGTCAAAATTATGGTCGTTTTAACTGTCAAAGTCAAATACTTCAATGTTTTCTCTTATTGGTCATCCGGACTGTCAATGTCATTTCAAATGTTACTTCCTATTGGTCGTCTTAACTCTCAATGTCACAGAATTCGATGCTGTTTGTCATTCGACCAAAATGTATAAATACGCATTATCTGTAACGTTTTATGACTACGACCAGGACCAGGACCCGGTACCAGATCCCTAGTCTGGAATCCTGATTCTCTTCTGGATTCGAACCGCGTACTTTCTGGATGCTTGTAGAATACCAGTTCTACTTCATATCACGTCTTCTATTTTTAACTAAATTTGGGGGTTGTAACAATCGGATTCGAGTAGTACGTCGTGTCACCGGATCCTCGCTTTCGTTTCTGACTAGGTAAACTCGTAATGGTTCAGGTATATCAAGTTGACCTGTTTACGTGCAGGCGTAACAAAAGATGACAATAATCAACCTTACTTGACATGATTTCCTACGGTAGACAGTCATTCACTGAAATTAAATATATCACATCGACTTACCTTCCAGCTTTTTGTACCTTGCGAGTAGTGACGTGCAATTACGATGTTTATTATGGTGAATGCAAATGCAATGAGTATTATTACACAACAACTTATGAATAACACCAGTCTCCATGTTTTTGTAGAATTTTGTAAATGTATACCATAAAATATAGAGATCAATGTCAACGGTAATATGATAAAGATAACTATATCATGTTCATACCAATTGACAAGTGGAGTGGCTAGTCCAATGCCAATGAGTAAAATTAACATCTAGAGAGAGAGAGAGAGAGTGAACAATTAGAGAGAGAGAGAAATATATATATATATATATATACATATAGTTGAAAGAATCATTCGACAAAGTGTTGTTTTACTCAAGAGGATGTTTGTTGTTTAAATGAATAGTTGCGTTAGTTATTTTCATGACTGATAGTAGTTATGCCATAACTAACCAATCAGATTGTGGTTTAATCGTTCATCACATGATCTGCCCTGACGTGTCTGTAAATCTTTGTTGTAAATGACCTACAAATTGATTGACATTATTATCTTATTATATTGATTGATATGACTCATACCTGTAGCTTTCCGATACATAGACTCTGTGCACGCTAATATTACGTTTACCGACCGTTCTAGAATTACATCTGTAGGACAAATTAAATCCTACAAGTTGTATATAATGCAACTTATTGGATATTGTAAAATATTTCTTGAATGAATCGTTTATATTGAAATCAATCATTGTTATATCAGTATTAGAAATGTGGAAATGTTGGATAGTGGAGAAAATTTGTAGCTCAGTTGGATGATTGTTGTGATGTTTCGTTCAATGAACTGGATGTTGTTTTGATTGTGGAGGACAAAATGGCAAAGGAAAAAAAAAACAAAAAACCCATATACAAAATCAATTGCTCAGATTGTGAAAAATCGCCACGTAGGACCCAATTTATCAATAAATCAGAAAAATCACAGGCAAACATAGAATCAAGAAACAGATCAAAAAAGGGGGATACAATGACAACAAAGGTGCAGACAATTATAGGTTTAAGGTCAACAGCAACCAATCAAGATCGAGGTTAACAGAACAAGCTACATGTCAAACGTTGAGAAATTCGAATACTTCACTTCTACTATCTGAAGTTTGTGCTGATGATGTTGTTCAGCAGAAGAACAATGAAAGCTCCACAGATGAAACTTCTAGCTCAAAGAACGAAACACGACAACAGGACTCAAAAGCAATGCCCGTCCACGACCTCAGGTCTCAGGAATCCAACTCAGGACTTTCAATCACACGCGCGAACGCTTAACCTCTAGATCACTGGGCCGTCGTCATTCAATGGTGTTAATGTGCAACTTTTTGACAATCTATGGAATTTCGCTCTAAGAGACCGAAGGTCCTAGGTCCAGTTCTGTCGTGCAGAGGTCGTGGGTGCGCATTTGTTATGAGTTTCATTCTAGTACGAAACGGCCGTTCAGTGCTAATGCTGCTCTAACATCCACTGATTCATTATTTCAGCATGAAACAACAAGCTCCACAACTCTGAATGAATTTGCTTATCGATTACACAATGTAGATGTTACTTGATGCGCTGCAATTCATGTAATGAATGTTAAAACATGAATAGTTTGAAAATAACCATCGGATAAATCATTATGTATGTAGTACAAGCGATTATTCTAAGAAGCCAACATTTATCTTTAAGATTCAATCTAACATGATTCACATATATATTATTTCCTACTTATTAATTACAATCTAAATTTACGATCTAATTATTTACCTACTTACTCACTTTTGCCTGTCACCCTCAATAGATCATAGGCTGCCGACCAGTTTTCTCCAACCAACTCTGTCCTAGGCATCCCTTTCCAGTTCATTCTTCTCATATCTTTCTCTATTTCTCAACGTATTGTGTTCCTTGGCCTTCCTCTTTTCTTTCTACCTTGAGAGCTACAAGAAAGACCTTGTCTTGTTACTCGGTTGGGTGCCTTTCACAGTGTGCCCTATACACTTTCGCCGCTTCTTCCTCACTTCCTTCCTCCGTTGGAATCTGGTTTGTTCTCTTACACAGTAGGTGGTTGCTTATAGTGTCTGGTCAACGAATCCAAAGTATTTTGTGTAGACAACTGTTAATAAACACCTGTATCTTCTGGATGATGGCTTTCGTAGTTTTCTAAGTTTCCGCTCCATACAGTAGAACTGTCTTCACATTTGTATTGAAAATGCTGATTTTGGTTTTGGTTGAAAGTTGTTTGGAGTTCCAGATATTTTTCAGTTGTAGAAATGCAGCCCTTGTTTAACCGATCCGTGCCTTCACATGTACATAGGATCCACCTTGGTTTTCGATAATGCCGGCGAGATATGTAAAGGTGTCAACATCCTCCCAGGCATATCCATCAGGAGTGATTTGGTTTGTGCATGTTGTGTTGTATCAGAGAATCTTGCTTTTCACTTTATATATGTTGGGACCTACTGCTGCTCAGGCTGCTGCTACATTGATCCTCTTCTCTTGCATTTAGGATCGAATGGAAACAATATTTTCTCACGTATCAGTTATTCATTAATTCGAACGCATACTGTAAAATGTTTGTAAATCGTCTTCTTTTTAGTCCGAGATCTGACTTCAATTAGCACGAGCGATTGAATATTTCATGAATTAAGGCCTCCATCTAATTTCAGTATGTTATTCTTGGGCGAACCGCGTTTGTCAGACGGTGACAGTAAGATGCCAAATAAAAATTCATGTTTCATCTGATCGATCACGCAGACACACGTGAGGATTCAAAGCGGGAAAGCAAAGCTAAACGAAGTGCAGAAGGCGAGTCAATCAACCTGATTGATCAAGTATGACTAAACTAGAACTGAGATGACCGAAGTGAGCAATGCTAGCACACACACACACCCACTCAAGTAAAAACAATCAAGATTTCTAGCGAATAATTGCCAAGGTAACTGGACGTGTATAGAATTGTGACTTGAGCACAATAAAAGTTAATTAGTTTTTCCTTAAAAGCTGTGACAAGCCATGCGGAGTTAACATACACTATAGTCTACATTCAATATACAATTAACTTTTTGAATACTGTTAGGATATTCATCCAATATCCTAAGAGAATCATTGGTCAAATCCTATTGGACGATTTCTATTGGTCAAAATTATGGTCGTTTTAACTGTCAAAGTCAAATACTTCAATGTTGTCTCTTATTGGTTATCCAGACTGTCAATGTCATTTCAAATGTTACTTCCTATTGGTCGTCTTAACTCTCAACGTCACAGAATTCGATGCTGTTTCCTATTCGACCAAAATGTATAAATACGCATTATGTGTAACATTTTATGACCATCATCAGGACCAGCGCTCGGTCCCGGATCCTGATTCTCTTCTAGATTCAGACCTCGTACTCTCTGGATGCTTGTAGAATACTACTTCTACTTCATTTCATGTCTTCTAATTTTCACTGAATATGGGGGTTGGAATAAACGGATTTGAGTATCATGTCGTGTCACCGGATCTTCGCTCTCGTTTTCTGACTAGATAAACTCGTCATAGTTTAAGTATATCATCAAGTTGACGTGTTTTTACGTGCAGGCGTAACAAATACTCAATGAAAATGTTTTCGAAATCATAAATGTCATTCAATGATAAATCAATTTTTTCGACTAACAGTTATCATCATAAAAATAGCATTGAATAACGATGCAGTATGAAATTTTTTAATATTTATTATAAGTGATCCAAGTAATAATCCGACACCTCTGAAATAATTAAGAAACAAAAGAAAAATTGAAATTGAGTAAAAAAAAAGTATGCAACGAATTGAACCAAAGTGTACATTGATCATTGAACAGAATTTAAACAAAAAACAACAACCACTTCTATCTAGTATATATGAGTATATATACTAGGTGAAGGTGTCAGATCAATAGATGAAGTGGTGAATATTGATGAGTTGAAATGATTGGGTGATGTGTTACGAATGCTCAACCACCGACTGTCTCATCGAGCGATGTTATGTGATGAAGGAGTAGGCTGGGGGCGGTCAAACCAAAACATGGCACAAATCCATAAAGTCATTGACAAGTGTACTAAGTCATGTCGGTAGATGTGGGCTATCTGGTTGGGGCCCACGAGATGACAGTAAACGATGGTTAAAGATCTTGAACGATATGGCTTAGGATCGTTTGCAATGGCGCAAGTGCATCCATTCGTTGTGCTCTCTCAAACCCTAATCTTCTGGATTCGTCAACACCCCTACCTTTGTCTTTCTAACCTTATCTCACCCACTGGATTATACTTCTTGAATAATATCTTCAAACTACCCTAGTCTTCTTCATTACCAATAATACCTCTACTATGTCTATCACTATGGGATTTGATTTGACATTTGCATCTCTCTGCTAATGTGTTATAGCAACCTGAACTTATGTACATACGTACGAAGTTCTACGTCGCAACTGACTGACTGACTAACTGAGAGACCTTAAGTGAAACGGCTCAGAATCGTTTGCAATGGCGCAGCTGCAATCATTCTTTGTGCTATCTCTCAAATTCTACTAATCAGAATTTCTCATAAACATCATCTTTCTCTTTTCTAAATTGATTTCACTAAATTAAACGTCTTGAATAATATAATCTTCTCCAATACTTCTCTAATAATTTTACTGCATCTACCACTATGGGATTTAAAATGACAATCACATCTCTCTGTGGTAATTTGGTAAGGCGACTTTAACTGATCTACCTACGTACAAATTTCTACATTGTAGTTGAATAACTGGCTGATATTTGTTTGTGAACGATTCGGTCTTGTATGCTGTTACGGGTATGAGGCTGCCCACACCGTGGAAGGTTGTTTCTTGAGGAACCTGGAAAGGAAGGTGTATTAGTGTCGGTCTTAGACACCTGGGAGTTTGACCGCAGAGTCCGAAGGACAACTGCTTGAGGCCGGTCACGCACGGCCTTTTTATGAAAGTATTAGCTCCACTCTTTTTAAAAGACATTATTGGGCAGCCCTTACTGCCGGAGACGAGGATCCGTGACGTAATGTGAGGTGTGACATCTTAAGGGTCGACCTTTTCTGACCCTTTCTTCCTTTGAAAAGGTACTATCGCTGCAGACGCTGGTTATCCGAGGGACAAACCTTACTGCTGTCACACCCCTCTGCAGTCAGCAGTACGACTTTGCTCTCAGTCCTTGAGTAGCTGCTTTTAGTCTCATCGTTCTCCAATCGACCTGCCTGGCATGGTAGAACCTTGAGGAACATATGTTCTAGCCAGTAAAGCTCGATTGGGTCATCACGATAGGCAAGGCCGACCACCACGTCAAGGTACCAGCTTCGTTCGGGAACTGACTGATATATATATATATATATATATATATATATATATAACTGTACAATGAATCGCCAATTGTTCAAATGAACAACCATTTTACATGGATATGTTCAAAAAATACTCAACGTAATTGATAATACGAATGTTCGATGAGTGATTGTCATGAATATCTAATTTTATTCCTTTTTATCTAATGATGATCAGATAAAATGTAGACGATTTCTTAATCACTTACCTACCTACATACCTACTTACTTACTTACTTACTTATTTATTTGCTTACTTACTTACTAATGCACTTACTTACTTACTTACTTACTTACTTACTTACTTACTTACTTACTTACTTACTTACTTACTTATGCACTTACTTACTTACTTACTCACTCACTTACTTACTTACTTACTTATGCACTTACTTACCTACCTACTTACCTACTTAATTGCTTACTTACTTACTTGCTTACTTACTCAAGCCTGTTACAGCCAGTGGAGTATATGCCGTCAAGCAGCGAATTATTATACTGGTTAACAATTTTTTAGCCAGTTGGTTTTCTACGGAATGCCGAACCGTCCTACTTTATCCTGGCTTGAGACTGGCGGTAACCCTAGTTAGTCTTCTAGCATAGATGGAAACGATTTCTACTCAAATGAAAATGAAACTATTTTTTTTTGGCTTCAGTTCATTATGATTTTGTTGTAGTTATTATCTTGAATGAAATTAAGTAGTATGAAAACTAATTAATCAGTAGTTTAAGGCGATGACATACAAAATATAATATCATTCAATATCAGTATTGGTTTTTTTTTAACCTCATAACTTACAAAAAAACCAGACCAATTAAACGAGTTGGAAATTCCCAATTTTCTCCTTGTAACCTGTTCAAATTAAATTAATGAATATTTTTTTCTAATAAAAATATCATTTACGTACATACATTTTGTTTCACCTTCAGTGGTATTACTGGTATTCGGTGTTGTCTGCATGAGAACAGTTGACATCATTGTCATTGTTCTTTGGATTTAATTGAATGTCGATAGTCAACTAATGCACCTGTTAAACTGAAATTCACACAAATTACAATGAGAATAATTAGAAATACATCAGCATAAATCATCAACAGTTTGCATCCACAAAATATCGCTCACGGGAATCGAACTCAAGACATTCGGCATTGCGTGCCAATCATTCACTTCTAGACCATCAAGCTAGCATCCAATAGTATTGATGTCTAACTTTACTTAGTCTAAGGATATTGTGAGATCTCACTTATTGACTTCGGTGAGTAACTGCTTCATATCTATCACGGCTGAAAGCTATTATTCATGACTTCTCACTAGAACTTCGAGAATTTCTTCACGACTACTAGTGAGAAGCCATTATAACTCATGAAATTCATCTATCTATATTAGATGTGAGACAGCGTAGGCAATGAATGATGGTTATGTAGTGAAGGAGAACACAGGTGAGGACAACCGAATTGTATTTAACGAAATTACAGAGTTACTCAGTAAAAATAGGAAAACCATATCGTAAATCGTTCATTTGCAAATCTTCAATCCATCATCAATCCATTGTTGTCTGACATTTCACTCACTATTCATGCGTTTCATACAAATTCCATTGTGTTCCCACTCTTCTTGCTTTCTCGATCTTCCCCCATCTTCTGCTGCCAGACATTACGTTGACACTCATGTCATATACTACTTATAAGTAGCGCGCACCACAGTTAGATATGTACACTGTTGCATGCTATCTTGATGGTCTAGAGGATAACCATCCTCGCATATAACAAAAGGTGTTCTAGGTTGGATTCTCCTGTGCAGACATCATTGATATTCAATTCTTATAAGTGACATACTATAGTACTTGACAGTCTTCCACTGGCTTGCACATTTCTAATAACAGCTCAACAATGATTAATGATTCATGATTTCAATGAAATTTAAATAAAACTCTTAAATTATATATTTGAACAGAGAAATGCGAAGATATATTTTGTGAGATAGTGGTACCATTTCATGTTTTCTTGTCAGTCACATACAAGCAACATGTTATTTGTGTGTAAATGCAGTTTTGAAGATAAGGTCAAAATTTCTTATTTGGCATGACATTCACTCACTAGAAGAACCATGGTAAACAAAGGTCAACATACAGTTGTTTTTGAACACACATAAAGTTGGACTTTTCCTACCAATTTAGATAGCTTCAACGAAACTGGTAGCAACTGATGTGTCCAAGAAACCAGTGTACCTACCTACAGTTAACTTTCAAGGGTGATCATTGCATGAAAATTACAACCAAACAGACTGCAGCTGCAATAAAAAAGACCTTCAATGCAGCTAATCTGAGGCTTATCACAACAAACCCATTCAAGTCTCCAAGACCGATTCAGTTCAAATCCCACTGTATTTAACAATTCACATGTAACTGCAGAGAAAGTTACTTAGGGAGGACAGATCGCCGATTGGAAGACAGGATAGGAGAACATATTCCAAAATGGCTAATCAAATCCATGATTCATCAACCTAGCCTGTCATCTAAAAATCGATCAAGAAACCCAGCCTCGTCCATTGCAAAACATCTAATGATGAGTGGTCATCAAATTGACCCAAAATCAGCCTTTAGAGTTTTGACATTTCATCAAAACCCACACACACTGAAACTACTCGAAGCTATCTTGATTGGTCGGAAAAGTCCAACTTTATGTGTTCATAAGCAACTGTATGTTGACCTTTGTTTACCATGGTTCTTCTAGTGAGTGAATGTCATGCTAAATAAGAAATTTTGACCTTATCTTCTAAACTATATTTACACAAATAACATGTTGCTTGTATGTGTGACTGACGAGAAAGCAGGAAATGGTACCACTATCTCACAAAATGTCTTCTCATTTCTCTATTCAAATTTATCAAAGGGAACCACTGTTTTAAATCAGATATTGTCTAAATTTGTAAAACTTACATTGAATTATTCCAGTAATCAATATTTTCTGATTCAATTCAAATCTGTGTTAGTTTATAACAAAAAAAAATCAAATAAAACACCAATTACTATTGAACACAAATTAACCAATAAAATTCATAGATTATTATTGTGCAAATTAAACTTTGAACCAATTCATCCAATGATTGAGCGGAAAAAAAAATATCTCGGTACAAGAAAAAGAAGAGATGAAAATGATGAGTCATCGGATTGTTTTAGTTAGTCAATCTCTTCAAATCTGATTATACCTTACAAGCTAATAAATACACTTTAATGGATTGGTTTTGGGATAATCCTGATTCATTCATATTTGGAGATGTTACTAGTAATCTATTCGACTGACCAGCATTGTCAAATCTACTGTGTCGTCCACCTTCATTTCTAATTTTATCCAATTGATGCTCATTTTTCGCATATCTATCTCCGATTCTCAGCGTCATATGTTCCTTGGTCTTCCTCTTCTCCTTTTGGCATGGAGGATTTCAGATGAGTGCTTGTTTTTATGATACAGTTGGGTGATTTCCAAAATTTGTGTCCTATTCACCTTCAGCATTTCTTACAGATTTCTTCCTCCACTGGAATCTGGTATGTTCTGTATCGCAGTAGGTTGTAGCTGATGGCGTCTTGTCAGAAGATTGATATGCTCATAAACTAATATGCTTGAATGCTATTGTGAGTTCATCTTACTCGGTAAATGGAACGAAAACAATAAATCATTGATACGATAGACTATTCTAATCCGATTGTTCTAAGCCATACTAACTAAAGCAAGAAGTTTTGATAAGACGTAGATAATATATTCCACAAGCGCCCAGAAAATTTGAGGTTGCTAAATACACAAATCAGGCCTTTTTTTACAGTGATAGCAACGCCCTTAGGGGAGCCACAAAAATAGCGTACTAAAATAATCCATCAACCAATGACAGTCAAGGATTTTCGGAGTGGGAAATACAAGCTGAAGGTCATTGTAATCAAAATTTCAGCGATAAATTACAAATTTAAGTCCTTTTCCGAGCGAGTTCAAGGGAACTAAAGTCCGAAGCAAGAATCCGAAATATTTTACCTCCAGTTCATAAGAATTTACTGTCTTTAATGAGATCCAAGTTATTTATGAAAGATGTAACAGAGTAATCGAACGAATCTGAAGAGAAATGTATTTTACATTCTTGAAATTGTTTATAATATTGTTGGGGATGTTAGATCCCCGAAACTCGCTTGATAAATGCCTTATTTTGGATTTCACGTTTACCAGCATGAGCTGATCAGCTGACCTTGAAATTTCATTTCCCACCACGAAAATCCATGACTGTGATTGGCTGCTGTGTATTTTAGTGTGCTACTTTCGTAACTGTCTCAAGGACGTTTCTATGATGTATAAATAAACGAGATTTGTTTGCTTGATTGTATTGTGGTTGCTGGTTGTTTGTAGAATATAATTTCTACGCTTACAGAGCCTTTTATCTTCAGCTTTGGATTCAAGGTAGCCTATCGGGACGCTGGTAATTGTCTCGTTCTAGTTTATCGACTATGGTAAACTCGTAATAGCTTCAAGCTTACCTAGTGACGAACCCTAGAAATATATTCACTTTCAAGCATCAAGAAAGTCAAACAGTTAAGCATAGTTTGTCGTTTATTTTAACAGTTTCGTACTATAATAGCATCGTTAAATACGACCTGGTCTTCAGGATTTTCTTTTAACAATGTTTTTTTGTGGATTGATATTTACTGCCTCAACTGAGCTGCATAAAATCATGGGCATATGATCATTCAGACATTTCCTAAAAATCTATTTATGTTAATTGATTGGTAAACATCTTTATTCTCACGTATTTTGTTATGCACCGAATACGTACTTGGCATGATATGTCTTTGATGCTAGCGAAATAATGATCTTTCGATGAGTTAGGTTGTTAGGATATTCATCCACTATCCTAAGAGAATTATTATTGGTCAATTCCTATTGGTTAATTCCTACTGGTCAATTTTATGGTCGTCCTAGTAGATATCAATGTCACGTGCTCCAATGTTGTTTCTTATTGGTTGTCCTGACCATCAATGTCACTTGAAATGTGGCTTCCTATTGGTCGGCTTATCTGTTAGTGTCACAGAATTCGATGCTGTTTCCTATTCAAACAAAATGTATAAATATGCATTATCTGTAACGCTTTATGACCAGCACCAGGACTCGGTCACGGATCCTTAGTCCGGAATCCTGTTTCTCTTCTGGACTCGAACCTCGTACTTCATGAATGCTTGTAGAATACAGGTTCTACTTCACATTGAAATCCTCTTATTTTTACTAAATATGGGGGTTGTGATAATCGGATTTGAGTAGCATGTCGTATCACCGGATCCTCGATCCTTGCTCTCATTTTCCGAATAGGTGAACTCGTAATAGTTCAAGCATGTCAAGATGACGTGTTTACGTGTAGGCGTAACAACTACCTCAACTAATCTACACAAAATCATGGATATATGATTATTCAAATATTTCCTAAAAATTCATTTACGTTAATCCATTGGAGAACATTTTTATCCTCAAGTATTTCGTCATGCACCGAATCCATACTTAGCATGATATGCCTTTGATTTACTGTTAGCGAAATAATGATCTTTCGATGAGTTAGGTGAATCATTGTTAATTCTATTCTTCGTTTAGTTTTCTCATTTATTTCCGATAATTTTGAGTACATCACAGTGGAATTATTCGTTACATGTTCAATTCACATATGTTCTTACATTTCAAATGTCAAGTTTCAATTCTGTGGATTGTTCTTTGATTATAGTGTGGTGGAAAAACGTCTACGAAGGAAACGCAGCTCATGAAAAGCAAACATTGATTACTGTACTCATTTTGTTTAAGTGTATTAAAAACACTTTCTTACACGTAAACTTCTTATTTTGCGTTGCTGTCATCATTCATAACTTACTGCTCAATGTAATCCCCTTATTTTCTCCTTCAAATATACTCTTTACCCTGGATTTATCTACATTCATTGATGGGCTAGTAATTAGTATTTAGTGGTGACCATAGTCAATCTCAACTCGGTCACCATTAAAACACTACCGGTTGATGGGTAAGAAATTACTTTACAATCAAAATGATTTCTAACATACAATGTTTTGATCATAACAAATACACAGAAGTTGTCTTCGTTAATTGGAAATCACAAAATAGATTTTACAAAGGTTTCAGTATTGAAAACCATAGAATAACTATACGGATAAAACGCATAACATGGGAAATTCTGGTCAATTATTCTGTTTTAGTACAGCACATTTGAACAGTTTACATTCATGAGATTGGGACAGGCTGAAAGTGAAATCCTCAATCATCATGGAAAACTGCTGAGAGTTAAACGATTGACAACCTGTGGTTGAAATTTCTTACTTGTTTACTTAAGCTAGTTAACCCTCATGGAGCATAGGCATCCTACCAGGATTAGGTAAGCAACTCTTTCCTGCGTCTTTCTTTCCAGTTCCACCCAATTAATATTCATCCTTTTCTTGACTGTTTCTGATTCTTACTGTAGAGTGTTCATTAGTTTATCTCTTTTCTTTTGGTCTTTAGGATTCCAAGTTAAGGCTTCTCTTTTCAAGCAGTTGGGTGATTTCGTTAATTTGTGTCCTATCCACCTCTAGCTCCTTTTCCTCAGTTCTTCCTTAGCTGAAATTTGATTTCTTCTCTTCCACAACAGTTTGTTACTGACAATGTCCGGTTAACGGATTTGGAGTATATTGAGTACAGATATGTTCATAAACTCCTGTATATTTTGGATAATAACTTTTGTAGTTCTTCATGTTTCCGCTCTATGTTGACTGTGTGGTGGTTTTGACCTAATAGGGGACTCATCAGCAGTGCAAATCCAGAATAAAATAAAAATAAACATGTTGTTTGGCGATTAAAATAGATATCCAAATGATCTATTTATCGATAATGTCATGCATGATAACCTAAGCTATGTAATTAACAATCGTAAAACTTAAACTTTATCATACGATACTGCCTGTTAAATGTTGTGATGTGATTGATCATCAAAAATTACAAAGTATTCGGTAATACTCTTGTTAGCTAATGTATTTTACATCCCCTCTACTAAAGGTTTCAATCATCATCAGTCTACCAGTAAATTTTCTGTTTTCAACCAGACTGTCACTCTATATTGTGAGGTAAGAGCAGACATGTACCGTTAAACTGTTTAAGGTGTGTGCATCAGATTACTGGTTGCTAGACTTTATATAACATACATTTTGAAAGGCTTTATTTGTAAAAATCCCTCCACGTATACATTTGTATTATGTCCTTATTGATTCCTTGAGTTATACATTTTGTTAACCTGTTCAATTCCATTTTGAGATGATAATATTTGTATTTCATTATAGTTTCTATTTTTTGTGCCTTTACTGAGTTTCTATGTTTCTTTCTGAACTGCATTTATGTTGCTTAAGCAGATACTTATTTATGGCGACAGCCATATTGATTTTGTTCCTCTGGTAGTTGGAGCACTTACATTGACTGGAACTGTGCAATTTAGATTGGATATTGGAGCATTCTTCCAGAATTGGAAACACTCATTGTTGTAAGAGGGATAGAACATCACTTATTTGAGTACTGGAAGTAATAACGCTGTAATATTGTTTAGGTAATGATGCATATATATATTTATGATTAATAATATAACCATTACTTACCCAAATCACTTGTTTTGGATTTCAACTGGGCAAGATGCGTATTTAAACTTCCTGATCAGTTATACCTAAATTCAAACCTCAGTTAGGATTCCATATTCAGTGAAGGTAATCGGTAAGATTATTGTCTTTGAACGGGTGAATCACGTATACACTGGCAACTTGTCCACTGGAGTACCATACTAGATTATATGACACAGCGTTGAAATGAAATGCATGTATCCAAATAATAGTGATCTTATTGAAACAGAATGCCGAGAAACTATTGATAGTATTGGAATGAATATGTATGTATGTAATTAGTTGACTAGATGCAACGAGTCAGTCGTCTACGGTTTAATAGATATAGATAGATAATATGTCAATAGTGTTCATGTCAGTGGCCTATATTAGTGATTTCGTTGACGCTATTAATAATCTGTATGACCTCCACCTCGATTTTGACGGTAATTTCTATGATGATGTTAGTATGTTTTATGGTATATTAAAACGTTTGCAGTACAGTAGCGTGCATTTGTAGTGTGTCGATTTACTGTGTGTTCTTAAGCTCGGTAATTAGCTCGTCCCAACAATCGTTACTAACTAGTGTCTGACGGTTTATAAATCATAAGGCAAACTCGTTTATTTGAGACACACCACAAAGGCGAAGCGGAGAAGCAGTGAATAAAACGAATAAAGCAACGTGAATTGGAGAAGGCTAATGAGCCAACTCCTAAAGAGAGAGCATGACTAAGAAAATATAGTCAGACAAAAATAAGACAGACATATGACAAGCGAAATAGGCATGCAAACACATGAATAAAAGTGACGAATGATTGACAAGGTCAAAAGCAAGTGAAACAAATCATGTGAGTTCATGGGAATATGAAGAGATTAACATTAAAGCGAAAAGGATGAGTAAGCGCGTAGGCGTAAGCAATGCTCAGTCGTACAGGCTCATGCAAACCAGATAATAAAAAATACCAATGGTACATATGAGTTGTTGCTATACAAATGGCTTGGTTAAATAAATTAATCGAAAGGCTTAATCAAATTAGATATGAGCGAAATCAAGTTTATGTGCAGGCCCTACACATTCTTCGCGATAATATCCGGTATGAAAACAAAAGTTGTGCAAATAACAGCTATGCCTGCGTAGCCATGACATAGGACTCTGATAGGTTTCCAGTGTTGACCGTAACTGCTGGGATGACATGGTGGTCAGGTATGGATATCATGATGACTGAAGCGAGCTAAATTGACTGAAACACATGTTTGATTTGGTCATACTGTGCCTGACAGATTCTATGGCGAAAAGTAAGAATAAGAACTGAAGCTTAAGTCATGAGAGCGATGTGATTCTGCTGATTGTAGAGGGTATGAGGGGAGTAAACTGTTCCACTGGACTAACCAGCATCTACAGCGATGCTGTCTTCTCACAACGCAAGAAAGAAATTTGAGAAGGACAAAATTAGAAATTACACCCTTCATCTTGTCACACGGATTTCCGCCTCCGAAAGTAAGGCCTTCTGGTAGTCAGAACTTAGTCTTCAAGTTTTTCCCATAAAGAGGCCGTGTTTGAATGGCCTTAAGAAGTTATCCCTTGTACTTTCCGATCACTCTTCTAGATCACTAAAACAAAATCCAACCCGATTTCCTTTCAGGTTCCCCATGAGATATCCTTCTATGAAGTGGCTGACCACAGAAAGACATCCTCCTTCATTACACTAACACCACACAGGATCAACTGACGCATTATCAAACCCTTCCCTCACTTCTTGATAAATCTCTTTTCTCTTAGGCTAACCGTTTTCGTACACTTCTATTACCTTTCAACTAGAATGCTAACAATCACAGTACACCAGATTTTATTTCTGGTCTCCTGAAGCCACGCTTGTTGGCGCTGTTAGTGTTCGGACTATGTGCCAGAAAAGACAACAGTCTTTCTTAGCTGGGACTCTTCAAATTATCTCCACTGATATCTGCTATGTCTTGAAAACTCACGTACATGATTCAAGTTCAGCCACTTATTTGACTTCAAATTTTCAAGATAAAGAACCTTTAGCGTTCGTGTATCTGGAAAGCCCTTCGCTTCGGTGATACAGGTGTAACATTTAGTTTAGAAGTAGAACCAGCTCTCCTGAACAGTGTCTCAGTAGGGAGTGGCGTTTTTGCTGTATGACTGAACGGATAAAGGAAAGATGATCGATGGGGTCTGACCTTTAAGTAGCCTAACAGGAAGCTAGGAGAGGTCAAAACAACACATGGCACAAATCCGTGACCTCACTGACGGTGGCACTGAGCCGTTTACAACAGATGCAGAGGTGATGTCGTCTGGAATTAGCTAGAATTCATTAATTTTACTGAATTCTGTTATTCGTGTTAATTCACGAGATTTAGACTGAATTCTTTAACGCTCTTAGTTTGGAAAAGTGTGCTCAGTCAGTAGTATTATGGGTTTTCCAGATTCCCGATGTCGATCAAATAATTTACTCTCTCAAAATTCAGATCTCCATGGTGTGTGATGCCATGTTATTGTTGAGATGTCCATCTATTCAGTAAACGTAGATCGGTTTGACATCTAAAATGCTGATGGCTGAACGGAAATAATCATTTACATCTCAAATCTCATGAGGAATTCTTTAAATCACTGACCAAATACTTTCAAGAACATAGTACGTTCTTCGAAAACATATAATGGTTTAGAATTTCACTAAGAATCGTAGAGAAATCGTTTCATCCTTTGAAGCTCAGTAGTAGAAATAAAATGAGTGGGAAAGCAATGGATCCATTTTGGCTATTGGAATAGTAACTAGCCATTATAAATATTTTACTTAGAATCTTATTCTGTCCGAGTCTCAAAGAAGCCTCAACATGAGTTTGAGAGAGTCACATCATGCACATCCAATTTTCTCATAGTATGAACCGGCTAGAGAACCAGCTGGGATTGGAAAACACCGATTCACACAGTATTCATTAACTTCTCAAAGGCCTTCCACACTGTACTTCATGTACTCCTAATAGCGAAGGATGTAAAAACTGGTATTACCTCTCCAAGCTATTTAGAGAACAGAAAGCTTCATATTGAGTTTAAATGGGTGAATGTAAGCTGGAGAGTCTTAACATTAGAAGTTTCAAAAAGGACCATGTTAGGTTCATTCATCTTTCTGATATTCATCACTTATCTATTAGATAAAATTAGCTCAGCTGCACTAATACTTAAAGTTGATGCAAAGATCTGGTGCTCCAGGATAAGCGAAGAGGATTCGACTAAGCTTCAAAAGGAATTTGTAGCAACTGACGAATGGTCAGTAGAAAATGAGTTATAACATTTTGCCCCATGTGACACGAACTTCAATTGGAATCCACTTCTTAATGTCTCTTCCGTCAGTAAATTCGGATTAATAGCCACAGGAAGCCGGAACACCATTTCAAACCATATTGGGGATGTATACGAGGCCAAAGCAACTGTTCACTTTATGTGGAGGCAGACCGGATGCACAGCCGATGAACTACATGGGTGATAGCGCTGAAGAAAAAACCCTATGAAGATAGATTGCAGCACTTGGTATTATTCTCTCAGAGTTACTAAAGATTCAGAGGTGATCTGATAATGGTGTACTACATGTACATTTTTCTGAATCGTCATCAACACGCCTTCGGAGATAATCCTCAAAAAATGTACATCGAAGAATAAAAAGCCAGGTTTCTGCATTAGGAGCTATTGCATCTTAGAATGCTCTCCTGGTCGAGGTGACCGAAGTCCCCCTCAGTGGATAGCTTCAGGAAGATGCTTGTTAAACACGTGCTCACAAAAGAAATATCATCTACTTTTCTGACCATCTATGACTGATTCATGTCTTGAAACTTGGAAGTTGTAATGCCATCTCCTCAGTTTACCAACTTATTCTGTCTTCCTTATTATTTCTGTTTCCTTCCTCTTACACTAACATTACCAATCAGTAAACTTAATTTTCCTCTTACTTATTCAGTTTTGAAATCTTATCATTATCATCAGAATTTTTTCCTTTTTATTCTCGACATTTCAACTAAATGATCCTTGCCTTAGTAAAGTGATAGCTGCTGGAATCCAGAAACCCTACTGCCCTGAAACAAACCTACTTATTCAAATCACGAGACGTACAAATTTATAAATAACTGCCGACTGAATACAATTAGACAGTCTAGTGGTTAGACTATCATCCATCGGATACTACCGTATAGATGGAAACGTACCACAAGAACAACAATCAAGTGCAAAGAAATCAACTGATTTATATTAGCTCAGGAAAAAGACACTGGATATTGGATGGAAACTTCATACTCTGTCAAAGGTTGAACGCAACATCTCATACCGAATTCCTACGACTTACTTGGGCATAAATAATTAAGAGTACGGTTCTTCCATAATGTCCACCCTTCATCTAGATCATTTACGTTAAGATTATTTGTAAGTGCTTTTAGACAAAATGTGGTTGGATAGATGAGCTAAATAAGTAAGCTAGATAAAATTAACTAATTTCTAATGGTTTTGATGAGGTAAGTTTACAGGAGCTTGTCTTACGCATAGTTTTGTTATAATTTATCAATCATGCGAATCTGTTTCTAGTGTCACTTTTGGTTTGGAGTCAGGTAAGCGTTTAAATCGTTGGTTTTTGTTAATATGAAACGTATCACCTGGATAATATAGATTATTATTCCCTAGTTGTCATTTTAGCCGTCGATTGCTCTTTTCAACTGTTTTAGAATTCCATTATATGGTTGCTTGGACTGAAGTTCAAGAGTCGCTTTGTACAACTTAAAACTTTGTTCTATTCACTATCGTGCAGAATGTAGATCGATTTGATTAAAAGATAAATTATGAACCTGAATAATATGTTGAGCGCACATAGCGTGTTTTTAATATTTGTGTAAATGCACTAAGCACGCCCAGCTCACATATACTGTTTCTAAGTCTGCAAAACAAGGAATGTTTTGAAGCTGTTATACTAACTTTGACATTAAAATTGTCTTTAGCTCGATTTTCGTGAGAAATTAGATGTATTAACAATAATCTGAATTTATAATGTAAGAGATATGGAAATCTTCTAACTTTCATAAGAATCATCTCTGTTTTTGAAAATAAAGATTCATCTGTCTAATTAACTGGTTTCTTGTTCCTCCTGAATTTCAAGATAGCTTGCCTAATTTCTCATATTGGCTTCTTAATCAGTTTGAATCGCGATATTGAAAGGTTTGTTTTCTGTCTAGAAGCAAGGAATGTTCATTTTCTAAAGGATTGACACTCCTTGCCACTGAGAATGACTTTACTGCATGCATTACCTTTGAACATTTACTGTTTAGCCTGAATTTAGTGATTCGATAAGAAATGGAACCATCATAAATAATGTATGTGAGACCCTACTATTGAAAACAGAGTTTACTAGTCGAATATGTTATATCAAAAACAATTTATGTCACTTATACTCATTGAATTCTTCAATTTTTGGAAAAAACAAAGTTGTAAGAAAATCCTCCACAAAGAAGGACAGTCACAGAAGCATACGGCATGATGATTCAGAAAACATCAATTGGATCAAAAATAAATTCAAGGTGATGCATTAATACTAAGCATGTGTTTCAGGTAAAATAAAGCAGAGAAACATAACTTAAGTTTATAAACAAGGAAAAGCTAAGTTTAAGCAAGTTAAAAACACTGATATTAAAAGCAGTCGAAGATCAGAATCCTCATTTTCATTTAGCTTCAGTAATTTTTACAAAGTATACTGTCGTTTCAACCTTCTTCGTTCTTATTAGACTGTATATATTTCAATCAACAGCCTTTTACTTAGTTTAAATGGTATCATAGGAATAGAGAAGGAGTCTGAACATCGATAACTTGTCTTAGATGAGGTTTGAACATCAGTGCTGATCACTGGTTTGTTCTAGAAGTTTCTAGCAGTACTTCAAACAGAAGGCCAACATTACATTCACACTATAGCAGATGTATGCTGTTAACTGACAACTAAACTTGCTGAATCCTTGGTTAAATTCTGCCAGGCCACCAACTTATCAGAACTAGTGATATCCCCAAGATACTGATAACGAAAATAACTGACTTGAAAACTAAAAGAGACGAACTAAGCTGATGGAAAGATGAGTGTTTGAAGCTAATAATTGGAAAAGTATAATCCAGTGAAGTAAATTTAAAAGGAGAAAGATGAAAATGATGATGAATTCAGAAGGTTAGGATTTTAGAGGGGGCACGTAGAATATATGCACCTGCGCCATCGCATATGATTTTGAGCCATGTTGTTCAAGGTCTTTAGCCATCGATTACTAGCATCTGGAGGAACCCAACCTTGTAGTCTATTCTTACCAAAATGACTCCATCTAGTTGTCAGTAACTTCATTGATTTGTGCCATTTTTTGCTTTGGCTGCCCCTAGCTTCTGACCTTCTAAAACGTCAAAAAACATCGCTCATCAAGGCAGTGGTTCGACATACGTAGTGACTCCTAGTAGACTCGTCCCTTGTTTAGCAGACCGGTATCTATCCCGTTCCCTAGGTGGCGCACGTTGGCAATGGCAAGTACGTAGAAGTTTCATGGGTACAACTCCATGGGTGTGATACAAAGACTTGAAATAAGATGTACATAGGCTAGACGTATTTGATCCTAGGTTTCTTTAAGGCACTTTTAGTGTTTTGTGCAACTATCGAGTGGACAGTTGTTGGCGCTAGGCATGGGGGTTTTAGTCGCAAATCGGCTGATAAAGCTATCAATCTTTATTGAAATTGTGAAGTGATTATTAAATATTTTACGTATAACAACTAACTTCGACTTACCTACATGAGTGAGTATAGTTAGTATAGGGGTTTATCGGAAGAAAGATACTAGAGACCAAATCAAAACACGGAAATAGTTCATTTAGTCATTGTCTGTTGGCTTGATTCTCATAAGCGGATACAGGTGACCTGAACGGGTTCCACAAGATAACAGAGATCGATTTTCGGATACATTAGGTGATATAGCTCAAAACTATTCAGTGTCGCTGATGCAATCAACTTTGATCTGTCTGTCAATCTGTAATTTTAGTTTCCCTTCGACGTATTTTATCGAGGCTTAGTTTTTTCAAATGTCAATGCTACTACATTATTTTACTGTCTTACTATTCAGTTCATAAATCCGATCTAGTTGTATTAATGTGGTATAAAAACGTGAGCCAACGTACATCTTTTGAGGGCAGGCATCATATTGATAATTATTGACTGTCTAACCAAAATAAAATGATAGAATCACAATTTATTGAAAATGAAAAACTAGTCAACTTTAATACTACGTAAATTGTTATTTTATCTCGGTATATGACTGATCTATAGTGCTGGGACTCTCTTTATACTTCTTTCCAGCTTCTCATCATTCTTCTTATATCTGTCTCCATTTCTCGGCCTTCCACCTTTCCTTCTAACCTTGAGCGTTCCAAGTGAGGGCTTGTTGTGTGACGTATTTTGGTGCTTTCCTCAATGTATGTCCTATACACATCCAGTGCTTCTTCATGATTTCCTTCTCCACTGGAATCTGGTTTGTTCTTCCAACGGTAGGCTGTTGCCAATAGCATCTGGTTGGCGAATCCGAAGTATTTTGCGTAGACAGCTGTCAATGAATACTTGTATCTTCTGGATGGTGGCTTTCGTAGTTCTCCAGGTTTCTTTTCCATACAGAACTGTCTTGACATTTGCACTTAAAAGTTCTGACTTTGGTTTTTGTTGAGTTTCGAGTTCCAGATGTTGTTCAATTGTAGAAATGCAGCCGTTTCTTTCTCAATCCGTTCCCTCACATCTGTATCAAATCCATCTTGCTCGTCAATGATGTTGCCCAGATATTTGATGGTTACTATATCTTCAAAAGCTTCTCCATGAATTCTGATTTTGTTACTGCTTATTGTGTTGTATCGATGGATATTGCGTCTTATTTTATGTATGTTGAGACCTACTGCTGCTGAGGCTGCTGCCACACTGGTCTTCTTCTCTTGAATTCGTTGTTACGCGTGCGTTCGAAGAGCCAGATCATCTGCGAAGTCTAGATCGTCTAGCTGCATCCTATCTGTCGACTGTATACCGTGCTTCTGTTCAGATCTTGACGTTCTTATAACCTAGTCGATCACCAGGAGAAAGAGAAAGGGTGAGAGTAAGCAACCTTGCCTGACACTGGCCTTCACCTCGAAAGTGTCTGTCGGTTGTCCTCAGTGCACGATTTCGCAGTTTAATTCATCACAAAAATTCCGAATGATGTTGACTGTCTTCGTGATTAAATCAGTTCTTATTTTGTTTGCTTAATAATTCTTTATAAATTTTCTTAGATTTCTGAACCTGTAATCAGATCAAATAGAGCGGTAAACATTTATCAAATGGAAAAAGGCGCCATTAGTTCATGGTCTAAAGAAAAATTAGAAGATCAATATTTACGATTGTACGATGATTATTTAACATTGAAAAAACATGCATGTAAACAAGAGGAACGTATTAAAAAGTAAGCAAAATTAAATTTTTATATCGAATACGTAAACAACAGAATGGCCACTAAAATTCTACGTTTAGCTGGTGACAGGAAAGAATCTGATCCTGGTGGTGTATGGAAAGAAGATTATCAAGAACAGATTGAAGTGTTGGAGCGAAAAAATGCAGCATTAACAAGAAAAGTACGCCATATAATGCTTTAGATTTTTTACAAAAATAAAAATGACTCATTTGTTAGGATTATTTTCTGAAATCATGTACCGATCGATGTTAGACCACCGTTAGAAGAAACCTGGAAGAAGCACTGGACGGTCGTTTTGTCCTGGTATGGCACTCATCGTCAGTGCACATCCACAACTCCCGTAACTAGCAGGATTCGAACGCAGGACCTTCGATCTTGTGCGCCAACATCTAATCTCTATGTAGGAAAAATATACTAACTGAGAAACAATAATTAACGTCATTTCCAATGTTAATGTAGTCAGAACAAATCTTTACTGTGTTTTATAACAAACAGTTTCCGGCATTTTTTTCCATGCACTCAGTGCTTGAAAGTTTCATATTAGAGTGTTGTTTCCATTTTCAAAGTATAAGTTCAACTTTAAAATTATACTTTACAAATGTGTTTTTTATTCGTCATGTTGTGAAACACTCTTAATAAACACCTTCAATATTACTTGGTCGAGAATAACTCCTGACACATAGAATGAAACCTTGGATAAAACTTAAACTAATATCACACCATATGCCACTAAATGTAGAGACTAAATTATCAAAAGTGTTTTTAGTAAGTCACAATTAATGAACACTGAAAAACAATGTGGTAATTTTCAGGTTTTAAAATTGTTAGGCTATTCATTCAATATCCTAAGAGAATTATTTATAAGTCTAATTCTATTGGTCAATTCCTGTTGGTTAATTCCTACTCTTCGTCCTGACTATGAATATCACTTCAAATGTTGTTTCTCATTCGATCTAACTGTATAAATACGCATTATCTGCAACGTTTTATGACCCGGACCCGGATCCCTAGTCCAGGATTCTGATTCTCTTCTGGACTCGAACCTAGTACTTTCTGGACGCTTGTAGAATACATGTTCTACTTCATATCGAGTCTTCTTCTTCTTCTATTTAATGGAGGTTTGGGACAGTCGGATTAGGGTAGCATGTCCTGTCGCCATATCATCGATCCTCGCTTTGTTTTACCGACCAAAGTGACTTGTAATAGTTTTAAGCATATCAATTTACGTGTTCACGTGTTTTCGTAACAAGAATGCCTAGTGTTAGGTAGGTTTGAATGTCATCAACATTTTGATGCAAAGATTACTCTCTGTGTCGTATTCATATAGATGTAACTACCATTAAGATTTGTGTGCTATAATTGGCTTACATTAAGATAGAAATGATAACATTCACTGATATTGCCTAGCATTCAATTCTAAACGAGTTTCATCGATCAAGTTTAAATATGTCCGAATGATCTAGTACTTTGTGTGATATAGGGAACTAATTAGAAGAAGTGTATTAAGAAGGTCATCAGAAATGTCCTAAAGAACAAATGCATACCATTGGTCAGGAAAAAGACGTATATTTACTCATATTATTCACTAGCTACATAGATTTTCTATTCCAGTGTTGTCTTATCACTTAAATAGTCAGTTTTTAAGGGGTTAGCATGTACTGAGATCAAATCAGACCAACAGCCCCACACCACTTTGCTCGGTACCACCGAACTGCTTCTCAAGAGCCTCGTTTTGTTTAAGGTAATGCTATAGACCTCATGATAAGGAATCCTACTTGAATGATTTTCTGGTGAAAAATATGATTTCAATTCATCCATCACTTCACAATAATAACCTAAAGTTTCCTCTGCTCTTTTTTCCAGTTAACTTTAGTACAAAATCAATTAAATGTTCAAAAACAAAGAATTGGTTGTTTAGTAAGTGTTCATTAATCAATCATTTCAATTTTAGTCAATTACTGTTTGTTTTATTAATACGTTAACCATTTTTATTCTAATATCGTGTTTATGCTGCAATAAAGCTGTAAATAAGTTTCATTCTATTGTGGGATTTCTCAAAATGATAAATTAACTTTGTCAGTAGTATGTTTATTTAATTATTTATTTATTCGAAAGTTGCATCAGAATAAAACTTTTTTAAACTCCTCAATATGAACTCATCGATGTTGGGATTATAGACTGAACTTCAAATATTCAGCGTTATCATCAGATTGCTTTATTGTGCAATCTATTCGTACACACTGTTATATGCTTGACCATTGACCAATATCACGTGACAAAAGTGAAACACCAATCAGAATTACATTTTCTTTTATTTCAACAACCTTGAATTAACGCTACATTCTTATTGGTTCATCAATTTTATAGCTTTTTTTTTAACAGTTAAGTAGCCCGTTACCAGTCTACACTCATATATTTCAAACAGACAGTTTATATTTTCGGGGCAGAGTTTTGCAGATTTGTGTTTTTACACATTTGAAATCGTCAATCAATCATTGTTAGACCATCATTAGAAACATGGAAGCACTGAAAGACGGCCGTTTCGTCCTGGTATGGGACTCACAAGCAGTGCGCATCCACGACTCCTGCACCTCGCAGTCATTCGAACCAGGGACCTTCGGTCTTGTGCGCGAACGCCTAACCATCGCACCAGTTTATGCAAAAGTAAACCAGATTATAGTACACTATAGAATTAAAAAATAATTACAGTTTTACATGAACAAGTTAGAAGTGTAGTGATCGACTTTTATGAAGAGAACGCGCTTGACATAATAGAAACATTTATTATTATAGTCAATTGTACCAGTGGTTGTTTTACTGTACATTTCTGTTTATTTGTACTAAAAACCACCCAGTTTCCGTTGTTTGTGACTCACGCTAGTCTCACCTGTACACTTTGGGCACGATCCCGGTATAAATTCGAAAACACGAGATCGCCAACAAATATATACTAATTACAATCTCCAGCCCTCCTTCTAATCTTTGTTCTACGTAGGGATTTAACCTGGTAAATGGTCTGTAATTGGCCTGTAGTGATGATCATAGTCAACTGTGACTCGCGCCATTACAGAACGACCAATGAATAGGAGAAACTGTATAGGATAAACCCTATAATGAAAAAAATGTGCTCACTAGTGACTTGCTTCGTGTGGGAATTATTGGAGTTCTAGTGAGAACCCGTGACTAAGGGGGAGTTCACCGCTATCGGGTGTAATCAGTTACCTAACGAAGACAACGGGTGAGATTACGCAAAACCCTAGATTGACCAAAGTTAGACATTAACACCGCTGGATGCCGGCTGTGGTGTAGAGATTGGGTATTTGCACGAGAAACCAAATGTCCCTTCTTCAATTTACCGCTAGCGGGGATCGTGTATGCGCACTGTTGGTGAGTCCCATACTAGGACGAAGTGGACATTCAGTACTTCCAGGTTTCTATTATCGGGCTAACAGTGATTCATTCATAATGTCGACATGTAATATTGATTTCTGACTGGTTGTTCTACTGAATAGATTTCTGTCACTTGCAAAAGGGATTAAATAATCTAGGCCCAGTGATACGAAGACCGTTTCATCCTAGCATAGGACTCATCAGCAGTGTGCATGCATGACTCTCCCATAGCGAGAATCAAACCCAGGACTTTCGAACTCGCGCGTGAAAGCTTAACCTGTACACTATTGAGCTGGCATCCAACATTGTTAATGTCTAACTTTAATCAATCCAAAGTCTATGCGTAACCTCACCCAATGTCTTTGGTGATTAACTGCCTCACATGGTTGAACTCCAATGGTCATAGGTTTTCACTAGAATTTCAAGAATTGCCTCACGAATCTAATCACTAGTTAGCACATTTTTAAAAATGATTTTCCAGTTTGCAGATATGAAGATTTTTGATTTTCACTTGTAATTTCTTTTTCCCGTTCCTTATCATTGTTGCGCTTGTCGATTGATATGCTTGAAACTATCACGAGTTCACCTTAGTTGGTAAACGAGAGCGCTAAGACAATTCATCCATTGACACGGTAGGCTACTCGAATCCGAGCATCCCAAGCCCCAGCTAACGGTATCAAAATGTCTTGATATGGCGTAGAAAGTGTGTATTCTACAAGCACCTAGAAAATATGAGGTTTTGTACTAAAGAAGAAGAGCATAGAACTTTACAGAAAATGCATATTTTGTACAGTTAGGTCTATCGAGAATACTATCCAATAGGAAAGAACATTTAAAAGTATATGACCTTGATAGTTTAGGACGACCTTAAATGTTGATAAATAGCAATTGACCAGTAGAATTAGACTTACAAAATAATTTCTTTAGGATATATTAATATTAATACTAATATGTATTTTCTTTTCTGGTTGCCTTTTTTTATTAGCCAAATTCCGCTAGAAAAGCTAGTTCTGCAACATTTCATTCAACAAGTCGTCATTCGACTGCCGGTGAAAAACCTGTCAATAATGCTGCCAATGTTATACAAATGTTACGTTTTCAAAATTCCGCTTTGTAAGTGTAGTAAGCTATCAAAATTAAAAAAATTTTAAATATTGTCTTTTTCAAACAGTTATTATTATTAATATCATCAATGAAATATTCTAGACTCTTGTCAGATCACAATTCAGTCAGTCAGTCAGTCAGATGCAACGTAGAACTTCGTACGTAAGTACATCAGTTCATGTCGCCATACCACATCAGCACAGAGATATAATTGTCAATTCAAATCCAATAGTAGTAGTAGAAGTAGTAAAGATATTAGAAGTAATCGGAGAGGTTAGGATTAGAAGATATTATTCAAGAAGTATGATTCAATGAGAAAAGTTTAGAAAGTCAAAACTAGAGGTGTTGAAGAACCTAGAAGATTAGGATTTGAGAGAACACAAAGAATAAATGCACCGGCGCCATTGCGAACGATTTTGAGCCATGTCATTCAAGGTCTCTAACCATCGATTATTATCATCTCGCGGACCCCAACCAGGTAGTCGACAATTATCGACATGACTAAGTCCACTAGTCAATGACTTCATGGATTTCTGCCATGTTTTGTTTTGGCCGCCCCTAACTAACAGATCACAATTGGTGTATAATAAACTTGTTCCATCTTTCCACATTCATTAGTTCAAACTATTCTTCAAGATCTTGAAGAGTTAGAATATTGATTGGTGTAATCATATCATCTTTCCTATATGAGATTCAGTTGCTGCATTTAACGTGATCATTCTATATTTTATTGATAAAATCTATGCATCAAAGATGACGATGAATGTTTTAAATGAGTGGTGTAGTGTAGATTCAAACTTACAAATTGTGATTGGGTTTCATTCTCTGAGTTATGGATGTTTTGGTTGTGGAGTTTTCATTGTTTTTCTTATAAACAACATGATCACCAGTTCAAAATTCAGGTAGATGAAGTGAAGTTTTTGCTGATGAAGAACAATGAAAGCTGCACAGCCAAAACATCCGGCTCACACCACAATCATCCACCGGAGCTATACATTTTCTCCACCATCTCAAAACTTATAAGTACGCAAATAAATCTACAATAATTGTTTTTGTAGTTGTCAAGTTTTTCTAATGAGATATGATTTCAGTGTTTTATGCTCACTATCATACTGGATAACATTTTCAAAGTTTATTTCGATGTCGAAGTAAAACATTTTGATTTATTCCAAAAGCTTTTAATCGATTCTTTTGACTAAGGTTTCAATCTATTAAGCATGCACGTAAACATATCATTTTGATGTGCTTGAACTATTATGAGTTTACCTTGGTCGGGAAACGCGAGCGAGGATCGGGCATCCGGCGACACGACATGCTACGTTGATCCGTGTGTCCTAGCCCCCATTGAGTAAAAAGAAGAAGACTTGATATGAAGTAGAACCTGTATTCTACCAACGTCCAGAAAGTACGAGGTCCGAGTCCACAAGAGAACCAGGATCCCGGACTAGGGATCCGGGTCATAAAACTTTACAGATTATGCGTATTTATTCATTTTGGTCGAATAGGAAACATCATCGAAGTCTGTGACATTGACAGTTTAGACGACCAATAGGAAACAATATTTGATGTGACATTGGTAGTCAGGACAACCAATAAGAAACAATATTGGAGCACGTGACATTGATATCTACTAGGACGACCATAAAATTGACCAGTAGGAATTAACCAATAGGAATTGACCAATAATTCTCTTAAGATATTGAATGAATATCCTAACACAATCATGTCTCTTTTAACTCAGATTAATTGTCTTGTTTTGTTCACTTCTGAACATTGGATTGCATAACGTTTATAGATGGCCTTATAAACGAGATCTATGTTGATGTATCTACTGACTACCAAATTAATCTAAATGCTAGAAAAGACTATGATATTCGGATCAGTAGATGTATCAACTTGGATCCGATCTATGAAACTATACGAAACCAGTTAATCAAATTGAGTAGAAAGACAGCTGAGATCAAAGTGAATTCTTTGAATAAAGCTTCCGAAATAACTAAAAATAGTTTACTTTTAAATCAAAATAACCTCTGATGATATGATCCCATATGATAATAAGCCAGTCAGCGCCAACGTATAACTTCTTACGTAAGTTCATCAGTTCAGGTTGCCATACCACAATAGCACAGTGACGCAATTGTCAGTTCAAATCCAAGAGTGATAGCGAAAGTAGAAGTATTAGCGGTAATAGGGTTCGAAGAAATTATTCAACAAGTATAATTCAGTGAGATAAATTTAGATAGAGAAAAATAGAGATGACGAGGAATTCAGAAGGTTAGAATTTGAGAGAACACAAAGAGTGGATGCACTTACGCCATTGCAAACGATTTTGAGTCCTGTCATTCACAGTCCGTACGAAGCTCTACGTTGCTATTACTGATTGACTAAGTCACTAACCATCGGTCACTGTTGTCTCACGGACTCCAACCAGGTAGTCTACAGCTACCGACATGGTTCAGTCAATATGACAATAAAGTTTCTTAATCTAACACCATCTACCATCAAACAACTGGCCCTCAATAACAAAACGAATCATTTTCAGAATATATATTTGAAAAGAGTTTATTAACATGTAGTGCCTCCACATATATTCCAGTTCGCTTACATGTAATTTCGTTAAGCCCCTTCGATTAATTTATTTAACCAAGTCATTTGTATTGGGAGCAACAATCTGTATGTACCATTCGCTCTTATTATTGTTTGGTTTGTATGATGAGCTCACATGACGTGTCTCACCACTTGTCATTTGACCTTGTCAATCATTCGTCACTTTTATTCATGTGTGTGCATGTCTATTTCGCTCGTCGCATGTCTGTCTAATTTTTGTCTGACTATATATTCTTAGTCATGTTCTATCTCTTTGAGTTGGCTCATTAGCCTTATTCATCGTTCTTCGCCTGTTCATCCGCTTCCTTTGCCCACTCGTTCTCATTGTAATCCAGGGAGTTGACTCAACAGCCTTCTCCAATTCACGTCGCTTCATTCGTTTTATTCGCTGCTTCTCCGCTTCGCTTTGTGATGTGCCCCAAATAAACGTATTCAACACTACGAGTTCACGTTCTGATTTATAAAAACCGTCAGACGCTAGCTACTTTGTAACGATTGTCTAGACGAGCTAATTACCGAGCTTAAGAACACGCAGTAAATCGGCACACTACAAACATACACTGGGTTAAGCAAGTGGTAACTAGTGAGTTACATCCGATAATCTACTACATGAAATTGTCCATCTCGGTATTGTAAATCTTTCAACTCCAGGTTTTAAACTTTAAATCACTCAGTCTTATTGAATTTTCAATAGTTATCTAATTGAAATTCTGTTGTTAATATAAACAAACTCTTAACTTTCATGATTTTTTATATTTGTTTATATTCGTTTATATATTGTTCGCCATATTTTGTTTTGTTTAAATTAATATTCAGTGAAAAAACTGTACAAAAATTATCGGAACAATTAAAAGAACGTGATGAATTAATTGGTCAATTAAAACAAGACTTGGAAATCAAAGAGAAAATGCACACGAATGATTTATTTACACTGGGTGAACAAGTCACATCAAAACAAAGGTGAGTTGTATGTTTTATTTAGTGTTAATACTCGTCACTTAGTTGATTTGCTTGAATGCTATTACTGCAGTGAAGGAGGACACAGGTGAGGGCAACCGGATTGTATTTAACGAAAATTACAGAGTTACTCAGTAAAATAGGAAAACCATATCGTAAACGGTTGTTAGTTTGCAAATCTTCAATCCATTGTCTGACATTTCACTCACTATTCATTCGTTTCATACAAATTCCATTGTGTTCCCACTCTTCCTTTCTTGTTGATCTTCCCCCCATCTTCTGCTGCTGCCAGACATTACGTTTACACTCGCGTCATATACTACTTATAAGTAGCGCGCACCACATTACGAGTTCACCTTAGTCGGTAAATGAGTGAGAAGAAAAAGTGATCCATTGATATGATAGGCTACTCTTATCTGAGCGTCCTGAGGCCCCACTAAGTAGAGGAAGAAGTTTTCATATGGCGTAGACAGTGTATTCTACAAGCATCCAGAAAATCTGAGGTTCACAAGTACACAAATCGAGTTTATTTATACAAGATAGAAACGTCCTTGGGCGAGCCACAATAATAGCTTACTAAAACAATACATCAACCAATAACAGTCAACGATTTTGCGGGTGGAAAATTTAATCTGAAGGCCAAATGATTAGCCCATGCTCGAAAACACGGAAGGATCCAAAATTAGAACTTTTATCAAGTCAGTTCTGGGGATCTAACGTCCCCAACGTTTTAAGAGAAAAATATTCTACTAAGATTATAAGTCAGTTATTTTGAATCATACCTTACATGATTCAATTCCACTGGTCATAACTGCTTATTGGGTGATTTTGAAGATTTCTTGCACCTAGTTATTAACAAAGAGATTATTAGATTGTGTTTTGTGGTCTGGGAGTAGATTGGAAGAAAGTTAGGGGCGGCCAGACCAAAACATGGTACAAATCTATGAAGTCACTGACAAGTGAACTTAGTCATATTGGTAGATGTAGACTATGTGGGTGGGGTCCGCGGGACGAAAGTCACCAATGGTTAGAGACCTTGAACGACATGGCTCAAAATCGTTTGCAATGGCGCAGGTGCATCCACTCTTTGAGCTCTCTCAAATCCTAATCTTCTGGATTCGTCAACGCCTCTAGTTTTGACTTTCTAACTTTATCTCACTGAATTATACTTCTTGAATAATATCTTCAAACTACCCTGGTCTTCTTCATTACCATTATTACCTCTACTATCTTTATCACTATGAGATTTGAATCGACAATTACATCTCTGTGTTAATGTGGTTTGGCAACATGAACTTATGTACATACGTGCGAAGTTCTACGTTGCAACTGACTGACTGACTGATCCAGTGAATTTGATCGTTTTATGGTATTATACCATGAATGAAAACTTATTGAAATACCTCCGTTCTAAAAAAAAATCATATAGTTGTCGTTAAAAATGAAGCATACAGAGAACGTTTTATAAAATTAAATATTTGAAATAGAGTTCAACTTTGTTCATGTTTCAAACTTCTTATTCTCATATTAATAAGGTATATGACATTTGACTGTCATTGACAGGGTATTTAATTTGATTAAGGATAAGTTACAAACAAATTAAAACTGATTGAAAATTTGAAGAAAGATTACCTAGTATCCCGTTGGGGATGTTATATCTCCAGGAATCATTTGGAAAAAATTCTTATTTTGTAATTTTATTGAGAAATTTTGAATTTTTTTGTTTTCGCGCCAGAGGCACTAAGTTGACCTTGACTGTCATTGGTTGACGGATTATTTTAGTACGATACTATTTTCTAGCTATCCCAATGGTGTTTATATCATTGTATAGATAGGCTTGACTTGTGGGCTTAGCAACCTCGTGCTTTTCCGTGTGCCTGTAGAATACGTTTTCTACGCCTTATCAAGACTTTTTGATCTAGTTAGCAGGGCCTGGGACAATCGGATTAGCGTTGCCTATCGTGTCACGGTATCATTGAACTTCGTTCCGTTTACCAAGTGAAGTGAACTCGTAATAGCATTCAAGCATAAAAATTGACGAGCATATCACATCTGTTAGATGAGGACGTAAGAATAATCAATAAACACAGTATATTCCAAACAGGGAATAGTCTATCTATATGCACCAAAAATCCATCCATTCTCATGGATTCATCAAAGGCAACTAATGTCACAGTGTTCATTTTATACCTTAGGGCCAAACTGACAGTTGGAGTAGCATTGTTTGAAACTGTGATCTACTAAATAAGAGTTGACTGATTTAACAGCTGAACCATTTATTAAACGCGAATGAAGATGTAACTAGATTATATCAACTTTGCATCATATCATAAGGTTTCCATGAATCCACAATGCTATGATCATACAGTTTACTATTCCTGTACTGATGATAGTTCCCTCTATTCACAACCACTTTTGGCTCATTTATGTATGGATGTAATTGTCTATTCATTGATGTGATGTAGTCCTAGTTTTGTATGTATATATAAAGGATTATTTGAAATATAATAACGATCCTTGATCTTGTAGTTGCGATCACTGTGATCTTCGACTGTTCTTCGCCTTCGGTTGAAGCTAGTTACTCTGGGTTGTCTTTGAACAAAGAGTAGCAGTACTTTCGTCGTTTTTGTATATTTAGTTACTCTGTAGTGTGACGATTTACTGCGTTTTCTAAAGCTCGGTAATTAGCTCGTCTAGACAATCGTTACAAAGTAGCGCCTGACGGTTGTATATCAGAAGGTGAACTCGCAGTGATAAATACGTTTATTTGGGACACACCACAAAGCGAAGAGGAGAAGCAGTGAATAAAACGAATGAAGCGACGTGAATTGGAGAAGCGCGTTGGAGAAGGTTAATGAGCCAACTCCAAGATTACAATGCGAACGAATGGGCGAAGGAAGCGAATGAACAGACGAAATGCGTTGGAGAAGGCTAATGAGCTAACTCCTTGGATAACAATGCGAACGAATGGGCGAATGGAGAGAATGAATAGTTCTTTCAGGTTAATACGATAATTGGATAATTCGAGAAATAGATTCATGCAACGAGTTGATACGCAATCGAAATGATAATAAGATAATACGAGTTTTGTATGTGCATATGACCACCGAAGTGGCTTTGCTGCTTTCGTCCGATGAGAGAGTGCGTTGTCTGTGTTGTATATCGAGTCTGGTTCGTTGATTCGTCCAGTGAATTCATTAAGTTCTTGAGCTGCTTTGTCAATGTACGGCGTCGGGATTTCCAGTTAGTGGTTCTGTTCGATTTGTCCTCGAGAACTCAAAGGTTTGTACTTACTTCCAAGGGTAATTCGCAAAATGCTAGCTTATACAATCTGCAAATAACATTTCTGATAACAATTGGGGAACAAAAAATACATCATACTTGACTGCTTTCATCATTTCTACAATTGACATATTTAACAGTCATTGATAATTGATCAAGTCGACTGATTGTGTTTAAAGGTTTCAATCATAACAAACTTTGAATCTATTTCTATCACACCTTGATCTGTCCTGGGCTACTCTATCTGAAATAAGGGTACACTGATCAATTGTTCTGTTTTAAAGTGGTACTCTTTACCATCGAGCACGTATGTTGGTACAAAGATGTACCAACAGAACTGAGTGATCAGTGAAATTGTGAGCCCGCGGATATCAACTCAGTGGTTTCAATCAATCCTTAAGCATTCTCCTCAACAATTGACGGTCTTTGATTCGTTGCCTAATGAGATGATCCTAGTTGTGTAACGTTACAGGATTTCAAATACGAACGTAAAACTGTTGTTCATTTTACCTTAGTTCTTAATTTAAGTCCAACGGCGATTAAGTTTTGATTAGTACAATCAATAAATCAAACTATCATATCCACATGACTGCTTCAAATTCAACCCGAAACTTTTCTATTCCCTCTCTACTTTCCCTTTTTCGTTTTAAATTGAATACATTTTAGAATTGCTGTCCAAGAAAATATCGATTTAATTCGTACACAAAGAGAATTACGTGAGAAACAATTAAAAATCACAAATTTAGAAGCACGTGTTCGAGAAGCTGAATCAAATTATGACATCACAAAATCAACCAATCGTCAATTAGTTTCGGAAATTGAACGTTTAACACGTGAATCTAGTCAATTAGAACAAAAATTATTCCGTTTGGAATCGGATAGTAATGTAGCGTCGAAACAACAGTTGAAAATTTTAGAAGTAATTATTATTATTATTATTATTATTATTAATATTGTAGGATTATTTGTTCTAGAAATGATTATTTCATCGATCTCTACTGTTTTTGAAATAAAGAGTAAATGTAACTTCATTCAACCATGATGAAAATGTTTGAATCAAATCTGTTATTATAATATAAGATTGTGTAGATTGTTGACTCACATTCACTTGATTGTGATCAATTTGGTCTCGTGTGCTGTTACGAGTATTTGGGGGGGGGGTCACTTCCTGGCTGTCCACACCGTGGAAGGTTGTTTCTTGAGGAACCTAAAAAGGAAGATAGATTAGTGTTGCTATTAAATGACCTAGATGCATGGTCGCAGAGTCCGAGGGACAACTTCATGAGGCCGGTCACCCACAACCTTTTTTATGATAGGTTTTCAGAGTATTAGCTCCGCTCTTAAAAGCCCTTAGTGGGAAGCCCTTACCAACGGAGACGGAAATCCGTGAGGTAGGGTGAGGTGTGACCTTTTCTAACCCTTCCTTCCCTGTGAGAAGGCAGCATCGCTGCAAATGCTGGTTGTCCGAGGAAAGCACCTTACTGCTGTCACACCCCTCTGCAGTCAGTCAGTAGTACGACTTCGCCCTCAGACCTTGAGTAGCTGTATTTAGTCTCATCGTTCTCCAATCGACCTGCCTGGCATAGTAGAACCTTCAGGAACATATGTTCCAGCCAGTATAGCTTGGTTGTGTCATCACGATAGGCAAGCTAACCACCACGTCAAGGCAGCAGCTTCAGTCGGGTGAGCCACACTGAAATCATGAACCAATAAATGTTAGGTCTTTATTAAGAACATGGAAGCATTTGAGTGAGTATGAAGTTCGTCATCAGTTTGCATCCATGACCTCACTCTTGGAAATCGAACTCCGTCTCACTAATGAATGCCTAACCTCTAGATTGATTGTAGTCAGATAGTGAAACCACTAGATGTTAGCTCACTGGTCTAAAGGTTATTCTATTGAAACTCAACAATCTCCACAACCGTACAAAGACAGTTATCATATACTCACTAGTGACTAGCTTCATGACAGGATTTTGGGAGTTTTAGTGAGAAACTGTTGCCAACAGATTGATTGTAGTCAGATGATAACATCGTTGGTCAAGAGGTCAAACGTTCGAGTGCAAGACCAAATGTCTCCAGTTGGATTCCTTCTTACAGGGTTATGGGTGAGCACTCCTGATGAGACGGCCTCACAGTACTTCCAGCTTTCTAATGATGGTCTAAAATTTATCGATGCATGACTTCAATATCATTCAAATATTATGAACACGGTCTGAAAAACCTTGAACAATGAACTTGTGTCAGATGTATGAATTTCTTTCGAAATTTAAGATAAAATAGTTTGTTTTTGCGTGATGATTTGAAATTCCTTTTGACATATATTTATTTCTGTGGTTATAACTATCGGTGTACTAACACGGTATATTTCTGTCCAATGAGTTATCAACTAACATCAATGTACACGTTGATACAATCATAATGACAGTAATCTCTGCATATCAAACTGACTATAAATACACCAAGTAAACAGAACTTCTATTAAATTGAATCATGAAACCAGAAAAAACAGGAATTTACCTGAGACTACTAAGAATGATAATATTTACTATAAAAACACAACTATTTATACACAATTTCAGCCAATCAGAACATAGTGAAAAAAATTATTTGTTAGATTTACATTGATTGGTCCAATACTAGCATAAAACTGTCCAATAGAATTTACAATATAAATTAAGAAACTTAATTGTTAAATACATGAATGCACCAATTCTAATCACAAAGTTTAACCAAAATAAACTATCTCGTAAAAATGTGATTGTTGTTATAGCCGTCAAATACAATGACGTAATAAAATTCCCAACCAGGTTGCGATACTTATAAATTAAAGAAGAATGATGAGGCGATTCCAATCATGAATAGTTTTATTTTATACTCGATATTTTTAGCTGGCACAAAACTTGAGATTAAACCAAGATGACTGTTACGCATGCACATAAACACATCAACTGATATGCTTGAAATATTACAAGTTTACCTTAGTCGGAAAACGAGAGCGAGGATCCGATGACACAACAGGCTACTCTAATCCAAACATCATAAACCCCCATTTAGAAAAAGAAGAAGACATGATATAAAGTAGAACATGTATTCTACAAACATCCAGAAAGTATGAGATCCGAATCCAGAAGAGAATTGATATCTCCGACAAAGGATCCCGACCTGGGTCACAAAACATTACAGATAATGCGTATTTATACATTTAGGTAGAATAGGAAACAACATTGAGGTACGTGACATTGATAGCTAGGACGACCATAATATTGACCAATAGAATTAAACTTACAAAAATAATTCTCTGAGGATATTTGATGAACATCCTAACAATGACATTAAATATTACAAATCAATATAAATATTAGTGAAAGTATGATTTTGAAGAGCAGAAAATTAACCAACACAAATCAGTGACAACCAACTTAGATAAAACAAATCAAAATCACTTGAAGAGTTAAGATAAGCCAGGCAGACAGATACAACGCAGAACTTCCTACGTAAGTACATCAGTTCAGGTTGCCATACCACCTTAGCACAGAGATGCAACTGTCAGTTCAAATCCAAGAGTGATAACAACAGTAGAAGTATTAGCATCAATGGAGAAGATTAGGCAGCGAAGATACGATTCGAAAAGTATAATTCAGTGAGATAAATTTAGAAAGAGAAAGATAGAGATGATGAGGAATTCCGAAGGTTAGAATTAGAGAAAACATAAAGATTGGATGCACCTGCGCCATCGCAAACGATTTTGAGCCACGTCATTCAGGGTCCCTAACCATCGATTATTATCATCTCGCGGACCCCAACCAGGTAGTCGACAACTAGCAATATGGCTAATCCACTTGTCAATGACTTCATGGATTTGTGCCATGTTTTGGTTTGGCCGCCCCTAGCTTTCTTCCAATCTACTCCTACACTGCGAAACATAGCTCGTCGAGGTAGTCGTTGGTTAGCCACACGTAACACATGTCCCAACCACCTCAACTGATGAAGTTTCAATGCTTCATCTATTGATTTGCCATCCCAACCTAGTACCCGTTTCCTAACGACATCATTGCTTATACGATTGTCCCATGATACAAAAGCAATGCTTCGGCGACATCGATGATTGAAGACTAGTAACCAAAGAACATGTTCTACTCTTAACCATCATGTTTCACAGCCACATGACTCACTCCAATTAAGATAAGACACGCTGTCTTCATGATTACCAATGACTACTAGTAAGATCTTCTTGCATGATTAACAAAATTGGATCACTCTCTGCTGATCAACTTTTGTCAATTCATTTAAAATTGTTCTTTTAAATCATTATGTAAACAGTAATCATGATAAATGTTCAACTGTTTGTCTGTTCGTTTGTTTTACTTAGCTTCAATATGCATTGGATGATGCAAAACGTGAAAATCAAGCATTTAAAGAATCCAATGAAAAATTAATAGCAAAGTAAATTACATTAAATTTTGAATAATTTTCTGCCTAATTTAATTCATGAATCATAGCGGGTTTGTAGTGAAGATTGTTAAGTTTTATTTGTAACCATGAATCGATCAATGTTAGACCACCATCATTAGAAACCTAGAAGAAGCACTGGATGGTCGTTTCGTCCTGGTATGGGACTCATCAGTGGCAGTGCGCATCCACGACTCCTGCACCCCGCAGGATTCGAACCCAGGAGCTTCGGTATTGTGAGCGAACGCCCTAACCGTTAGATTACTGAGCCGGTATCTAACGGTGTTAATGTCTTACTTGATCACATTCACGGAGTTGCGCAACCTCATACCCTCTATACATCCGAACAGGTTTGAACTTCACTGGTCACGACTTCCCACTAGAACTCGGAGGGCGTTCGGGCACAATACCGAAGGTCTTGGGTTCGAATCATGCGGGGTGGAGGAGTCGTGGATGCGCACTGCTGATGAGTCCCATACCAGGACGAAACGGCCGTCTTGCAGTGCTTCCAGGTTTCTAATCATGAATCATCATCATCATCATTCTAGTATGAGATTTTCTTATCATTTATGTATCATCCATAAACTCAGTACAAGAAAATTGAGTTCATGACATTCCATCTGGTGTACGATAGAATTAAATCTAGACTACTGAGCTGTATGTCTTCCAATGGTTTAGATATATAAATTAAGTCATCGCCAATATAGATAGAATTGTGGAGATTCAAGTTGATTCAAGTTAGATAATAACACTGTTGAATGCTATCTCAGTGGTCAAGAGGTTAAACGTTCGCGCATGGGACCGTAGGTCCTTGGTTGGATTTCTGCTTTTATGGCCCTGCATACGCACTGCTAATGAGTCTCATTAAGTGATTCCAGGTTTCGAATGGTTGTCTAGAATTGATGGGCTCAAGATTTTAACGAATTTAGGATATTGTGCATAATTTCTCCATTCTTCCACTCCTTGTATTAAAGACGGCACAAAACCCAGATATGGAGCATGCTATCTATGGCGATCGGTGGTGAAATTCAACGGCAATGATGTAAAGCACGGGACTTTTCTGGCAGGATCACGAAGAAGTATTCGCCACCACAACCCACAGAAGGACTCTTTTATGCCACGTGTTCGTCAATTAGATGACGAGGCATTTGGATACCTTAAGAGAGTCACTGTTTATCCCGTACTTGGTTGACCTACAATGTATATATATATATATATATATATATATATATATATATATCACTTACGCTTGTTATCCCGAACAGAGCATAGGTCACCTACCAGCATTCTCCAGCCTGCTCCGTTCTGAACCTTCTATTCCAGTTCTATCCAATTGTTCTTCGTTCTTCTAATGTCTGTCTCTAATACTCGACGTAATATGTCCTTTGGTTTCTATCTTTTCCTTTGATTTCAGTGATTTTAAATTAGGTCCTGTTCTGTAATGCAGTTGAATGCTTTCTTTAATACGTGTCCTAGACCACTGCCGGCGCTTTTGGCTGGCTTGTTCTTTTCCACAGTAGGTTTATGTGGATAGTGTCTAGCCAGTGGGTCCTCAGTATCTTGGGTAGACAACTGTTTATAAACAAACCTCTGTATGTTATGGATGATGATTTTCGTAGTTTTCCAAGTTTGTGCTCCATACAGTAGAACTGTCTTGACATTTGTACTGAAAATTCTGACTTCGGAGTTAGTTTTCAGTTGTTTTAAGCTCCAAATGTTATTCAGTCGTAGAAAAGCTGCCCTTGCTTTGCCAGTTCGTGTCTTTACATCTGCAACAGATCCATTTTGTTTATCAATGATGCTGTCCTGGTATGTAAAGCCTTCTTCATCTTTAAAAGCTCCTCAATCATGTGTGGTTTGGTTGTTACATGTTGTGCTGTATTGAAGGATCTTACTTTTTAATTTGAATATTTAAAGTTCTACAGGTGCATAGGCTACTGCTACACTGGTCGTTTTCTTCTGCATTTGTTGTCGCGTGTGGGATAGAAGAGCTGCATCATCTACGAAGTCCAGATCGTTCAGCTGTATTTGAGATGTACACTGTATCACGTACTTTCCATCAGGTTTTGAAGTCTTCATAATCTAGTCGACCACCATAAGGAAGAGAAAACATGAGGGTTAGAGACCGGTGTCAGGCATGGTCTATATATATATATATATATATATATATTCGATCCATGGCTTACCTCATCTAAGGCTGTGATATTTGAATCGCCTAATAATTCAATAGTAACCAGTGTTATGTTTGTCTAGTTGTCAGTACTGATCGAATCTTATGAATAAAATTAAAATTTTATCAGTATTCTGATTCATTCTAACTTGGAATCCTCAGGAAAGGAGGTCGACCAATGAACACACTCCATTAAGAATTGTAGATAGACATGAAAAGTATGAATAGCAATTAGATAGGACTAGATAGGATTCAATATCCTAAGAGAATTATTGGTCAACTCCTATTGGTTAATTCCTACTGGTCAATTTTTTGGTCGTCCTAGATATTAATGTCACCTGCTCCAATGTTATTTCTTATTGGTTGTCCTGAATTTGAATGTCACTTCAAATGTTGCTTCCTATTGGTCGTCTTAACTGTCATTGTCACAGACTTCGATGCTGTTTCCTATTCGACCAAAATGTATAAATACACATTATCTGTAACGTCTTATGACCACGACCAGGGCCAGGAATCGGTCCAGGATCCTGATTCTCTTCTGGATTCGGACCGCGTACTTTCTGGATACTTGTAGAATACATGTTCTACTTCATATCAAGTCTTCTTATTTTCGCTCAATATGGGGGTTGGGAGACTCGGATTTGAGTAGCATATCGTATCACCGTATCCTCGATCCTGGGCTCTCGTTTTTCCGACTAAGGTATACTCATAATTGTTGAAGCTTAGCAAAATCACGTGTTTACGTGCAGGCGTAACACTAAGCTACACCTGACTAGTGTAAATTTACAACTCTTCAATATTCTTATACACAAAATAAAATTTGCTTACATATGAAACAAGTTCATTGATATGCTTTCTTTCTATTTCTCTTCTCAAATCTTTCATTTTATAATACATTAGATCGGATAATATGTAAACATCTTTTTTCCTGTCTTTCAAGTTTAATGTGTTGTCAAATAATTACTTTTTTTAAATGTAACAAATAGATGTTGTCTAATTCTCGTGTTTTTCGGTTTTATTTTCAATGTTCAACTTAAACTAAGTCAAATTGAATAAAAAAACCAAATAAAAATGCACTTTATGTTATTATGTATAGATTGTCTGATCATAATTTGTTATAATTGTTAGTTTTGCACATTCACTGTCCAACATTTTGAACGCTAAATTGATTTTCAATGTTCAATGATGATTTATAAATTGTTGTTGTGTTAATGATGACTTCACTGATCAAATGTATTAACTAAACTTGATTGAATTGATCACTTTCTATCGAAATATTATTCAACTGATCTGAGTTTGACATAACCAACGTGGTTTCTGAGGCTCGATTTTTACGAACAATCGGCTTCTTATAGATGCCAAATACGGATTATTTTGGTCAAATAAAAACAATACGCACTTATATCTTGGTACATCTGCTTAATAGTCGTTATACTGTAAATAAATCTGGATCGTTCCGAGTGAACTATCGTATAACTCCATCATTTCTCAACGGAGTTCAATCCTGTCTTCTACATATCTAGCAGAAGCCATAGGAATTCGTACATTCAACCCCAATTTATGTGTTCAGAAGAAATTCGTGACACTCCTTAGCTCTTCCGTGACTGGATATAACTTTAACAACGTTTTATTTTGAAAAAAACTTTTAACTGGTATTCTTGTTAACTGCAGTCTGGTTGTAGTCTAAAATTTGCAGATTTGCAGATTTGCTGTAAATCATGTAAGGTCATAATGACCGACCAATCAGATCAATGATATTGTGCTAGGCTCTGTCTAATATATGGATTGATCATGTGATCAAACAATTATGTATGATAGTCTTTAGTCTAGACAGCCAATCAGAAGTGGCCTAATGAGGTCATTCGATACTCCTAAAGGACGAATAAATATTATTGGTTAAAACAAAACTGAATTCATCTTTGAACAGAAAGGAATGTATACAACATATAAATGAGTATTTCCGTAAATTACTCGATAATCAAATAAACTTTCTTGCTTTCTCGTTTAAATCGTCAGTTTGAGAGGATTAACACGTATCATGTTCAGATTTTGGACACCATATTTTATAAATCAAAAAAAGTACTTTGATCATCTTGTTGAACCGAAAACATCAAGGCAGTAAAGTATTCTTCCAATTGTTTGTAACCAAATAACATAAGGAAGAGAAAATTAATTCAGAAACAGAGCAGACAATACTGTTAGGACATTCATCCAATATCCTAAGAGAATGATTATTGGTCAATTCCTATTGGTTAATTCCTACTGGTCAATTTTTATGGTCGTCCTAGATATCAATGTCACGTGCTCCAATGTTATTTCTTATTGGTTGTCCTGACTATCAATGTCACTTCAAATGTTACTTCCTATTGGTCGTCTTAACTGTCAATGTCACAGAATTCGATGCTGTTTCCTATTCGACCAAAATGTATAAATACGCATTATCTGTAACGTTTTATGACCAGGACCAGGACTCGGTCCCGGATCCCTAGTCCGGGATCCTGTTTCTCTTCTGGATTCGGACCTCGTACTTTCTGGATGTTTGTAGAATACAGGTTCTACTTCATATAATGTCTTGTCTTCTTTTACTCAATATGTGGGTCGGGATAATTGGATTTGAGTAGCATATCGTGTCACCGGATCCTCGATCCTCGCTCTCGTTTTCCGACAACTAGGTAAACTCGTAATAGTTCAAGTATATCAAGTTGACGTGTTTTCGTAACAAATACTGATTTCTTTGTTGTATAAAAAAAAGTCATTGGCAAGATGGCATAAAATCGTATGATGATCCCCCTCCGAATTCCCACACTATTCTACATGATTTCTTCTTTCATTCATTTCAGTGCATTATCTGCTGGACCTGAACAACAACAACAGCAACATAATTCCACATTGAAAGAACAAAAACTTCGTGGACAAATTAATCATTTAGAAATGATGGTACATAATTTACAACAACAATTATTCAAAAAACAAGTTGAACATCAACGAAACTTATTACCGTCATTCAACAATGATCAATGTGTTGATGAAGAGCAAATTATATTGAACAATGCACAATTGAATAAATTAGAAAGTGTACCAATAATTAAACAAGGCAATCAATCAAATTCCAATGAACAATCATCATCAATAATGATGACAACACCAATTCAAATGTTTGCTCAAGTAATGAATTATTGTTTGAATTGAATGAAGTTTTGTTTAAATTGATATGATTGATTCATTTACTCATTTTTTTTAAACCTCTGTTGCTAATGGTGATTGATGGTTATATATATTTAAGTGGTTACTATTGGATGAGAGATTTAAGAAGAGAAATAGAGAGAGCAAGCATATCAATAAACTTGTTTCATATGTAAGCAGATTATATTTTGCGTATACGAGTATTGAAGAGTTGTTATTTACAACATTCAGGTGTAGCTTAGTGTTACGCCTGCACCTAAACACGTGATTTTGCTAAGCTTGAACTATTACGAGTATACCTTAGTCAGAAAACGAGATCCGGGTTTCGGTCCTGGTCGTGGTCATAAAACATTACAGATATTGTGTATTTACACATTTTGGTCGAATAGGAAACAGCATCGAAGTCTGTGACATTGACAATTAAGACGACCAATAGGAAGCAACATTTGAAGTGACATTGATAGTCAGGACAACCAATAAGAAACAAAATTGGTTCACGTGACATTGATATCTAGGACGTCCATAAAATTGGCCAGTAGGAATTAACCAATAGGAAGTGACCAATAATAATTCTCTTAGGATATTGGATGAATATCCTAACAAACATGATACTCTATACTTACTTCATTGACGGAACAATACTAACTCGCTCCAAATGAAGGTGAAAAGCAATCGAAGACTAATGATCACTTGTTAAAGCTTAAGGAACGCTACTGTGTTTACTACATTCCCTTATGTAAATACCTACGACACCAGACTATAGTACATCGCACCAATAAGTTATCATTTACGTTAATTTTCGTTCAGATGTGACACAAATAACCGGGATTTATCTCAATACCGTTTATTTTAAGTTTGTTAGGATTAGAAAGAAAAAACTTGACCCTTAGTAAGCTTAAGAATGTTGAAAATAATCATAGAAAGCTTGGAAAAATCGCATTATTGTTTCATTACAGACAGTCAAACACCTGTCCACGAACTTACACACTCTCCTTCTTAGTTATAGTTAGTCATTTAATCAACAACTACACAGAACTTCGTACGTACGTACGTACGTACATCCCTTCAAGTTGCCATAACACATTAGCATAGAGATGTAATTGTCAATTCAAATCCCACAGTAGTAGAGGTTGTAGAATTAGTAGCAGTAATCGAAAATTTTAGGCTTCGACGATATTATTCACGAAGTACAATCTAGTGAAATAAACTTAAAGAGAAAAAGATAAAGGTGATGAAGAATCCAGAAGATTAGGATTTGAGAGAACACAAAGAATGAATGCACCTACATCATTGCAAACAGTTTTGAACCACGTCATTCAAGGTCTCTAACCAGCCATTACTATCGTTTCGCGGACCAAAACCATGTAGTCGACACCTACCAACATGACTCAGTCCAGTTGTCAGTAACTTCATGGATTTCTACCCCTTTGCAGCAAACATATATTTATTTCGGAATAATGAATCGAACAATGTTTGATCATTATTGGAAATCTGAAAGCACTGAATAGACGCTACGTCCTGATATGGGATTCATTGGCAATGTGTGTTACCCTAACCCAAAGCAAGAATCCAACTCAAGATATTTGAAGTGGCGCACACAAACTCTTTACCGTCGCCACGCTCAAACTGTTCAAATGTCTAATAAGTTGAATCAATGCACATTGATATATTTGAAGATCTCTTTTATGAGTAACTTACTCAGCTAGGAAAATTTAAAGAGAACAAGGATATTTTCTAACTCAAATCGAATCAACGATTCCATCAGTCAGTCAGTCAGATGCAACGTAGAACTTTGTACATAAGTACATCAGTTCATGTTGCCATACCACATCAGCACAGAGAAGTAATCGTCAATTCAAATCCAATAGTAGAAGAGGTAGTAAGGGAATTAGAAATAATCGGAGAGGTTAGGATTAGAAGATATTACTTAAGAAGTATGATTGAGTGAGATAAGTTTAGAGAGTCGAAACTAGAGGTGTTGAAGAATCCAAAAGATTAGCATTTGAGAGAACACAGAGAATAAATGCACCGGTGCCATTGCGAACGATTTTGAGCCATGTCATTCAAGGTCTCTAACCATCGATTATTATCATCTCGTGGACCCCAACCAGGTAGTCGACAATTACCAACATGGCTCAGTCCACTTGTCAATGACTTCATGGATTTCTGTCATGTTTTGGTTTGGCCGCCTCTAACTTTCTTCCAACCTATTCCTACACTACAAAACAAGGCTCAACGAGGCAGCCGGTGGTTGGGCATACGCAACACATGTCCCAACCACCTCAACTGGTGAAGTTTCAATACTTCGTCGATTGATCTGCCATTCTTACCTAGCACCCGATTCCTAATAACAGCGTTGCTCACTCGGGTGTCCCAGGATATACGAGCAATGCTTCGAAGACACCTATGATCGAAAACCAGTAACCTACGAATATGTTCTACTCTCACTGGCCATGTTTCACAGCCATAAAGTAAGACGGAGCGAACTACTGCGCAGTACACTCGTCCTTTATTCAGCAAACGGATATCTCGCCTACGCCATAAGTGACGCAGGTTGGCAAAAGCCAATCGAGCCTTCTGTATCCGTGCTGAGATTTCGTCAGTCACCAGGCCATCGGCACTGATGAGACTCCCAAGATAAGTGAAGCGGTCTACACGTTCGACTACTTCACTCCCTATCACTAGTTCAGGTGCCGATGCAACCCAGTCTTGAAGCAACATTTTGCATTTCAAGGGGGAAAAGGGCAACCCGAACAACGTTGCATGGTTGCTTAGGGTAGTCAGAAGACTCTGCATTTTGTCAGCGTCTTCACCAAGTAGGACAATGTCATCGGCATATTCTAAGTCAATCAGCGAGCCACCTGGTAGAAGGTCTACTCCAGAAAATTCAGACTGTTCATTTTTGAACCACAAAAAAAACTGGAATCTAATTACTCATAAATTCATTTACGTCTTTTTTCAACTTAATTTTTTTCTCTTATAGATCACTGGATTTACTGTTGACGAACTGGAAGATGCTATCATGGTTTTAAGAGAACGTAAATCTAAATCTCAAACAATCGATGCAGATCTACCTATAAATGTGAATAAATATTTATTAGATCAAAATAGAGGTGAGTTTAGTAATAATAATAACAATGAATGATTACCAGTGAACTAGTGCAAAAAATCAATAGGTGACTGTCTGCACTGTAACTTCAACCTTTGGTCAGTTTGAGTTTAGCCAGGAGGAGGTACCTTGTGTGGTGGGGGTATCGGTGGATCAGTGTGTGGGGTTATCTGGAGGAGGAAAGTGTTATACTCGTCACTTGATATGCTTGAGCTATTTTGAGTTCAACTTAGTCTGTAAACGAGAGCTGAGACAAATGATCCATTCACACGATAGGCTACTCTAATCCGAGCATCCCAAGCCCCTAATAACGGTATCAAAATGTCTTGGTATGGCGTAGGAAAGTGTATTCTACAGGCACCTAGAAATTATGAGTTATTGTACAGAAGAAGAAGAGGAGAAGCGTAAAACTTTACAGACAGTCCATTTTTGTACAGTTAGGTCGACCGGTAATACTAACCAATAGGAGAAAAACATTTAAATGTATGTGACCTTGATAGTTTAGGACGACCTTAAATGTTGACCAATAGAATTAGACTTACAAAATAAATTCTTTAGGATATTTGATGAATATTCTAACAGAAAGAATCAGAGAAAAAGGTGAGTAGACGTCTCAGTAATCACATTCACTGCACTTACATTTAATAGAGAAGTCAATCGACAGCAACCAGTAAGAAAGAAACGAAACTAGAAGTTGTTAGAGTAAGGTTTCGAATTCGTTACAGAAATACCAGTTCAATAACCACCAAAATCCGCGCAGGAAAATTTGTTTTGTTAAAATTACGAGATAAATTCGAAAATTGTTAGAATATTCATCAAATATCCTAAGAGAATTATTTGTAAGTCTAATTCTGTTGGTCGATTCCTATTGGTTAATGGGGGTTTGGGACAATTGGATTGGAGTAGCTTGTTGTGTCGCCGGATTGTCGATCTTCGCTCTCGTTTTTTGACCAAGGTAAACTCTTAATAGTTCAAGCATATCAATTGACGTGGTGACGTACGTTCGTAACAAAATTAAACGGAAGTAAATCATCGTTTGAACCTCTCTTCTTTGTCATATGATTTGACTTTTGCAAAAATAGGCGTCCTATAATCAGCTGTTTAAATAAGTCCCATTTGATTTTATCTGTTTCGCGTAAATATCTCGGTGCATGTTTGAGATGTGGAGTTTCTAAATACACCGTGATGATGGGAGAAAGTCAATCTTATATTTCCCATACTAATTTAAGGTGACTTTTATTCAATTGGGGACATCATATAATTCACCTTGTAAATTATTCATCAAAGTTTGTGTTTGCATTACAGATTCTTTTGTGTCCTGACACTCAACAATATGCAGAGACGACCTCTTTTAGTAGCAAATGCACAACAACGATGAGAGAGCTGAACATTTTAGCCATGAATACACCAGTAAAACACAAGTTCAGTGGTCATCAGTGCAAGTGACTAGTTTGGTCTCGCGAGTATAAGGATGGATGTTACTTTCCGACTGCCCAAATCGTGGAAGGGTGTTTCTCGAAGAACCTGGAAAGGAAGTTAAATTATTGTTGGCCTTAGAGACCTGGGAACGTGACCGCGGCGCCGAAGTGAAAGTTGCTTAAGGCCGGTCACGCACGGCCTTTTTATGGGAGGTTTTTAAAGTGTTAGCTCCGCTCTTTGAGTGTCCTTTCCTCCGGAAACGGAAATCCATGGGGTTGGGTGAGGGAAACACCTTACTACTGTCACACTTTTCTATAGTCCTCAGTATGACTTCGCCCTCAGACCTCGAGTTGCTTCTTTTGATCCAACCGTTCTCAAACGACCTTAATGGTATGGTAGAACCTATAGGAACATAAGTCCGAGCCAATATAGCAGCTGGGTTGGCTCATTACGCTAGGGAAGCTTGACCACCACGTCAAAGTAGCAGCTAAGATCAGGATTAGTGCAAGATCAGGATCTTTATCATATTTCAGATATTAATTTATGCAAAACCGGACTGCATGAATGAACCTAAAAGGGTTCGAGTGGAAGAGACTATAACGACTTAGTGTAGGGGTTTTCGACTACCGTTAATTTTAAATAAATAAAAAACATAATCTTTCCTAAATGTATGATAACATTTTTAGTTGAAGGGGCTTGTTATAAGACTAGTATGAGGCTCATCATCAGTAAACATCCATAATTCAAAACAGTGGTGCCCTTTGATAAATTTGAACAGAGAAATGAGAAGACATATTTTGTGAGATAGTGGTACCATTTCATGTTTTCTCGTCAGTCACACATGCAAGCAACATGTTATTCGTGTGTAAATGCAGTTTTGAAGATAAGGTCAAAATTTCTTATTTAGCATGACATTCACTCACTAGAAGAACCGTGGTAAACAAAGGTCAACATACAGTTGTTTTTGAACACATAAAGTTGGACTTTTCTGACCAATCAAGATAGCTTCGAGTAGTTTCAGTGTGTGTGGGTTTTGATGACATGTCACAACTCTATAAAGGCTGATTTTGGATCAATTTGATGACCACTCATCATTAGATGTTTTGCAATGGACGAGGCTGGGTTTCTTGATCGATTTTGAGATGAAGGGCTAGGTTGATGAATCATGGATTTGATTAACCATTTTGGAATATGTTCCCCTATCCTGTCTTCCAATCGGTGATCTGTCCTACCTAAGTAACTTTCTCCGCAATTACATGTGAATTGTTAAATACAGTGGGATTTGGACTGAATCGGTCTTGGAGACTTGAATGGGGTTGTTGTGATAAGCCTCAGAAGGTCTTTTTTATTGCAGCTGCAGTCTGTTTGGTTGTAATTTTCATGCAATGATCACCCTTGAAAGTTAACTGTAGGTACATTGGTTTCTTGGGTACATCAGTTGCTATCATCAAATTGACCTTAAATCAGCCTTCAGAGTTCTGACATGTCATCAAAACCCACACACACTGAAACTACTCGAAGCTATCTTGATTGGTCGGAAAAGTCCAACTTATGTGTTTATAAACAACTGTATGTTGACCTTTGCTTACCATGGTTCTAGTGAGTGAATGTCATGCTAAATAAGAAATTTTGACCTTATCTTCAAAAACTATTTACACACGAATAACATGTTGCATGTATGTGACTGACGAGAAAGCAGGAAATGGTACTATCTCACAAAATATGTCTTCTCATTTCTCTGTTCAAACCCACAACTCAACAACTGATCGAACCCAAGACGGCAAATATATATTCTACAGATTATCTTAATATGATAATTTTTCCTCAAATTATAGACCCATTAAAAGAATTAAATGAAGCTGAAGCTTTACATGCGGATACAATTGCTGAGTTGGAAAAAACACGAAAATTATTAAGTGTTCAATATAATATTAATAAAGATTATCAAGTGGAAATAAAAGAACTAACTGATAGATTGACCGAGTTTAAATCTGAATCAGATCAACGTATAAGTGAATATGGAAAATTATTAAATATTCGAGCTGATCGAATAAAACAATTAGAAAATCAGTTGCACGATTTAGCTTATGGCTCATCGAATAAACGTAAGGTAGGTGGTGCTTTTACAGTTATTCACTGTGTATACCTCATCGTTTTGAATGTGATTTACAATAATGGGCTTCTTTATAACCACTGAATGAGATCAATAAATTTTTGAGTCCACCAATCGCGAGTCAGCTTTACGCCAACTAATTCGAGTGACCTTCACGTGATCAATGTGTCTACTAAGTGTACTGATTCTTATTGGTTCACTGTAAATTCTTACCATTCTCATTCTGTCCAATCAGAACTTAGAATGGTCTGTCAATATTTGACTGAATGACTCATTTGACATATTAAAACACGATCAATCGGGAATCTCCATCGTTATATAACTAGATTATTTACGGTTTAAGCATAAGTAACTAGTACAATAATTAATCAAATGTAAATTATGAACTGTCAATTTCTATTCCATAAATAATCTTAAATGTTTCTTAAATGTGTCATCCACTCTAAAGTGACTTTCCTACAGCACTTACTCATTGCCAAGTAGTTTGCTTTACTGGTATGGGTAAACAAGTTTCCTAAAATCAGTTCATTAACAATTATCTGGAAACTAGATTGAGGGCAATTGCAAATCATTAGAGAGGATTATGTTTAACTAGCCAGTTTGATGCTGGAGTATTGAGCAAAGATGTTAAGAACAGTTTTGTTACAAAATCAGTATACCCTATCTTCAGATTTCCATTTTTAAAACAAGAAGATTTTTGGCTGTCTTTCACATTTTTTCTTGAAATGAATGTTGTTTCCGAACACTGGTTCAGTAAATTTCGTAAGGAATTTCTATTCGATTCTCTTACCGTCTCTAATAATTTGCCTAAAAATCCTTCATTAGTCATGAACCTGTTGTTTATTTAAGCAAATCCACTAACAATAGTCGATCATGTATATTTTTCCTAACCACTTCAGCTTACTTACTTACTTACGCCTGTTACCCCCAAATGAGCATAGGCCGCCGACCAGTATTCTCCAACCAACTCTGTCCTGGGCTTCCCTCTCCAGTTCATTCCAGTTTTTGTTCATTCTTCTCATGTCTTTCTCTATTTCTCGGCGTAATGTGTTCCTTGGCCTTCCTCTTTTCCTTTTGCCTTGAGGGTTCCAAGTGTGAGGGTTTGTCTTATGACGCAGTTAGGTGCTTTTCGTAGTGTGTGTCCTACCCACCAACTCCACCGCTTCTTCCTGATTTCCTCCTCCATTGGAATCTGGTTTGTTCTCTTCGGCAGAAGGTTGTTGCAACCACTTCAGCAACCTAACAAAATTAATATAAACTGAATTTACACGGTATTGTAAACTATATATTCAATGTAACAATCTTTTAGTGAGTCAATATTATAGCGTATTAATAACATATTATTTTGAACAATGAACCAAGGTATGACCTTGAGATTTATTCCATCCTAACATTAAAAACAACTCAATTTCTCTGATTATTCAAGGATTCAGGTATGGTTATCCTGGTAAGTATGAAAAAATCTCTCATAGACTGATAAAAGCGTAACAATTGATGAGAGCTAATGATAAATAGAACAGTCATTTTAATCCACTTCAATCCTCTTGACCAATGTCCACTTTTGGACTACGATGTCAGACTAATAATTTAGAAACCAAGAAGAACTGGTAGTTGATCTATCTGCATTATTGATTTTAATCACACTGTGCTGTTTAAATGGAACAATCAATCGGTGTACAATTTTCAAACTCATCAAATCTTCTAAAAAGATTGGTGTCAGGCATATAAATAACTCACTTTTAAACAGTGTTTTTTTAGCGAGTTAATTTTCTACGTAGTGCAATCTTAAATAAAACATGGTTACCTTATTTGTTGTAACATTGTTATAATGTACGAAAATACTTCAAAATGAACTTTACCAAGGATTAATGAGATCCACATTCACTAGAGTAGTTATGGGTTCATTCAAAAAACAGCCATCATTCACATATCCACATAAAATCACGAACACTGCAACTGAATAGTTTGTACTTCAAACAATAATCTTGGTAGATGCAAGCTATCTGGTTGGGGTCCGCGAGACAAAAGTCACCAATGGTTAGAGACATTGAACGTCAAGGCTCAGAAGCGTTTGCAATGGTGAAGGTGCATCCACTCTTTGTGTTCTCTCTGATTCTAACCTTCTGAATTCGTCATAATCTCTATCTTTCTCCTAAATTTATCACACTGAATTATGCTTCTCGAATCATATCTTTGCTCTCTAATTTCCATTACTGTTAATACGTCTATTATTACTATCACTCTTGGCTTTGAAGTGACAGTTGCGTCTCTGTGCTGATGTGGTATGGCAACCTGAACTGATCTACTTACGTACGAAGTTTTGCGTTGTATCTGTCTGTCTGTCTGTCTGTCAAACAATAATCACTCTAACCTAAAATGAATTAACTTTCCTCAGAAGATTTTAATATGTAACATATTCACAGTTGTTTATTTAAACAAATCAACATAAGGCACAGTTTAATAACGGACGAAATTATATATTTCATATTCATTGTTGCTCTGATTGTGGAAAGGGCAATCGGCTTTGTAACTTTCTAAGGAACTTGGCTTTTACCATATGACATGACAATTCTCTTAAATGAAAACCTGTTAACTTTCAGCGCAGAATTACTTCATTACTTGCACCCGTTACACCTTCGTGGAGCATACACCACCGACTAGCATTTTGTTTTAGGGCTTCCTCTCCAGTTCTTCCCAGTCATCACTGTTCATTCTTTTCATGCATATTTATAACTCAATGTATAATGTGATTTTTGAGTCTAATTCTTTCTCCCCTGACCTTGAAGGTTCCGAGTTCGTGATTTCCTCATGATGTGCATTTGACTGAGTTCCATAATGTATATCCTATCAAACTGCAGCGTTTTTTCCTAATTTCCTGGTTTGTTCTCTCCATGGCAGAGTTTTTATGGCTTAAATACTTTTTGTTTAGAGTTTTTTTCAACAGGATGGGGTCTCCAACCCCATAGACCAATCCTTTTGCTTTGTCCGGGCTTGAGACCACCAATAACCTCAAAGGGGATCCAAACGGAGTTACCAAATAATAAACTCGATTTAAATAACTGTTATGCGCGTCTTTAAGTATGCTTATAAACTATTAAGCGTTCACCTTAGTCGAATAACGAGAACAAAACAATGAACCAGCCTCCAGGTAGGCTACTGTGATCCCTTGACCCAAATGTACTAGCAAGATGTCTTAATATAGCGTAGGAAGTGTATTCTATAAACACTCAGCCAGCACACAATGAATCCAAGCACTCAAATTGCGTTTACTTATGCTCCATAGAGATGTCCTTGGGACAGTCACATAAATAGCACACTAACATGACACAGTAACCAATCATAGCCAAGGATTTTCCTGGTGGGACATGTGATCTCAAGGTCAACTGATCAGCCAATGAAATAAATCCGAAATAAAGATATTATTAATCATGCGAGTTCTAGGGATCTAACATCCTCAACAATAACTTAGTTAAAAATTATTGAATAATTATTGTTTCAAAAGATAAAATTACCCATGTCATTAATTCAATTGGAATTCTACAGAATAGTCCATTGTCCATTGAAAAAGTCACAACCGAAGATGATTTAGAACCAGGAGAAAGTTTAATTGAGGTAAATTTTACAAATAATATTATTTTTATTGAATTTTTATGCATTGTACTGCCTCGGTATTGTTGAAGGTCATTAATAGTTTGATGGTGATGGGATATTCAGTTGGGAAATATGATTTCCAAGATCTTAATGGGATTTTTGTGGGGCAGAGGTTTGGAGGTTTGTGTTGTTACAAATTTGAAATCATCAATCAATCATTGTTAGACCACCGTTAGAAACCTGGAAGCACTGGACGACCGTTTCGTCCTGGTATGGGACTCATCAGCACCTCACAGGATTCGAACCCGGGACCTTCGGTAGTGTGCGCGAACGCCTAACTATCGAACCACTGGGCCGGCATCCAACGGTGTTAATGTGAATGGGATTCATTTAGAAACTGTTTTCATTTATGTTACTGATATTTTTGATTGATAGGTTGATGAAATGCAAATGTGATTCATTCAATGTTTAGTGTCAGTCAGTCAGTCAACAACAATGCAAAACGTACGTTAGTAACTACATCAGTTCGAGTTGTCATACCATATTAGCACAGAGAGATCGAATTAACAATTCAAACCACATAGTAGTAGAGGTAGAAGAATTATTAGCAGTAATGGAGAAGATTAGGGTTTGAAGATATGGTTCGAGAAGTATAATGCAGTGAGATAAATTTAGAAAGAGAAAGATAGAGATGATGATGAATTCAGAAGATTAGAATTTGAGAAAGAAGGCAAAGAATGGATACACTTGCGCCATTGCAAACGATTTCGAGCCATGTCATTCAAGGTCTGTAACCATCATTGACTTTCGTCTCGCGGACCCTAACCAGGCAGTCGACATCTACCAACATCACTCAGTCAATTTGTCAATGAATTCATGGATTTCTGCCATGTTTTGGTTTGGCCGCCCTTAGCTTTCTTCCAACCTATTCCTAATATCACAAAACATAGCTCGTCGAGGCAGTCGGTTGTCGGGCATACGTAACACATGTCCCAACCACCTCAACTGATGAAGTTTCACTACTTCATCTATTGATTTTCCACGATTACATATGTCCCGTTTCCCCAACGACAGGATTGCTCACTCGGTTGTCCCAGAATACACGAGCACAGTGCTTCGAAGACACCTATGATCGAAAACCAGTAACCTACGAATATCTTCTACTTTTAACGGCCATGTTTCACAGCCATTTAGAGCAGGACGTAGCGAACTGCTGCGCAGTACACTCGTTCTTTTAGTCATCGAACGAATATCTCGCCTACACCACAGGTGACGCAGGTTGGCGAAAGCCAACTAAGCCTTCTGTATCCGTTCTGAGAAACAATTAGTACTGATTTTTAATCAAAATATAATGAACAACTGTATTTCATGTCATCATTTATTGGTGTAGATTTATACTGCCTTATTTATTATTAATAGGAACGCCTATTACTAATTAAGTCTTAAATATTTTTTTAATATAAAGACGGATGAGTTAAGGCCCGTTTCGTCTTAATGTTATATTAAAATTTCTGACGCGCCTACATATTGGTTTTTTTATTTTCAATTTTGCCATTGATCAATGTTCAACTTTCATTAAATGTAACTTGAACTGTAAATAATATTATCAGTTTCGTAGATTATAATTAAGATTATTTATAATGCTTTTTTAGTAGTATGTGATGTTACTTAAATGACAGAACCGATTAGCCATGTTTTGCAGTGTAAGAGTCGATTGGAAGAAAGCTAGTTGCGGCCAAACCAAAACATGGCAGAAATCCATGAAGTCACTGACAACTGGACTGAGCCAAGTTGGTAGGTGAACATTACCTGGTTGGGGTCCGCGAGATGATAGTAATCGATGGTTAGAGACCCAAAGTGACATGGCTCAAAACCGGTTTGCAATGGTGCTGTTAGGATATTCATCCAACATCCCAAGAGAATAATTGGTCAATTCTTATTGTTTAATTTCTACTGGTCAATTTTATGGTTGTCCTAGATATCAATGTCGCGTGCCCCAATGATGTTTCTTATTGGTTGTCCTGACTATCAATGTCACTTCGAATGTTACTTCCTATTGGTCGTCTTAACTGTCAATGTCACAGAGTTCCAGGCTATTTCCTATTCGACCAAAATGTATAAATACGCATTATCTGTAACGTTTTATGACCAGGACTAAGACCCGGTCCCGGGATCCTGATTCTCTTGTAGATTCATACCTCGTACTTTCTGGATGCTTGTAGAATGCATGTTCTACTTCATATCAAGTCTTATTATTTTTACTCAATATGGTGGTTGGGATAATCGGATTTGAGTCGTGTCACCAAATCCTCGATCCTCTCTCTCGTTTTCCGACTAAGGTAAACCTGTAATAGTTCAAGCATATCAAACTGACGTGTTTACGTGTATGCATTACAGGTGCAGGCACATTAATTCTTTGCGTCCTCTCAAATTCTAACCTTCTGAATTCCTCATCATCTCTATCTTCCTCTTTCTAAATTTATCTCACTGAATTATACTTCTCGAATCATATCGTCAAACCTTAATCTCTCCGATTACTGCTAATACGTTTACTACCTCTACTACTACGGGATTTGAACTGACAATTCGATCTCTCTGTGTTAATGTGGTATGGCAACTTGAACTGATGTATGTACGTACGAACGTCTGCGTTGTTTTTGATTGGTTGATTGATAATTTGAATTGCTTACAAAAACCCAACACTTCATATTCTCCATTTCGATGGACTTGTGTTCATTCTGTACATAACATTCAAACTTTCTGAGTTGTCCACTCAACCAATCCAGCTGAAATCTGTTGGTTAAGTATCACAAATCGCTGATATTGTTGAGTTTCATTGAAATATATTGAACTAATCAACATTAGACCATCATTGGACATTATGGAACTCTGATTGAGACCCATACTAGGATAAAAAAAACCGTGGTGCTGTTTCGTTCTCTGAGCTGGTTGTTTTGGTTGTGGAGCTTTCATTGTTCTCCTTCTGAACAACATCATCATCTGAAGTTTTTGTTGATGATGTTGTTCAGACAGAGAACAATGAAAGCTCCACAACCAAAACAACATCCAGCTCAGAGAATGAAACACCACCGCAATCATTCACCTGAGCTAAAAGTTTTCTCAACCATCTCATAAAAAGAGCCGTCAAGTGCTGCTTCCAAGTGTCAAATGGTAATTTCATATTGATCAGTTCATCATGTCAATGCAACCTAACAATCTAATTGACTCTTACATGTCATTTCAATTAAACAATTTTGAATAATTCAGTTTTCAATTTTACTTTTTTTTCAACAAAACAAAACTCAAAACACAACCAAAAACACACTATCAGTTACATATTGGTCAATTACAAATATTACCATCTGTACTGCACAAATATCAAATGAGCAATAAAAATACCGACAATATTGACGAATCCATAATGCATGCATTTTTAACATGGGATTTTTATGATTTCGAAACACAAGCCACACCAATTGTACATGTTCAACATTCAATAGATATCAATATGACAGTACAATATCCAGTTGAAGTGAATGATACATTAATGAATTATTTACTAAAGGTAAAATAGGAATATTGAAAATATAAAAATGTATGTTGTGATTTATAATTAATATTCAGTAGAATGAATTATAGTTTATGTTTGGAGATGTTAGTTTCTCAGGAGTCATTTGCAAAAATGTCTTAATTTTGTAATTTTATCCTGGAATTTTGAATTTCATTGTTTTCGCGCCAGTTGACCTTCACTCGAAAAATCCTTGACCGTCATTGGTTAGTGGATTGTTTTAGTACGCTATTTGTGGCTCTCTCCAAGGGCGTCTCTATTATGTATAAATAAACTTGATCTGTGTGTTTGTGGCTCTCTCCAAGGGCGTCTCTATTATGTATAAATAAACTTGATCTGTGTGTTTGTCAACCTCATATTTTTAATATAATTGTTTTCGCGCCTGTTCACCCTTAGCTTACGTTTCTGTTGGGCATATTAGATCCCCAAAACTCGCTTGGTAAATATGCCTTATTTTGGTTTTCACGTTTGCCAGCATGGGCTGATCAGTTGACCTTGAGATTTCATTTCCCAACCAGGAAAATACATGGCTGTGATTGGCTGCTGTGTATTTTAGTGTGCTATTTTCTTAACTGTCCCACTAGGACGTTTCTATGATGGATAAATAAACGAGAGTTGTATGCTTGATTGTACTGTGTGATTGCTGGGTGTTTGTAGAATATACTTTCTGCGCTTACAAAGCCTTTTTACTTCAGCTTGGGGATTCAAGGTAGCCTACCTGGAGGCTGGTTCATTGTCTCGTTCGAGTTTATCGACTAAGGTAAACTCGTAATAGCCTCAAGCATACTTAGTGATGAACATAATAGTTTCCTACTCGAAAAATTCTTGACGGTCATTAGTTAGTGGATTGTTTTAGTATGCTATTTCGTGGCACTTACCAAGGATGTTTATATCATTGTATAAATAAGCTTGATTTGTGTGCTTGTCGACCTCGTATTTTCATGTTATGTTCGGGATTCGAGTCGAGTATCAAGTTTCAGAATGAACATCAGGTCTGAGATGCAGGTATATCCAGTCCGAAACGGGACGAAACATGCATCCTCTATTGGATAGATTTTACGCGGTAAAACACGAAATTAATTAGTTAAGTCATCTTCTGATAGATAAAAGTTTAACTGTAATATTTACGCAGTTGTAAAATAGAAGTGACCATTAAGTTTCACTAAGGTCCTTATGTATAACAGTACTTGTTATGTCATTGAACTGTCTGCGACTAATAATTCTATTTCACTCTAGTTTTAAAAGCCTTGACGTGATAAGCTGTCTAGTTGAGCTTGAAACTAGTTAGTAGCTGAGGAGTCGGATTATTACTGATCATCGGCCTTGGCAGAAAGGAGAAAACTATTCTATCGCTGGATAGGCTAGCATGTGACAAGGACACAGAGAGAGAGAAGACTAATCGACCGGAACACTACTCAGTTCATTCCTGATTCGATTTACGGAAAAAGCACTTGAAGAAATATTTACATGGCAAGATCACAACGTACAAAGATTTAGAATGATAAGATTATGACCAAACTAGCCATTTAGGGTAGAAAAATAAAGTATAGAAGTTACGTTTAAGTTAGCCTAATTTAATCATAAAACAAAGTATGACAGTGTTAGAGGGACATGGATTGGATTAAAAAGCATGATTGCGTTGTTGTTGTTGCATGCTGATTGGCTCTTTCGTATCCAATCAACGCTAGCCGATACTGAGGGAACATTCTGGAATCTTCTCATGTAAGAAAAACTATAAATACACTAACGTTTTAGATATCTGTCTTAAAATTACAGAGTTACTCAGTAAAATAGGAAAACCATATCGTAAATCGTTCATTTGCAAAATGTCAGTTCATCCTATCGAACTGGACTGTTCCTGTTGCAAAACATCAATCCATTGTCACTATTCATTCGTTTCATACAAATTCCATTGTGTTCTAACTCTTCCATTCTTGATCTTCCCCCATCTTCTGCTGCTGCCAGACATTACGTTGACACTCACGTCATATACTACTTATAAGTAGCTCGCACCACACAATAATGTTTCTACAATAAACTTACTTAGTTTGTCATTGTTTCTCTCTGCATAACAGTACCATATTCAATATTTTTACACATATAGTTTCCCCCAATTCATAGTTACTGGATATCGATTTTCTAAGCTAGTTTTCCCACTGTGAAGTAATGTTTAAGGAATGACAACCAATTCCTCTTATGATAAATTATTAACATTTCGGTTACTTTCATGTTAGGTGACTGTAGATAGTTTTCAAGAAATCCTAAAATTAAGTTTTTTATGCTACTTGACATCATTCCTATGAAATACTTGGGATCGTCAGGTAAATTAGCATTGCCAATTTAACTGTCTAGAAAATTTAACACTGATCTGTTCAAACTATTACTGACTTTCTGTTAGGATATTCATTCAATATCCTAAGATAATTATTGTTTGTAAGTCTAATTCTATTGGTCAATTCCTATTATTCGTTCTTACAATCAATGTCACATGCTTCAAATGTTGTTTCTTATTGGTCGACTTAACAGCCAATGTCACAGACTTCAAGGTTGTTTCTTATTCGACGTAACTGTATGAATACTTATTATCTGTAACGTTTTATGACCCGGACCCGGATCCCCAGTTCAGGATCCTTGCCTTTTTCTGGACTCGTGCCTCGTACTTTCTGGATGTTCGTAGAATACATGTTCTATTTGACATTATGTCTGCTTCTTTTACTCGATGGGGGGATGTGGGTCAATCGGATTAGAGCAACATGTCGTGTCGCCGGATCCTCGATCCTCACTCTTGTAAACTCATAATAATTCAAGCATATCAAGTGACGTGTTCACATGCATACGTAACACTTTCTTTAGGACTGAGCTATTCAGATTGATCGATGAAGATTTTTCAAATGTAGAAAATTCAGAAGTTTACACAAAACATAATTATCAAGCCTATAAAATGTAATGAACATTTGAACCGACTATCCTTCATGTTTAGAAATGAAACAAATCTTTCATTGTCATATATGTATACTACTTATCATTTAACATTTGTGTTCTTATTTATTTGTTCTAGGAACCATGTACTGTAGAAATGTATCAAGTTATCAATTCTAGTTATCGTACTATTGCTGTTGGTAAACTTGATTTCTCACAATTATTCAGTGGAAAAGGTACTAGTCATTGATTTTTGATTTTTTTGAAGAGGTCACTTCATGAAGAAAAACACATTGAATTTTTATAAAATAAAGTACTGTGTAGGTACTTTGTTCATAGATAATGTTGAAGACGTTAGATCCCACCCCCCAGAACTCGCTTGATAAATGTTTGGATTTTGGATTTCACGTTTACTAAAATCTCATTTATTTGGTTTCTCGATGAGATGTCCTTCTTTCCAGTCTGTTTGTATCTGTTATTCATTCTAAATCCTGCTGAAGGCAGTGTGTAGTATCTTTGGAGTTACTGATTTACGTGCTTCAGCTGGAATGCTGTCACGACCCGCTTACTTATGCCTTTTACCCCCAATGGAGCATAGGCCGCTCACCAGTTTTCTCCAACCAACTCTGTCCTGGGCTTCCTTCTCCAGTTCTGTCCAATGTTTGTTCATTCTTCTCATATCTTTTTCTATTTCTCGGGGTAATGTGTTCCTATGCCTTCCTCTTTTCCTTTCGCCTTGAGGGTTCCATGTGAGGGCTTGTCTCGTGACGCAATTAGGTGCTTTCCTAGTGTGTGTCCTATCCACTTCCACCGCTTCTTCCTGATTTCCTCCTCCATTGGAATCTGATTTGTTCTCTCCCACAGTAGGTTGTTGCTGATCGTGTCTGGCCAACGAATCCGAAGTATTTTGCGTAGGCAGCTGTTAATAAACACTCGTACCTTCTGGATGATGGCTTTGGTAGTTCTCCAAGTTTCCGCTCCATACAGTAGAACTGTCTTGACATTTGTATTGAAAATCGTGATTTTGGTTTTGGTTGAAAGTTGTTTGGATTCCAGATATTTTTCAGTTGTAGAAATGCAACCCTTGCTTTGCCAATCCGCGCCCTGACATCTGCATCGGATCCACCTTGGTTGTCGATGATGCTGCCCAGAAATCATCGATGTCTTCACCTCGAAGGAGTTTGTTAGCTGTCCTCCGTGTACGATTTTGCAGTTGAATCCATCATAAGAATTCCGTGTGAGGTTAACCATTTTCTCAGGCACACCGTAGTGTCGAAGAAGCCTCCACAGTGCTTTCTCGTAGTCTATGAAGTTGATATAGAGTAGCGAGTTCCATTCAATTGATTACTCCACAATGATCCGTGATGTAGCAATTCCGTCAGTGCACGATCGATTCTTACGACCTGCTGCCTTGCCATTATTGATTTCTGTGATGACCATAATGATCACTCCAATTGTCGGAGGGTTAACATTGATTGAGATGTCTGTAGATGTTGCTTCGATGTTGGGTACCTTTATTTGGATTTTACGTTTCCAAGCATGGGATGATCAGTTGACCTTGAGATTTTATTTCCCACCAGGAAAATCCTTGGCTGTGATTGACTGCCGTGTATTTTAGTGTGCTATTTTTGTGACTGTCCCAAGATTGTTTCTATGATGTATAAATAAACGAGAGTTGTGAACTTGATTGCATTGTGATTGCTGTGTGTTTGCAGAATATACCTTCAAGACTTTTAGTTAGTATTGGATCACAGGGTAGCCTACCTGGACGCTGGTTCATTGTCTCGTTCGCGTTTATCGACCAAGGTGAACCCATAATAGTTTCAAGCATATTTAATGACGAACCTAACAGATAACACCTGGATTACAAGCAAACCAAATACGTTCGTAATGTTAGTATTAGGTTGTGGAGATTGTTGAGTCTCATTGAAATCATGAGTCCATCAGTGTTAGACCATCATTAGATAAACTGGAAGCAGTGAACAACCGTTTCTTCCTAGAACAGCACTCATCAGTAATGTACATCCATAATACCACGAACGAGAATCCCAACCTAATACATTTCGCTGTGACTCTCTTAAAGGTACACAGACATACAAATTAACAAACACAACCGAAATAATAAACGAATGATTGACAAGGTCACTGGACATGTGACATGAGAAGATACGGTCGATGTGGCCTTGACACAATAGTACAAAATTTTTTTAAATCATCATAAACGATGACAAAGTAAAACTAAAGTATCCTTAATTTTTCAATTGTTCTATGTTTTATCGATTTATCTCTTCGATTCCATTTTAGATGATACTATTGAATTAAAAAATGATCAAGGTGGTGTTGTACGTCGTCAAGGTCAGTTAGATTTATTACTAAACTGTTGTACTACTCTGGATAATAATTCTGTAAACATACAAGAAAAAACAGAACAAATTAAATTAGGAACATTAGACTATTGGATACGTTTATGTACACCAATGGCAGATTCAATTAAGTAAGTTATGCTTTTAAATTAATGCAATGAATTCATGAATTATCTTTCAAGCCATCTTATCAACTTTTAACAGTCTCAGTTTATAAGAGTAATATTATTAGTAAAACAAATTTGTGTTACATACAATAAATAATGAAGTTTAGCTCGGATCAATATCAGAAACAGTAACCAATTGTTACGCCTGCACGTAAACATGTCAACTTGATATTATACTTGAACTATTACGAGTTTACCTAGTCGGAAAACGAGAGCGAGGATCCGGTGACACAACATGCTACTCAAATCCGATTATCGGCAACCCCCATATTGAGTTAAATAAGAAGACCTGATATGAAGTAGAACATGTATTCTACAAGTATCCAGAAAGTACGAGGTAAGAATCCAGAAGAGAATTAGGATCCCGAACTAGGGATCCGGGGCTGGGTCCTGGTTCTGGTCATATAACGTTACAGATCATGCCTATTTATACATTTTGGTCGAATAAGAAACAGCATCGAATTCTGTGGCATTGACATTTAAGACAACCAATAGGAAGTAACATTTAAAGTGACATTGATAATCCGGATGACCAATAAGCGACGACATTGAAGTATTTGACTTTGACAGTTGAAACGACCATAATTTTGACCAATAGAAATCGACCAATAGAATTTGAGCAATAATTATCTTAGGATATAGGATGAATATCCTAACACCAATGGAGTTAACTGTTCACACACAGGACTAGAGTTCTTTGGTTTGATTTCCACTTGCACGGTCGTGAATACATACTGCTGATGAGTCACATGATGGGATGAAACAGTCGTCTAGTGCTTTCAGTGCTTCCCTGTAGTGATCTAACATTCATCGATTCATGATTTCAATTTTTTATCAAATGAGTAATCGTTAAGGCACTTATTTAATAAAACAAACAAGTTAACATGTTTTGATTGAATGTCAGTAAGATTTTCATTTTAAATTAAAAATATCTGTTGTTAAGTAACGAGAATAGTTAGGATAGAGACTTAAATTCATGTTTTTTCAGTTGGAGTTCTGGAAATTAGTGTTTGTTGCACACTGAAATCACCAATCAATCATTGTTAGACCACCGCATTAGAAACCTGGAAGGACTGGACGGTTGTTTCGTCCCGATATGAGACTCATCGGCCGTGACTAGGCAGACAATCAGACAGATACAACTTCGTACATAAGTACATTAGTTCAGGTTGCCATGTCCCATCAATCAGCACAGAGATCTAACTGTCAGTTCAAATCCAAAAGTGGTAGCAATAATAGAAGTATTAGCAATAATGGAGAAGATTAGGGAGCGAAAATATGATTCGAGAAGTATAATTCAGTAAGATAAATTTAGAAGGAGAAAGGTAGAGATTATGAGGAATGCTGAAGCTTAGTATTTCATAGAACACAAAGAGTGGATGCACCTGCACCATTGCAAACGATTTTGAGCCATGTCATTCAAGGTCTCTAACCATCGGTGATTTTCGTCTCGCGGACCCCAACCAGGTAGTCTACATCTACCAACATGACTCAGTCCACTTGTCAGTGACTTTATGGATTTCTGACATGTTTTGATTTTTCCGCCCCTAGCTTTCTTCCAATCTACAGCTACACCGCAAAACATAGCTCGTCACGGCAGTCGGTGGTTAGGCATACGTAACACATGATGAAGTTTCACTACTTCATCTACTGATTTGCCATCCTTACCTAGAACTCGTTTCCTAACGACACCTTTGCTTATACGGTTGTCCCATGATACACAAGCAGTGCTTCGAAGACATCGATGATCGAAGACTAGTAACCTACGAATGTCCTATGCTATTAACGGCCATGTCTCGCATCCGTATAGTAGGACGGAGCAAACTGCTGCACAGTACACACGTCCTTTGGTTAGCAAACGGATATCTCGCCTGTGCCATAAGTGACGCAGGTTGGCAAAAGCCAATCGAGCCTTCTGTATCCGAGCTGAGATTTCGTCAGTCACCAGGCCATCATCACTGATGAGACTACCCAGATACGTGAAGCGGTCTACACGTTCGACTACTTCACTCCCTATCACTAGTCCAGGTGCCGATGCAACCCAGTCTTGAAGCAACATTTTGCATTTCGAGGTTGAGAACCGCATCCCTGACATGCTTGGATGATTGCTTAGGCTAGTCAGAAGACTCTGCATTTTGTCAGCGTCTTCACCAAGTAGGACAATGTCATCGGCATATTCTAAGTCGATAAGCGAGCCTCCTGGTAAAAGGTCTACTCCTGAAAATTCAGACGAGGATCAGCTTATATCTAGTAGCATGTCTATGATAAAATTAAACAAGAATAGAGAAAGTGGACAGCCCTGACAGACACCACTTGAAGTGAAGAATCCCTGTGACAGTTCGCCGTGACTAGGCAGTAAATACCAAAGACAAATGGATAAGGTTGTGCAAAATCTGCAGATTGATCAGAGTTAGGCTAGCTGGTTGGAGTCCGCGCGACGAAAGTCACCGATGTTTAGAGACCCTGAATGACATGATTCGAAATTGTTTGCAATGGCACAGGTGCATCCACTCTTTGTGTTCTCTCAAATCCTAATCTTCTGGATTCGTCAACACCTCTACCTTTGTCTTTCTAACCTTATCTCACTCACTGAATCATACTTCTTGAATAATGTCTTCAAATCCTAGTCTTCTTCATTACCATTGATACCTCTACTATCTTTATCACTATCGGATTTGATTTGTGTTACGCCTGCACGTAGACTGGTCATTTTGATATGCTTGAACTATTACCAGTTTATCTTGGTCGGAAAACGAGAGCGAGGATCCAGTGACACGACATGCTACTCAAATCCGATTATCGGCAACCCCCATTCATTAAAAAAAGAAATCTTGATATGAAGTTGAACCTGTATTCTACAAACATCCAGAAAGTACGAGGTCCGAATCCAGAAGAGAATTAGGATCCCGGATTAGGGATCCGGGACCGGGTCCTGGTTATAAAACGTTACAGGTAATGCGTATTCATACATTTTGGTCGAATAGGAAACAGCATCGAAGTCTATGACATTGACTGTTAAGATGACCAATAGGAAGCAACATTTGAAGTGACATTGATAGTCAGTACAACTAATAAGAACCAACATTGGAGTGTGTTACATTGATATCTATGACGACCATAAAATTGACCAGTAGGAAATAACCATTAGGAATCGACCAATAATTTTCTTAGGATATCGAATGAATATCCTAACAATTTGACATTTGCGTTTTTGCACTAATGTGGAATGACAACATGAACTGATGCACATACGTATGAAGTTCAACGTTGTAACTGACTGACTGAGATTGACCAGAGTTACATAGTAACACCGGCCCAGTAATCCAGAGATTAGGTGTACGCGCGCAAGACCGAAGGTCCTGAGTTCAAATCCTGTGAGGTGCAGGAATGGTGGATGCGCATTGCTGATGAGTCAGTCCTATGCCAGGACGAAACGACCGTCTTTCAGTCCTTCCAGGTTTCTAAGTTGGTGGTCTAACAATGATTGATTGATGGATTCAACGTGCTACAAACTTATGTTTAGCGACATTTCGACCCCTTTATCGATCCTACCTTATAAATCTCCACTTATTCGAATGTAAGCTGGACAAGAACAGGTTATTTGTGAACAATGGTATGTTTAACCTCTCCCGTAAATGTTTTTCGATTCTTTTTCATGAGACACACTGTTCAGCATAAATCTAATTATTTCTTTCCTGTCGATTCTTCTCACTTTAGTTATTAAGTTTATCAAAGAATCAGGTTCTTTGGATGAAGATTAGAACAAAGGGTATTGCCTTAAAACTAACTTAATGATTATATAATCTTAATAAATAATTATTTTTATATATCTTGATTGTATGACCAGATCATTGTATAGTTATTTTTTTCTTTTGTGTGATAAGCTCTCTTGATTGATCCAATCAATCAATAATTTTGTATGATTTAATGTCCCTAATCCTTATTTTTTTTTCGAAAATTCCCCTTAATTTATTTTCTGAATCTGATTTGTGTATTAAACTGTGTCAGCTTGAAATAAAAAAAATTTTTCTCGAGGTTGCATACAGACTTCTGGACTCATACGTCGGGGTAGATAGGAAACAAGCTATCAAGCTGTATGGACCAATAAGGATTTAGAGTCGACTCAAGGTTACTTCTGTTAAAATGTGATTCTGATTGGTGTATTTTTGTGTATTTGTCACATGATAATGTCCAACGGTTAGGTATTCAACCAATAAAAATTCATTTGATTGGAGAAATGTAGTTTTGTTTCAGTTTGTGTTACATTACTGAGAATTAATTTGTTCTCATAAGTAAGTGGGAACTTTATCAAGGAGGAATTAAAGTATATAGTTTCTTGTTAGGTTTGTCACTAAGTATGCTTGAAATTATTACGAGTTCACCTTAGTCGGTAAACGCGAACGAGACAATGAACCAGCGTCCAGGTAGACTACCCTGTGATCCAATGGCTAACCATAAGTCTTGATATAGCGTAGAAGGTATATTCTGCAAACATTCAGCAAACACAATGCAATCAAGTTCACAACTCTCGTTTATTTATTTATCATAGGAAGGTCCTTGGGACAGTCATAAAAATAGCACACTAAAATACACAGTAGCCAATCACTGTCAAGGATTTTCCTGGTGGGAAATGAAATCTCAAGGTCAACTGATCGGCCCATGCTCAGAAACGTAAAATCCAAATTAAGTCATTCAACATCGAAGCAACATCTACAGACATCTCAATCGATGTTGACACTTCAACAATTGGAATGATCATTATGGTCATCACAGAAATCAATAATGGCAAGGCAGCAGGTCGTGACATTATTTCAGCTGAAGCACGTAAAATAGTAATTACAAAGATACTGCACGCTGCCTTCAGCAAGATTTGGAATGAATAACAAGTATAAACAGACATCTCATCGAGAAATGAAATAAAGTAGATTTTAATAAGAGTGATAATTATAGAGGTATCACTTTTATCTCAATACCAGACAAAGTCTTCAACAGAGTATTGGTAAACAGAATTATGGACTCTGTAGACGCACAAATTCAGGATCAACCGGCTGGATTTCGTAAGGATCGATCGTGTACTGACCAAATTGCAACATTACGGATCATTGTGGAACCATCATTTGAATAGAACTCACTACTATACATCTACTTCATTGATTAGGAGAAAGCATTGGATAGCGTGTACAGGACAACACTATAGAAGCCTCCTTGAAGCCGCGGCATGCATGAGAAGATAGTCACCATCATATGTAATTCTTACGATGGATCATACTACAAGGTAATGCATAGAAGACAGCACGTAGACTAGTTCTAAATGTAGACGGGTGTCGTGTTCTGGTAGTTGATTGGATTACGAAGACGTCAACATCTGGGTGGGAAGCACAGGATACAGAAGATAACTCGTATGCAGCTCGACGGCTTAGATTTTTCAGATGACCTAGATCTTCTATCACACGTGCAGCAACAAATTCAGATTTAGATGACAAATGTAGCTTCACCCTCAGCAGCTGAATGTTTCACAATACAAAATACAACACAACATACACCAAATAGGTCACATTTTAAGGAGATGATTTGATAAACAGAGTGAATCTGATGCCGATCAGAAAGCACAGATTGGAAAAGCAAGGGTAGCATTTCTACAACTACAAAACATCTAGAACTCTACTAAACAGCTCTCAACTAACAAACACCACAGTCCGAATTTTCAATACGAATGTCAACGCAGTTCGGAAGTATGGAGCGGAAAGTTGCGGAAATACGAAAGTCATCGACAAAATGATACAGGTGCTCATAAACAACTATCTACATAGGCCGGAAACATCAATAACCTACTGTGCGAGAGAATAAACAGGTATTCAGATGAAGAAGAAATCATATAAAAGCGCTAGAGGCGGATTAGATGCACAGTGTGGAAATAACCTAACAGTGCCATGAGGTATGCCGTTACCTGGGAATAACTGGAAAAGAGGTAAGAAGACAGTTGGTTGATGGCCTGTGCTACATGTAGGATAGCAGACTTGTGGTGCTGTGTTGCGAACTACTTATAAGTAGTATATAGCGTGAGTGTCAACGTAAAGTCTGGTAGCATAATATGGGGGGAAGATCAAGAAAGGAAGAGTTAGAAAACAATGGAATTTGTATGAAACCCATGAATAGTGACAATGGATTGATGTTTGGCAGCAGGAACAGTCCAGTTCCATAGGATGAACTGATCTTTTGCAAATGAACGATTTACGATATGGTTTTCCGATTTTACTGAGTAACTCTGTAATTTTCGTTAAATACAATTCGGTTGCCCCACCTGTGTTCTCATTCACTACAGACTTACGTTAGTAAGTAATATAACCTTGATGCTATCGTTATTACAGGTATCCACACGTCGAACACTCTTCCCGAAATCAAACCTTGTTCATCTTAATCCGTTTCCAATGAGTTTTTCAGTTGTTCTTCTGTCCTGCCTGTTACATTATTCTTCATTCTGATCTTCTGAAATTCTCCTTTTATCATTCAAATTGGCCTTCATCTTCATTGAATAGTCTTATTCATGCACGATGTAACGAATAAATCTCCGTCAGTTTTAAGCTCACATAAAGTAGTATCCTTGTGTGTTTTTTTTCGCCAAAGTTCCATTTGATTTATGTCAATTCTTTATGTAACTTTACTTATAAAATAGTCCATTAGTAATGATTCATAACGCTCGACATCATCTTTTTTTTCATTTGACTATACAAACTGAGCTTCCAAAATGAAATTCACCCTTCATTTTAATGAAATGACTGAATCAATTTAAAACAAATTCAAATAGATATTGGAAAATTGATCATTGAATGAATAGTTGTTATTCATGATATGATTGGTCGATTGATAAGTTAGTAGTGAATATGGACTGGAATGAGTCATCAATAATGACAACCAATTATATCCGTTTATACTCATAGTGACTTTTGGCACATTCATGTACAGCAGTCAACTTCTACTTATTGTATGCATAGAAAGGAATGTTTGGAATCTCATAGGAAATCTTGGATTGGTGATCATTGGTGTTGTTTTTCTTCTTATTCGGTTAAGTTAAGTTAGGTCGTGGGCATTCTTTCAGGCATAGAGTACCAAGTCTTTTGTCCTTGTTGCGTATTGGCTGATGTAAAGGTCACAACACTAATATTTCACTGAGTCACATGACTATAGAAAAGTTAACACCTGACCCATGTTTGTAAGGAGCAATCACGTCACAAAAATATACATTTATTAAGTAACCTAAAATTACACTGAGAAAGCATGCTTAATGTTGATTGGTTCAACTGTATAATCTCTAGATTATTCTGACTATCTAAGTGAAGAGCAGTGTCAAGCAAGGTTGCATACGCAGTCGTGCATTCCGGAGAGTACACAGACTAGTTCCAAGTGAAAACCAGTGGCAGGCAAGGCAGCTTCCTCTCTTGCTCTCTCTTTCTCAAGGTGATTGACTGGAATATAAAAGCGTTAACATCTCAAAGATAACATGGAATACAGTGAACAGTTTGGATGCAACTGGACGATCTGGTCTTCGCAGAGAATCTAGCCATTCTATCCCACACACGAAAACAGATAAAGATGGCCAGTGTAGTAGCAACAACCTCTACAACAGTATGCTTCAATATACGCGGAAGAAATAGCAAGATCCTTCAATGCAACACAACATGCACCAACCAAATTACATATGGTTGAGAGGCTTTTGAAGCTGTAGAAAGCTTTACATGCCTGGGCATCATTGTCAATAATCAAAGTAGATCCAATGCAGATGTAAAGATAAGGATCGGCAAGGCAATGTCAGTATTTCTACAATTGAAGAACATCTGGAACTCGAAACAACTGCCCAACCAAATGTCAACACAATTCTATTGTATGAATTAAAGACTTGAAGAACCACAAAAGCCTTTTATTCACAAGATGCGCGGTGTTTATTGATAGTTCTCTTCGCGAAATACTTCCGATCTGTTGGCCAAGACACCATAAGCAACTACCTACTTTTTGAGGTAGAACAAATTAGATAAAAAGCGCTGAAGGTAAACAGGACACACTTTATAGAAACTACCCAATGGATATCACAAGACAAGACCTTAATTTGAAATTTTAAAAAGGCTGATAGAAAAAAAATGGTAGATCAAAGAGACACCTTACAAACATGAAAAGAATAGCTAGCCATCTCGGTAGAACTGGAAAGGTAGGCTAAGAACAAAGTTACTTGGAGTTAGCAGGGGTAACTAACCACGTAAGTAAGTTATTCGAACCATGTTGTAATATTGTAGTGAAGGAGAACACAGGTGGGGCAACCGAATTGTATTTAACGAAAATTACAGAGTTACTCAGTATAAAATCGGAAAACCATATCGTAAACGGTTAATTTGCAAAATATCAGTTCATCATATCGAACTGCACTGTTGCTGCTGCAAAACATCAATCCATTGTTATTATTCATGCGTTTCGTACAAATTCCATTGTGTTCTTCTAACCCTTCCTTTCTTGATCTTACCCTAGTTTCTGTTGCCAGACATAACGTTGACACTCACGTCATATACTACTTATAAGTAGCTCACACCACTATATATATAACTCAACCATTTAAAATATTTATTTCATAATTCAATCATTCACATTCATTGAAACATTGATCACATTTAATTTTATCGTTATCGTTATTGTTTAAACATTTGTTTTTTCCAGACTTTATAAGCAAAGATTTCAACAATTGCCTGGTTTAATTTCAACCAATCATAAATCTACCATCATCACTAATCAATGTTCAATCGATTCTTCATCATCTAGAAATTTACTGACAATTGAAATTATAAAAATCACAAATTTATTATTATTACTAATGAATAATAATCGTTTGAATAAATTACTACCATCTAGTTATTTTGTTTATCAATTTTATGATCAATTAGAGTATGCTTCAAAAATTATCAGTGATAATTATTCACCTGTATTTAATGATCATTGTGTCATACCAGTTGAGATGGATGAGAAACTTGATCAGTGAGTTTATTTTTTGTTTGTGTGTTTATGGGTGTGTGTAAGTTTTTTTCTTTCGAAATTAGTATTAACGGCATGAATGAATGATTTTTAGATCAGTAGAGAAATTGATGATTTTATTCGGATCTTGTAGGCATGTTTCGGAGACGCAACATACATCTGCCACCCCAAGGTAAGGGTGGCAGATTAATGTATGAAGTATTGTTTGTTTGTTTGAGTGGGTGTGTGTATGTGGGGGGGTTGTTTAGAAATCGTTACTGACTCGTTGAGCTATGTTTTGTAGTGTAGGAATAGGTTGGAAGAAACCTAGGATGCGGCTAGACCAAAACATGGCAGAAATCCATGAAGTCACTGACAAGTGAACTAAGTCATGTTGGTAGATGTAGACTACCTGGTTTGGGTCCGCGAGATGATAATAAACGATGGTTAGAGACCCTGAATGACATAACTCAAAACCGTTTGCAAAGGCGCAGGTGCATACATTCTTTGTGCTCTATGAAGATCTAAACTTCTGAATTACTCATCACCTCTATCTTTTTATTTTTAAATTTACCTCACTGAATTATCCTTCTTGAACATCGACGTCGAATCCTAACCTCTCCGATTATTGCTAATACATTTACTACCTCTACTACTATTCGATTTGAATTGAAAATTACATTTCTGTACTAATGTGGTATGCTTGTAGTGAAGGAGAACACCGGTGAGGGCAACCGAATTGTATATAACGAAAATTACAGAGTTACTCAGTAAAATAGGAAAACCATATCGTAAATCGTTAATCTGCAAATCTTCAATCCATCATCAATCCATTGTCTGACATTTCACTCACTATTCATGCGTTTCATACAAAATACATTGTGTTCCCACTCTTCTTCCTTTCTTGATCTTCCCCCATCTTCTGCTGCCAGACATTACGTTGACACTCACGTCATATACTACTTATAAGTAGCGCGCACCACATGGTAACTTGAACTGATGTACGTACGTATGAAGTCCTACATTGTAATTTACTGATTGACTATTTGACTGAGATCAGTACGAAAAAAATCTAGAAGCACTGAAAGACGACCGTTTCCTCCTGGTTTTTTGAACCCATCAGCAGCAGTACACATCCACGACTATCGCTACTCACCGAGATCGAACTCAGGACTATTGATCTTGCGCACGTCAACACTTAAACCTTTAAACACCGTGAGCCAACATCTGACAGTATGATCAGTTTGAGTTTGTTAAATTCATGTTACAGATCAGTATACTTCTATACGTTGCAGTTTTTAGATTCAATCTATATTAAAATGGTTATGAATGTACGTACATTGTTGAGCAATCTCATAGTATTGTGGTGCTGTGGTGCGAACTACTTATAAGTAGTATATAACGTGAGTGTCAACGTAAAGTCTGGTAGCATAATATGGGGGGAAGATCAAGAAAGGAAGAGTTAGAAAACAATGGAATTTGTATGAAATGCATGAATAGTGACAATGGATTGATGTTTGGCAACAGGAACAGTCCAGTTCGATATGATGAACTGATATTTTGCAAATGAACGATTTACAATATGGTTTTCCTATTTTACTGAGTAACTCTATAATTTTCGTTAAATTCAATCCGGTTGCCCTCACCTGTGTTCTCCTTCACTACAGTATGATACAAACAGCTATTCCGTTCATTCGATGCCTATTTCAAATAATTATCACGGTGAAAATCTTCTTCATATGGAGTATAATCTTGAATTTTCATTCAACAGCTTGATAAAATTGTTGTGTGTTGTGTTTCGTTCACTGAGCTGGATGTTTTTTTTCGATTGTGGAGCTTTCATTGTTCTTCTGCTGAAAAATATCATCATCAGCAGCAGCACAAACATCAGACAGCAGAAGTGAAGTATTCGAATTTCTCCACGTGTATGACCCGTAACTTGTTCTGTGAACCTCGATCTTGATTGGTTGCTGGTTGACGTTAAATGTGTCCTTGTTTGCAGCTTTGTTTTTAATTGCTAAAAACATTCTGAAATGGATTTTGATAGGAAATTAATTAAACGAAACTCTTTCCGCTTTATACTTTATAATAAATTGAATGAGAATCTAACTAGCTCAGACATTTATATCACAAACATCACACTTACCTACTCACTGAATCATTTTACCTCTAATGGGGTATAGACTACCGTTCATTCTGTTCGACGTGTAGTGCCTCCACATATATTTCAGTTCTCTTACATCTAACTTGGTTAAGCCCTTTCGATTAATTTATTTAACCAAGCCATTCGCTTAGCAACAACTTGTATGTACCATTGGTATTTTTTATTATCTGGTTTGTATGAGCTAGTATGACTGAGCATTGCGGTA